>QXTE01000014.1:17366499-17479335 GCA_003942145.1 Platysternon megacephalum | reverse complement strand
TTTTTTTTTTTTTGCTGCCTGGGGCAGCAAAAACCCTGGAGCCGGCGCTGGATATACCTATCTCATAGAACTGGAAGGGACCTTGAAAGGTCATCAAGTCCAGCCCCCTGCCTTCACTAGCAGGACCAAATACTGATTTTTGCCCCAAATCCCTAAGTGGCCCCCTCAAGGACTGAACTCACAACCCTGGGTTTAGCAGGCCAATGCTCAAACCACTGAGCTATCCCTCCCCCCTTAATAATTAATAGTGTGTAATAAAATGTGTTTTTATTACATGCTTATATTTCCAGGATCACTACCTTTTTATAATTTATACTCAGCTAAAGGAGAAAATCCCTGGAAATATTCATTTTTAGGAGGGGGTTCGTGAGACTTGACATTTTAGTGAAAGGGGTTCACGGGTTGCTAAAGTTTGGGAGCCACTGCTCTAGCGCTAGGTATAGCTGACATCTGTGCAAAGAAACTCACCCTATTAGCATTTGCTATTGGCCCTCCCCGGGCTTGGTTTAAGTGAGACCATTTCAAGGAGCCAAGGGGCGTGAGCTGCTGCCTGGGCCGTCCATCGAACATTACTCAGCAGTGACAGCTGGGCATAACAACGGCCATACTGGGTCAGACCAAAAGTCCAGCAGACAGGATACTGGGCTGGATGACAGTGGCCAATGCCAGGTTCACTCCCTCTGGGACACCTAACAGGTAATGATCAAGTGATCTCTCTCCTGCCATCCATCTCCACCCTCTGACGAACAGAGGCTTTGGACACCATTCTTACCCATCCTGACTAATAGCCATTAATGGACTTAACCTACATGAATTTAACTAGTTCTCTTTTAAACCCTGTTATAGTCCTAGCCTTCACACCCTCCTCAGGCAAGGAGTTCCACAGGTTGACTGTGCGCTCTGTGAAGAAAAACTTCCTTTTATTTGTTTTAAACCTGCTGCCCATTAATTTCATTTGGTGGCCCCTAGTTCTTATATTATGGGAACAAGTAAATAACTTTTCCTTAGTCACTTTCTCCACACCACTGATGATTTTATATACCTCTCTCCTATCCCCCCCTTTAGTCTCCTCTTTTCCAAGCTGAAAAGTCCTAGCCTCTAATCTCTCCTCATATGGGACCCATTCCAAACCCCTAATCATTTTAGTTACCCTTCTCTGAACCTTTTCTAATGCCAGTATATCTTTTTTGAGATGAGACCACATCTGTACGCAGTATTCAAGATGTAGGTGTACCATGGATTTATAGAAGGGTAATAAGATATTCTCCGTCTTATTCGCTACCCCTTTTTAAATGATTCCTAACATCCTGTTTGCTTTTTTGACTGGGCGATGGAGGTGATCTCTGCACACTGTCCTAGGAAGCCAGAGCTTTGCCCTTTCGCTGTTCTCAGCCCCTATGACTATAAGGGTGCACACTAGTGATTTATCACCCTATCTCCACCCAATGCCTCTGCCCCCTTTCTTGACACATTCAGCACATTTCCCTGTTGTTTGTATGACAGTAGGGCCTAGGGATCCCACGCTGGACTGAGAGCCCAGCGTCGAGGGTGCTGTACAAAAGAGTTCATCTCCAAAGAGCTCAGACTAAGGTCACCTCATCTGACCTCCTGCACACTGCAAGCCACAGCACCTCACCCACTGTAGACAAACAAAAACTCTGCAGGCACTAGCATTAGGAATATCACAACATGCTATTTATCTCAGTTAGCAGCTTTAAAAGTAGGGTTGCCAGGTGTCCGGTTTTCAACCGGAACACCTGGTCGAAAAGGGACCCTGGTGGCTCTGGTCAGCGCTGCTGACCGGGCCGTTAAAAGTCCGACCGGTGGCACAGCAGGGCAATGGCAGGTCCCCGCTCCAGCTCCTACGCGTAAGGGCAGTTGAGGCTCCACACACTGCCCCTACCCCAAGCACCCGCTCTGCAGCTCCCAGTGGCCGGGAACCACGGCCAATGGGAGCTGCAGGGGCGGCACCTGCAGGCAGGGGAGCTGCACCTCTTTGTAGGAGCCGGCGTGGGGACATGCCGCTGCTTCCGGGAGCTGCTTGAGGTAAGCGTCGCCCAGAGCCTGCACCCCGACTCCCTCCCAAACCCCCAACCTCCTGCCCCATCCCTGATCCGAACCCCTCGACCCAAGCCCAGAGCACCCTCCTGCACCCCAAATCCCTCAGCCAGAGCCCTTCCACACCCCCATGCCCCAACCTCGTCCCAGCCGATTCCCCTCCTGTATTCTGAACCCCTCACCCCCAGCCTAGAACCCCCTCCTGCACCCCAAATCCCTCATCCCCAACTCCACACTAGAGCCCACCCATCTCTCCCACCCCCCAATCCCCTACCCCAGGCCAGAACCCCCTCCCACACCTTGAACCGCTCATTTCTGGCCCCACCCTGGAACCCACAGCCCCCCTTCCCACACCCCAACCTCCTGCCTCAGCCCTTCCCATACACCAAACCCCTCAGCTCCATCCCCCAGCCAAGCCCCTTCCTGTACCCCAAATCCCTCTTCCCTGGCCCCACCCCAGAGCCCGCACCTCCAGCCGGAGCCCTTACCCCCTCCCATACCCCAATCCCAAGCCAGCGAGTGAGGGTGGGGAAAACGAGTGACTGAGGGAGGGGATAGAGTGAGCTGGGGGCAGGGCCTTGGAGAAGGGGCAGGGCTGAGGTGTTCGGTTTTGTGCAAGTCGAATGTTGGCAGCCCTATTGTGAACATTTCCCTTACCCTAGAGCAGAAGAAAAGCCTGCATCAGTGATTATCCATCAGAAAGTTGCTCCTCTCGCACCTCACAACCTGACCCACCACATCAACATGCATCTTTAGTTTAGTTAAGCCCTTGCCCTTTAGAGAATTGTTTCAGTGGGTAAAAAGCAAAGACCCATGGGGTAATTTTCAGAGGCAAACACAAACCAAAACAAAAAGAAGACCCCTGCCATCTATGCCTTTGAAAGTCTTCCTCCATTGCAGAATCATGTGCTGCATATTTTTGCCGCATCACTTTGTTTATGGTTAGACATTTAATTGTATATTGGGGGTATAATTCCCCCTCCCTTCAGATCCCAATCTTGGATATACCACAAAATCTGCCATGGTGCCTTCTGAAAGGTCTGAATTGGTTACTAGATGGTCCTGAAAGGGAGGAAAAATTTGCACTCCAGGCCTGTTTCTGAGATGCCCTGAAGTGAATGGAGCTCAGCGCATCACTGTGAGGGCTCAGGACCTCTGAAAATCAGATACCCAGCACCCCGCGAGACAAAGGGTTGCCTGATAAACTTGATCAAGTTTTCACTGTATTTGGACACGGTGCCCCTGTGCAAGATTGTAGGTGAGATTTTAGAGTGGCTAAGCAAGGTGGATCCTGATCTTGCAGCAATGAAGTCAATGGGAGCTTCACCACTGGGATCACTGGGCCCCAACTCCCACTGAATGGGAATTGAGTGCCCAAATCCCTTTGGCTCCTTTGAAAATCACCAGCCTCTGTCATTTTCGTTATTTCAAAGTTGTGTTAAGCTCTTTATTAAGGGGCACCTGAGAAATTCGAAGAAGAGAACTCATGATGTGAGGGCATAGGCCCTCCAGAGGCCTCACAAGGCATAGGATCAGAGATGAGCAAGGTACAGAGCCAACCAAAGGGCGTTGAGGATCTCATAGTGGGAATTTCCCGACTCCGGCACACTTACTCAAAGGAATCGAATTGTCCTCTTGTAAGGGAAGGCAGTGCAACAAAACACAGATACATTTAACTGAAACAATAGAGAAACTCCTCCCCGTCTCAATTTAAATCTCAAAACTTAACCCTTCAGGCTTGTTTGATGTCTGTCAAACTCGTAGCAATAAGCCTTTAGGACAAGGGGGGTGGGGGGGAAGGGCAGAGGGAGCAATATGTGGGAAGAAAACCAATATACAGAGTTTACATGAAAGCTAGATTTAAAACCCAATCATTTAAAAACAATTGCCAGCCAGCTTTTTATTATTATTTATTTGTTAAATTGCTAAAAATTCATTGGGGGAAAAACATTAACAAAAATGAAATTTACACAGATTTAAATATCAATGAAATCCACTTTTCATTCCTACACTTGGATGAGCCTAAAATGACTAGTAGGGCAAAGTCATCCTGTACGCCTGAGTCACAGCACCAGCTACATTGGATCACACTTTGTGCGTATTACATGAAACCTGTTTGTTTGGGGACAGGATGGGGGAGGATATAAAGACCCACGTTTCTGTCATTCATAGAGACCACTTTGGGAGCCATGTTGAAACCATGCAGAACATGCCTTCTGCAACACACACACCGGGCAGAGGAGGGAAAGGCAAAGGGGCTGATTTTTCTGTTCCTGGGTCCTTCCACTCCAGTCTGCTGACTCAGCAGAACATGAATGTGTTGGTAAAGAGGCCACAAATGAAGCAAAGCAGTGAAACATCATCATGCCAGGATCACCACACGGACTAGAACAGATGGAAATATGAACTGGGAAATGCCACAAGCAAGACAGGGAAGACCCCCTTACAGTTTCCATGTGGCTTGCAACCTGGTAGGAAGCTATTATGATCATTGCCTATAGAATTACCCAGACCACTTCCTATGTCACTTTGTACAGTTTTATCTTCTGCAGTGAACTTCAAGCACTTGAGGGCTGGGGCATGGTGTGTGTGTGTGGGGAAGGGTATAAATCCTATAGGTGACAGACAGTGTAAATCCACTAGCAGTTGGCTTTTTAAAACTTTCAGTTTTTGCTCTCAAACAACCCTGGGTGAAAGACAGACATGCAAATGAAACACGTCAATCTCATCCTATATAGGGAAATCCCACTGGAGTTCTGATCAAGCTGGGGCAGAGGAGGGGAAAAAAATAATCAAACACTGGCTACCCACCTTCGCTACGTTAAGCAACAGCAGTCAACCCAATGCCATCATCATGAAAGGCACCTCTGCAGCCATGGAAGGGGTTAAAGCTTCAAGAAGGTTTTAAATATTGATAAAGATACTGTGGGGGAGGGGGATGTCTCATTTAATTAAGACAAAACTGGCTTACATGTTAAATATAATCAGAGCTGGACTTAAAGGTTCTATAGAACAGCATTTAAAGGTGCATTCAAATATAGCCCACACCCTCTAATCAATTTTTCAAGGTTCAAGTGACACTGGAGGATCTGGGAGATAGACCAGTTTTTTATTAAACCCAGTCCAGCATTAACAAACAGTGATTGAATTTGTTTCTTCCTGTAAAAGGATTTCAAGCCACTCCACCACAACCTTTGCATTTTACAAAACTGATTTTTGCATTCAAGATGAGCACAGAAATTGAAGCAGTCTGTGTGCTGAAAATGCAGTGTACAAAGAGGTACCTTCAGTGCCTTTCAGTCTAAAGGAGGCAGGTTTTACTGGAGGCCTGGAAATAAATATAAGGCTGTGGTTGGGTTTCTTTCATTTTTAACCATCAGGTTCAAAGAAACCATTTGGGGCTTGTCGAAGAAGCAAATACCTTCTCACTGGGGACAGAATGGGAAAGAATATTGGCATTTGAGAAGGGGTTTTCCCTTTAAAAAGGCTTGTGATTCTAGATTTAGAAAACTGTCTTAAGTGACCACCAAAGGTCCAGCAAAACTCAGTGGCCCAGTGGAGACAGTTAAAAGTCCAAACAAAATCATATTGGAAATGGTACATCCAATGCACTGACAACTATCGCAGATCTGCCCACTGGGCAGGTTTCACTACTTTGATTTCCTACTTTGATGCCACATATGTATGAAGATTTATTTTGTGATTAGTCTGATCAAGGAATGCAGGCAGTTTCTGAACATTTTCTCAGCGCTCAAACAGCACTGCAGGACTACATGCGCTCAGTAGTAAACTAAATGCCCCTCTCTTGGAACAGCCCTACAATGCACCTGGAACAGCTCTCAACATCTCTGGCCAAGGCAAAGCTGGAGATTATCGTGATCTAGTGAGATGGGGGAAAGCTGAGCTGTGTGCTTCAATGACAGTATTAACACCACAATGTGGTGTACCGCAGGGGCAGATCACTTTCAGGCAGGTCTGGGTATTGGCTTCAAAGTGTATTTTCTAGTTCATTATTGTCTAATGAGACACTGTGCAGCCTCGCTTGTCAGTCCCTCCCTTCCCTCCCCCCCCCCTTTTTTTTTTTAAACCGAGCATTGCCAACTTTCTAAACCTGCTGAACTTTTACTGGTGTTAGCAACAAGTAGTTTTTGCTTTAGAACTAGATGTAAAAATAATAAACCTTGAATCCTGCACTGTGTGGAGCCCCAGCGACTACAACAGGGCTCTGTGTGGGTGCAGCCTATTGTAGAACAGGGGCCAACAGATTTAACAACCCACAATGTCACATGAAAATTGCAGGCTTCAGAAGCAGCCAGGATCACAGGCTAGTGAAAGTTAAACCTATGGCAAACTGGTGCCCCTCTGTGGATCAGCCGGTCTCTATTGCAATTCTTCCAAGCTGCAGAGGGAAGGAAAGAGAATTCATCCAAAAGTGTACCTCAGTTCAAATCAATTTTGATTCCTTTTGAAGTCTTTGTTGATTTAGGTAAGTGAATTCTCAGCATCAGTGATTACCATGGAAGCTGTTAATGCTGGGCCAGCATTCCACTTCAAACCCTACTTTGCAGGTATTTGTAACTTGGCTGAAAAAATCCCTTCCAGACTAAAATTTGCCATTTCAGTGATTGCCAAAATATCTTGTACACTCAAAGAAAGCTATAAAAAGTTCAAAGTAATTGAAAACAAAGCACTCTGGAGTAACACTAAAGGAGTAGCAAACAGATAAAATGTAATCTATAGTAAAGAATGGAGCAGCAGCTTTACATCTGAATTTCCCTTGCTTTGGTTGGTTGATATTAGAATTGCAATGTTACTTTGGATTAATGTTATTTTCTGATGCATTATCCAGCAGGATAACTTTAATGTAAGTATGAACCAGGGAATCTGAACTGTAGTAACTGCGTAAATTACTAGCTCAAACAAGCTATGAAAGAATCCAATATGATCTGTGTGGCTACAGTTTAGCCACGCACTTAAGTACATGCTTAATGTCAACGGGACTTCAGCATGTGCTTAAGTACATTGAGCAATCTAAGCCTTGCGCACATGTTCTGTTTGATAAGCAAAGATGACCTAAGACATCCTAGTGCTCCCAGGACAGTTGTCTGCACATATACAAGTACAGAGTGGAGCACTCTTAAGATAACAAAAGGATCCAGAACAAAATCTTAGGGGGGAAAACTTAGAAGTCAAGCCTTAAGGATGCACATAGCCACTGATTCTTATGAACATCCTAACCATGCATGTACAAATCATTCTAAAATTGTAACTTCCATTATTTAGTATTTTCAAATGTCAATGATGTATGCACTATTTTGGCAGCTTGCAACTCAAGACTGTCAGGGGTTCCAAAGTCATCAATCCAAGCTGTTGGTTTGATCTAGTGCAGGACTTTACTCGGTGGGACACTAAAGTGGGCTGTATAAATGATTTAATTCTGGATGATCCTGGCATTTCAATGCCGAACTGTCCTTTCTCCCTTCTAACTCTCCCATTGTATAGGACAAGAATGGTACTATCAGGCCAAAGCGTTTAGGAAAAAAGGCATCTGTGTCATTTTGCTGATTAAGGATTTCCAGTAATGGCTGCAGTACTGGTAGATGTAAAAAAAAATATGCTATTTTCCTTATGCAGCCACATTCAACAGGTAAGCATGGGTATTTATCAGTGCATACAAGCATACAGCCGCCTGCCTGCAGGTATTCAATATGTTCTTCCAAGACCATTCTTATCAGCATCCCTATAGGGACTGCAATTAGAGAGAGATGAGGGTCCCTCTATACTCCTGAAAAATTCGAAAGTAGTTATTGGATCCTAGAAGTTTTCCCACCCACTCACCCCAAATTCTTGGTCTAGTTACCAGCAAAAAATAAGGCGCAGTGAAGCTCCTGCTAGAACACAGCAACAATTCATCCCATTGGAATGGAGATTTCTCCCCATTTGTAAACAGAATTTTCTCTCTCTCTCTCTTTTTTTTTTTTTTTCTTTTTTCTTTTTTTTTAAATAGGACTTTCTGAACCAAGCCCAGAGCCAGGATCATAGACTGGAAACTGGAGGGCAGCGCTGAAATTGTGTTTGGATTTTATTGGTTTGTCATTCCCTAGTTCACAGTTTAAATGCCTGCGTGACAGAGGAAGGGTTAAAAAAAGAAAGCCATGGAAAGGGGGTGGGGCAGGAAGGGAAGGGGTCTAACAGCTTTTGCCACATTATCTTTTTGCTCGCACAAAGTACAAGGCATTTGTTTTGGGATAGTACTTCACGTTCTGTTTCTTGTCCATTAGGCCACCGAATATGATCAGTTCCCCCCTGCCTTGCACTACGGTGTGTAGGCTGGTCTCTGGCGGCCCCACCACGGAACTGCTGTTAAACACTTTCCATTTGACTTGCCCTTTCTCCTTGGTGTCTTTAATGTCCAGCACATACATCTGCATGGGTTTGCAGTTCATGCTTTGATACAAAGGCTTGCCGACATTCAGAGACTGGGGGGGATGGTGGCCCAAGCGACGAGCGATCGGAGGTAAGGAGTGGCCGTCCCCTTGGGCGGAGCCTGGGCGTGGTGCTGGTGCCACCTCGGCACTGCTCCCACTCTGGCTACCAGGGGATCCTGGTGAAGACACCAAAGGAGGACTTAATGCTGCTGAACCAGATGCACCTTTGGAAGACAGGGCCTTGACAGCCTCCAGGCTTCTTCGGAGTGCACCCGGAGACACCGCCCCTGGTAGGGAACTAGTGACATGAGGTGGGGTATGGATTCCATTTGTCTGCTCTGGGGGATTTCTCATGCTTCCACCAACTGTCCTATTGTCCACAGCATCCGTTTGACAGCTAACGGAACCTGGTTTCTGATCCCAATTCAAATCTACAGATCCTAAGCGTAGATCTTTCTGATCTGGTAGCGATCCTCGTCTCGGCGCCACGGAAAGTCCAACTTTCAGGTCATATCCTTCAGCAGCAGAAGGCGTGCTGGGCGATATGGCCTGTACAGGACTGTCCAATGAGGCACCCCCCACTGCTGCGGCTCCAGGGGATAAACTCCCACCGTTCAGTACAGGTGACCCATCTCCTCTGGATGGGGACAGGCTCCCTTCCCGGGAGCCTGATGGGGTCTGTCTTTGTGCTCTGGGTCTCAGGGTGCCCCAGCGGCCATTCACACAAGGAGCTTCGTCGGCGTTCCTGACTGGAGACTGAGAGCGGTATTCCCGTGTTTCAGGAACCAGGGCTGGCGGCGTGGCACTGATAGGAGACGGGCGAGAGTTCAAGCTGGGGCTAAGTGGAGCTCTCCCACTGGGAGCCTGGCTGAAGACCACAACACACTGTCCCACCTAAAAGACGAAAAATGAGCGCACTGTTACAAATGGCTGCAGAGATGTTCCTAAACCCCTACGGCTGTTAGTGCGTTGGGGAAAAACGTATGCTGGAAACCAAACATGCAATGAACCAGCAGTCACGGGATATTCCACATGAGAACACCCTAGCAGAGACCATATCATGTTAACGATCCAGGAGATCTGACTCAAATAAATAAGCTCTCCTTCATGAGAGATTCCTCTTAGTAATACCACCCCGCCCCATTTCTGACCCCCTTACCCTGCACGCGGGATGACACCATAGTTCAGGGGCTCCATGGTCTTCGTTTTCCACTTTCAATGGCTGCCACGTCCAGGGGCTGGTGCGCATGTGCAGTAGCCAGGCATCCTTAAACAGCTGCAAAGAAAAGTGTGACAAAACCAGAAACTTAGGCTTGGTGCAGAGAGATCTCCCCCGGAAACCATCTTCCTACAGATGGCAAGGAATCCTGGCCTGGAAGTGAGCACAGGATGGCTATTCCGGGTTCTATCCCTGACTACCACTATGGGATTTTAAGGGCAAGTCACCTCTCTGGGTGCAATCAGGGATAATTCTGGCCTATCGCAGGGGGGATGTTTGTAAACTGCTCTGAGATCCCTGCATGGGTGCTACAGACCTGGAATACATTTTATTATGAGTTGTTTATGGGCAACTACAGCACGGGGTGACAAGTACATGAAGTCTACAATTCAGTTACCAAGCCCACCAGTCAAGATTGCTCTGCAGCACACCAAGAAGTTGACCTATGGAGCTGCTCTTGTGATCATGTGCAACTACAACCACTGGGGGGCTCCTGCGGCCGTATACAGCAGCTTGTATTATGCGAGGAAGAGGCACACATTCTGTGTTCGGATTTACACACTTTATATACTTACTGCATTTGGACCGCCACAACCACCAAGGATTAAAATGGTTTCATCATCTATTATGATCTAAAGGGGCAAAGAAAAGTATTACAGATTTGGGAGAATACACCACTATTTTAAGCAAGACCATCACTGCTTTGTCATGAAGCTGTGGGGTTTTGCAGGACCCTAAGCAAAGCAACATCCCCATCCAGCTCCTTTAATGTACCCATCACATCCTTCCTGCCCCAGCCTACTCGCAGAACCTCCTTTAAGGGCTGGAGCAACCTCTCCTCTCTCTCACCAGCCTGCCTGAAATTCTGCCCCCTTTGCGACTCCACCTAATATACATGGACAATGAATCCAGGAGGTGGAGTCAAAATGCAGCTTGCCAAGTGGAGGGAACTAGTAGGGGAACTTAACTCTGTTCATTTGGCACTCAAATGCCCACAGTCTGTATTTATATGGCCCCCATTACCATGCTATCCAAGTTCTACAGTGAGGAGAACAGTATCAATACCCTGCTGGTACCAAAGTCAGACAGGACAGGAGATGGGGAATCTGGGGCGGCGCTCTGGCATGCATGCTGTAGGGCTCTATGCAGGGTGTCAAGATGGGCTCCAGAGAACTAATGATCTTACTGGGAACTGTCCATGTCAGTTGAAATCTGGTGAGTCTGGTAATCCATGGGATCCCCCACAGGGCAAACACAAATGGATCTTTATATGTTGAGACAGACTGCAGTATTTTGCTCAAAATGTTAAAATGGGAAGGTTTGGTTTTTAGGAGTGTTAATCACAAGTCTTGGCGCATGCACAAAACACAGGGAGATATTTACAAACTGGCTCAACATCAAGAGGTTTTAAATATGCGTTCTCTCAAAGTGGTGAAATAGGTGGAAAGGGGGCAAAGCCCTGGCATGCCGAGACTGCAAAGATGGCTTAGAAAGGGGGAATTACTTTTTAGAAGCCCCTTGGGTGAGGGTGGNGCCCTGGGTGGGAAGCTGACCACAAAGTGAGCGATGGGATTTTGCTTCTCTAACTTATCCTTGACACTTCGTGCTGGTGGCTAGAGCTCCTTGTAAAGCTCAGCACAAGGTACTGCAATGTTTGCTGAATAACTGCAGGAGACAGTCACCTGAGATTGGCCGCCACGCGGGTGAGGGGTAGGCCCAGAGATGTTTGGCTTGGACCAAGCCCACTGCTCGAGATCCAGAACCCAGACGTCATTACTCCTACAAGGACAAGATGACAAACATGGAACCAGAGGTACAGAGACAGTTCCTTGGGGATCTCAACTAAGCATCAGTTAGGAAGACTGCAGCACTGTTCTCATTACAGACAGTAGTGCTGAAACCATGGGGCACGTTAGGGGAGTTAAACTACTGATTCAGGATTACATGTTCCTCCCACAAGCAGGGGATTTGTGTGCATTGGTGCTTCACACAGGTTACCACAAGGAAGGGAGCCAGTAATGGGCCAGCGGCCAATCAGGAGCGTGCATCAAGTACTGATTAAGCTTTGTTCCAAGATGGGGCAGCAATGGGGAGGTGGGGAGCAGCAGGCCCAAGGCTTCATAGACACACCAGAATTTAGTATTTTCATAAATACAAGCTTTCCCACCCAGAGCCGTGCACCAGGAACCTGACTTCCCCTCCGTTATTCCAGTCCAGGGCACTTTCTTGAACTGAGCTTGCTGATGCAGCGCACCGCGAAGTGGATAAACAGCCCTTAGCTGAGACCACTACATTCACTTTCATTTTAAGAGCCATTCTGAACTCCAATCATCCCAGGTGGAAGTCTAGGGCTCCATGTGGGTGGACCACAGCACACAGCCTCACTGACTTCACTGGAGGGCCATGTGGGCTCAGTGGTTTCACTAAGCGGTGCTTATCAACTTCACAACGTGGTATGAATCAGCAAAATGAACAAGCTCAGCTCAAGAGAGGAGCCAGGACTGGCACAGCAGAGGGGGAGGTTAGGACCATGGTGCACTGTCACAGCTCTGGGTGGAAAGCTTGCATCAATTCTGCCCACACCGTACCTGACCCTACCCAATGTTTGTTCCTCACTTTTATGTTCACGGGATTCCCAGTAACATCTCTGAGGGAAAAAAGTTATAGACTTACATTTGCCGAGATCCTAGGGAACCTCCGAAGACAATCATTTTGTCGTCTATTACACAAGAGGAATGGCCTGCCATGGGAGGGGGGCCGTGCGTTGTCACTATGCAGTTCCACCTAAGGTGAGGATACATTAACATTTGTGAATTATGAGGTTACAAATTCCCCTCAGATTTCCCCTTCAGAGATGAAAAGGGCAGATGGCCAATTTTTTTAGAAACAGTCTTACACCCTTCAATGGAAAACTGCCTCCTGAGAAAGTGCACTGGCTCATGACTTTCTGGTGCTGCAATCTCTAGCCCCCGAGATCTGAATGCTGGTTATTGGAAAGGGGGGCACTGTATCATTTGTTATATACCAAATACCACAGAGGCCACCAAGAGGGTGGAAAACGGATTTATAAAATGTAAATGAACATGAAATAAAACAAGGTGATGACCCAAACAACGAAGAGACAGAAAGGATAAATCTGAGATAGAGCATTTTGACTAAATGCCCTGGTATCAGAACCAGCACCACGATTTGAATGGAGGGCAGACAAAGTTTAGTTTGGAACCAAAACAGGTCTGAGTTAATAATAATAGTTCTGTTTTCAAACTAAAGTATACAGCCAAGGCACGTCAGCTCATACTGGAGTATAGTTGAGCTGAGGAAGTCAGTTGTCAGAGAACACTCTAGCAATGTGGAAAAGAAAATACATTTACTTTGCTGGCTCTAGATCTGTACCAAATAAATCCCTTTGGGGAGGAAACAGGTTTCTAGCTCCTTAGGTGGGCATAGCACTTTACAGGCAAACACAAAGGAAAGGCCCTTTATGCAATCTGAAGAGCAGAGAGATCAGCAACTCAGAAGAATTAGCTCAAGTCTAAATAATATCACAAGAAACAGCAGGCTCTTAAGAGACATTTTATTACAGAGAAGAAAACCTCATGGAAAAACTTCTACAAAGCCCAAATATGACTAAAAGCTAATATTTGAAAATGTTAGCCTGCTGTAAACTGTTTAACATGACACGGAAAGAGGATCTTAAATTGGTAGTACCAGTATTTTCAGTAACATTTGTCCTCAACTATTATAATTAATTGTTTAACTACAGCACACTAAAGACACTGCCCACAACTGCAATAGATAACTGAGCCTTTTGGTGATTAAATGCCCATATGAAACAGAGGTAGGATTCATCACTACTTTATTATGGCATTAGATCACATACAACATATTTTCATTCAGAACTGATGTAAGTGAGCACTTATTCTGGGAAGGGGGTGGCTAGAAAGAGAGTTTTGCTACCATCTTTAATATACTTTTCTGATGTTCCTAGATAATCTTAAATGCTGACAGAGCAGACAGCAATTTAGAAATAGGTCTGCCTGCCTGGATCAGCTATTGGAGCAAGCTTTGCCACCATGGCTGGAGCCCCCGTCATCTCCTGTGACCCCAGACCTCCTCCATCCTAATCCTGAGATATGTCCTGACCCAACGGGGCCAGAGTAAGGGACACAGATGACACCCCCACCTCCACCAGCTAAATCCGAAATACCACCTGGGATGTGAGACTTCGTCTGTTCCTCCTCTTCCATTCCATGTGTCCCATTTCTACCTCATCTTATTCCCCTCGAATTTTTTACTTTAAGTAAAATCCCTAGGTGTTAAATATTCTCTCTATTTGGCTTTTTTTTTTTTTTTTTTAAAGACATAATAAAGAATCAAAATGAATGACCAAATGAACTACATGTTCCAAATATCTACTTCCACTCTCAAACTGTGCACCTATATAGCCCCAGCAGGAAGGAGTTAAGAAAAAAAATTGATTAGTTCCATTTTAGTTACTACTCTAAGAAAATAAGGAAGCTATGGCCATCAGGGGAGCTCAGATGATAGGACTCTCGGCTCTTCAGGTCTCTGGACATTACTTTGCTAGATATTCTACCCGGGGTCAAAACAGCTTCAGGACATCTCACCCAGGATCAGGGAATGTTCATTTCTCCTTCCGCCTATGTCTTCATAAGCAAAGTCGGTCACAGAGGGATTGAGCCAAGCTTTTAAGAGCAGCTCTGTATGTATAGACAGAGTATGG
Organism: Platysternon megacephalum; assembly: GCA_003942145.1. Classification (NCBI taxonomy): domain Eukaryota; kingdom Metazoa; phylum Chordata; order Testudines; family Platysternidae; genus Platysternon; species Platysternon megacephalum. The sequence goes on along the minus strand of QXTE01000014.1, from coordinate 17,464,886 downwards.
ATATACTTTCAAGGTAAAAGGCATGCTTCCAATCCAGACTCTCAGGATGTTCTCTTACCAATTTTTGGAAGGCGAGTAGGTATGTATTTCATCAAAGAACCTCTCCGGCTGGTGCAGAGGGTAGGGGCTTGGCCGCGTCCACCCACCAAACAGCACAAGCAAGTCCTTATACACCACTAAAGTGGCCCCAGCCTTAGGTGACGGATAAGAACCTGAAGGGGAGCAGAGAAAGGAAAAAGTTAGCAAACGGCATTTCAAACCAGCAGCCAAGCTGTGCACAGATCTTACTGAAATGTGACAAAATGGAAACTCCCCTCTAAAAGGCAGAGGGGAAAAGATGACAAAATTAGAGTAGGGAGCATGGGAAGAAAGCTACTGCCAATTTGTGTCATCATAATTAGTACAAGCCTGAAAGCACATCTCACGTTTGGCTAAACATCTGTCAGTCAGTGACAGGAAATTACTAGCTTTCTAACATATCACTTTAAATTATTGCTTTAGTGCTGAATAAAAGCAATAATTACCTCCAAATAACTAGTAACTTTTCCCCAAGGAAGATCTACTGGGTACTTACAAGCCACAGCATATTCTGAATCTCATTTTACGGAACTGGGAAGATGCAAAATTAACCCTACATATTCCCAGCAGGGAATAACAGTCACATCTCAGAATCTGGAGCAGTGGTAGACTGCAGGTTACAGATGGCAGGAGAGAATTCTTACGATACGAAGCACCTTATCTAATAAGTGAGTTATCTTAGATTTGCTGCATTTAAAGTTCTAAGGGCTTACTGGTCCCAGTCTTGGTTACGTAGCTCAGATGAGGCATTCTGGGCTGTACTGCTGGTGCACGTAAACAGAGGGAAAGGTGGCTGTAGCCCTGGGCTTGAAATCTGTTGCAATATATTACCCAAGATCAGATGGCTTTTATTTTCTATTTTACTAAACCAGACAAAGAGCACTGATCTCACCTCACACTCCGCGCTACCAGTACATTACTGAACTGTTTATAATCTTGACTTTTTTTTTTAAAGCACCTTGTCTTTGTAATTAGTCATACTACTCAGAATTGGTTCTTAACATGACTATTTTTGAACTGGCCAGAGATAGTCTGCTCCAGGGCAGAGAAAGTCCTCTCTCAAGACCAGTTAGAAAAGGATCACATCCCTTTGAACTATCAGGGAACCTGCCACAATTCACTGAGACAGTACAAACCTCCCCTGTGCTAACAGACCGAGGTGCTGCACCGTGACCTTGCTGAATAAACAATCTGAGGCATAAGACATTCTGGATTACTTCCCAGTCAAATATTAAAATTCTCCCAGATAGAACAGACACAGTGACGCTTCTCCCCCAAATACTCCCACGTCAATCACCAGATCTGAAGTGATTCCCCTGTACTTTGCAGAGAAGCTTTCTAGCACCTTCTCACCACAGTACCCTGTAGCAAGGTCATAATGACATCATCTGTAAGGAGACACACCACACAAAGCAAGGATAAAAACCCAACTGTGCCCACAATTAGAAAGAGAAATTAGAAATGCACACTTAAGCAAGCCTGACTGCAGGAACTGATGTGCAGTTCTAGGCAAGGCCATGCATTTGGCTGAAAACATTCTATTACCATCTAAAATGCTGAGCTAATGGACCCAAGCTAATTAGTTTACAGTCCTAATAGAGCAGTTTATACGGAGGCGTATTTCAGTAGGTAATGAGACACAGAACCAAGACTCTATTTTTGAGAAGTCAAAACAGCTATTTAAACATTCCTGCCTTACAGGGGACTTGTGAAACTTCGCTCAATGTCTGTAAAATGCTTTGAGAGCTTTGGATAGAAGGTGCTACAGCTGTGCAAAGTCATTAGTCCAAGCCTGAATCCCAGGTGATGGGAAGTTAGAAACCTACATGAAAGCATCCCCCAACACAAACCAAGATGACAGACTGTCCCCTGAGCCCCACGGTCCTTTTTTCCAGGCATGAGCACGTTTTGCTGTTGCTGTCAGATGGGTGACTAGAGGGCAAAGGGGGGGGGAAAACAGAGCCCAAATGGTAATTCACACACTAAAATATATTTACAGTAGCTCAAAAAATATTTAGTTTCCTTAATGACTAAAATGAAGTGGTTCAGATTTGATTGCTCTATGTCACTGATCAAATTCTTAACAATATCCACTTTTCATAGCTAATTACTTGGCCGCATGAAATAAAAATTTCCCAACGCAACTGTTTTGCATGAAGAGCTCCGAGAACCCACCAGTCTTAAGGAACTAGCCAAGGAGATTGTCTTCTTACACCACTGGTGTCAGGTGAATGCAGAATTAATGGATTCCCATCACAGAAAGATTTAAAAAAATGGTGTATGCTTAATTCCCTAGTTTAGTGATGAGAATAGATATTTAGCAAAAGTTCATCTCCCACTTGAAAGGCAAATGCATCTTTCTCTTCTATTGGAGAATAAGATAAAAATAGAACATTACTCTATTAAATAAAGGCTGATCAGTTTGTAAGCATGCAATTAATGGTACCAACTCCAAAGCTAAAGATGCATTCTGATCAGTTCTTAAAATGGGTCAGAAATTAGTTTTAAACAAAAAAAGCATGCTAAGAGCTGGAACCCGGGAAGAAATCACTACAAAAATAACACAGACTGACTTGATTCCTCTATAATGTACTGTATAGTCATGTACTCAGGTAAAGTGACAAATCTTGTCACTGCTAGGACCTGAAGGTCAAATTCCTGATTCAGATACACACACAACCCCCAACCATGTCAACTGGAGTTGTTCACCTGTCCATTGGGGCAGAATTTGGCCCTGATTGAGACATTTGGTCTACTAACAGAGGGTGAACAGGTGCATTACGGAAGTGGGGTTTTATTCTGACATGAAGGAGAAATCACAATTTGGTAAGCCAGGAAAGTACTTTCAGAAGAGTTAAAGCTTTAAGAAGCAATCTAGAAACCATATAAATGTGAGACATTTCTACATAGTTTCATGTGAAGATGGAAACATCAGAGAATAGCTGTGAAAAACAAGTACACAAGAATACACATCCACCACACTGATCAAGTTGTGATCAAGCAAGGGAGTGACAGAAGGTTGTTTCTGTTCTGAGCAATGGAATAACCACATTGCACCTTGTGGTGGCAGCAGCAGACGCTTTTCTGAACTGGGGACTTTTAGATAAAGGCTAACAAATGCAACTGAGAAACCACTGATAGAAGCCAATCTGAAAATGACTTCATCTCAACATGCTAAACCCACCATGAACGGAACACAATCTCCTTGGCTGGCCGTCTACTGACTCCCCATGTCACTTTGCATATTCAGGCATTTGAAAAGGTCAAGAGCTTCTTGGAGAAGAATGTGAAACAAGAGTTCTGACAGTGCACTCCAAAGAAGGGAACTGACAGGCAGCCTTCCCAAGTCTCAAGTGTGCATAATGCAAAGATGAACGTCACAGGGACAAGCTCAACTACTTGGAGCTGCAAAATGACTCCTTCAAACAGCTTTATAAAATTTGCTTAACAGCATTTCAAAGGCAAAAAGCAAGTTCAACACAGGTGGGCTTATTTCTCTTTATGACTAATGGTCTGTTAGAAGCAGAGTGACATATAACGGTTCTCAAACTTTAGCAACCTGAGGACCCCCATTTTGATTTCAAATTTTTTGTGGACCCCCAAGGCCCCAACTCAGCCCCAGGCCCTGTCCCCACTCCACCCACTCCCCCAAGGCCCTGTTCCACCTCCCCCGAGTGCGCCCCATCCCCACTCCTCTCCCTCCCAGCGCCTCCTGTTCCAAGGTGTGCAGGAGGCACTGGGAAAGAGGGGGAGAAGTTGAGCAGCGGGGCCGGTGGCCCTGGACATGAATCCTCCCCATCCCCCAAGTGCGCCCTGTCCCCACTCCTCCCCCTCCCTCCCAGCGCCTCCTGCACGCTGCTGAACAGCTGTTCCCCAGAGTGCAGGAGGTGCTGGCAGGGAGGGGGAGGAGTTGATCTGCGGGGGCCTGCAGACCCCCTGGAGTACCCTCATGGACCCCCATGGGTCCGTGGACCCCAGTTTGAGAAACGCTGCACTACAAGGTGAGTTGTCAACCACAGACTGAGATCTAGTGGGCTCTGTTTTAGAATAAATTACTAGCTACATGCATCAGCTGACTGTGCTGACCTCTGGGTACTTCCCGCTTCAACCCTGCTCACCACTGATGATGATGATGATGAAGTAAAGAGTCTTTATGGGAAGCACAATTCTTGGATCCTGTTCCTTGAGGGTAGGGATTGCAGCATGCAGAGGGCCTAGCAATGACATTTCAAGGACACAAGGCACTGCACCTTCATGGCCGTGCCCATTTTGCTAGGCGAGATGCTTCTGCCAGGCTTCTGGTTACTTAATTTTCAACTGATGAATCTGCCAACTCACAAAGCAGACATGAATCTTTCAAAGAGGCACTCTCCAGCCTCCAGGGATGCTTTGAAAAGTATCCTCCTTGCCCTCCCCCCGGCCTCCCTGAGGCCAGGTCTACACTGAAAAGTTAGATGTCGACCCAGCTACATTGCTCAGGGATGTGACAAATCCTCACCCCATGGCGACATAGTTAAGCCGACCTAACCCCCAGTGTAGACAGCGCTAGGTCGATGGAAGAATTCTTCTGCCGACCTAGCTACCGCCTCTTGAGGAGGTGGATTAACTACAGCGATGGGAGAACTGCTTCGGTCACTGTAGTGAGCATCTATGCTGAAGTGCTACAGCAGCGCAGCTATAGCGATTCTAGTGAAGACATAGTCCCATCAGAAACTATTTAAGATAGAAGCTTATATTGCAAGTATTTTAAATGTTTAAAATACAATGTACCGTAGTCCATTTGGGGTATGGACAGTCTAGTAGTCTCAGAGCTACACCATGTTAGCATGTGATGTGCAAAATTCAAAACTAGCTCTGTCCTTTTACCTGTATGACTCCAGAAGGGCCAGCAGAGAAGCTCCTCAGGCCGCAGAATAATCACCATGAAGTGGGGCCTTCATGATGGCAAATGAAATAAGAGAAAATAAGAACGTTCTAAGGGGAGACTTGGTGGACTTTCTGTCTAGGGAGGTTCCAAGTCTACACTACGATTTCATATTTGGAAAGAGCTTTGTTTAATGGTTGGAGCATGCATGGCAACTGGAGCTCTAGCAACCCCCCTCTCCAGCGACATGCCACCTGTTTGAGAACAGCAACTCACAGCAGAGGCTGAGAAATTTCCGGAAAAACAGCAGGACCTCACAGGTTCCCACTTTCCCAAATCCCTACAGTTCATTTAACGGCTTTAGAAACATCCGGGCATGTCCCAATATGTCTACACTGCGTGTGGGAGTGAGCCTCTCAGTCTGGGTCACAGACTCGCACTAGTGCGCTAAAAGTAACTGTGTAGATGTGGCTTTTGGCCTGGAGTGCGGGCTCTGAAACCGGGCAGGGGGTGGCCTTCCGAGCCCAAACTGCAACATCAAAGCACTGTCTATCCAGTTCTATTGAGTGTGCTGGTGTATTACCACACGTCAGCGAACCCACACTGGTAGGCTCGCTCCCAGATGCAACGTAGACACCCACTCTCACCTTCTCTGGAAAGGAAAGTTCTTGCTGCCAGCAGCCTTTAAAAAGGAACATTGAAAACAAAACTGGACAAGACACTAGAAAAGCAACAATCCTGCCTTGGCAGAGAAATGGGCTTATTTTACCTCTAACTTTTAAGTTAATTGTAATGGCGGAGAAGCATTTGCAGAGAAGCCACCGACATGCTGCTGGGCTTAAAAAGGCAGCAAAATAACCCTGTAGTGGGGTGAACACCCGCTCCAGCCCTGAAGGGGTTGGAAAAGCCCTGCAGAGTAGAGCTGGGGCTGCGGAAGGGAGCAAAACCCCGGCTGATCGGCGGAAGTGGCTGCAGCTGAGGCCACGCCCCAAACTGAGCAACTAGGCCTTATAAGGAGGCCAGGGCAGCCAGAAGCTCAGGAGTCTCACTCTGACTGGAGAGAGAGTCAGGCCTGGCTGCTGGGGAACTCACCTGGGGACCTAGAGTGAGGCAGGGCTGAGGAAAGGCCTTGGGGGCTGGGAAGCCCTAGGCCAGCAACTCCCCAGGCTGCAGGGCCCGGTCCTAGGCCCACATAGGTATTGGGGTTGCAGAGGGGTAGCCTGAGGGTGGGTAAAGGGAGTCAGTCCAAACCCCTTGTTGCCTGTGATGATTGGCTGGTAGACTGCAGTCTGCCCCAGGGCATGGGGGCTAGATGGTGACTGGCAGTAGCCATGACTGAGGTGACGTGGGGATAGGGGGTGGGGGTTCCCCTGGGTGGGGAGACCCAGAGAGAGAGTGGGGTACTGCCAGGGGGGCAGCACCCAAGACGAGGGCACCGGGGTCCGGGAGGGGCACGGGGGCCAACGACAGGCAGGACACCTGGCCTGCAGAGGGCTCTCCAACGACTGGTGAGCTAATTCCCGAGATGACCAGCAGGAGGCGCCGCCGGGTGAGTCTGCGCCTGATTACAAACCCCCTAAAATTCAGGGATACGGGGAGTGTCAGAGATTGAAGGACCAGAGGAGTGGTGACTTTTCAATACATGCGGACACTGCCGTTTTGGTAAAAGCAGAGCAGTACTGGTAAACCTTGGAGCATAAAATAAAGACAGTACAAGCAAAGCAGTGAAATTGCAGAAAATAAGGCCAACTTCCTGTCTTGAAGCCAGATTTCCATGGGAGAAACTCTGAACAGGCACGGGTATCCACATGGATTCCACTCTGCAGGATAATCCTGAACTTAACCCTGAATGCACTTAATCTTATCAGACACAAAGTCACTGGAACAAATTTAACTAAACTTCCTTGCCCTCTATCCCAAAGAAAGGATATAAACCAATGAGGACTGATGGTGAAATCTGGATAATCAGATACATGAAGCAACATTCTGTGCCACTGTTAATCGGTACAGATGTTTCCCAAGCTTTTTGGCCCTCTGAAATCAGCCAATGGCAATATATGAGCAACTGCAATGGAATGTAATTAATCAAAATTCTCCTGTGTTTTTACAGTAAGTTTGCTACAACTGCATAACAATTCTGAAAAGCTCATTTCTTAGGACTGACTGTGTGCAATTCATCTCATAACTAACATCCATACCCTACAGCAACTCCTCCCAGGAAAACCTGCAAATTGAGTGGCTGTCAATTGATTTTATAACGGATATGAGATTTAACAAGCTGTGCGCATTGACGGAGATTGTTGTACTTGCATGGCTGAAATTACTGCCTTTAACCTCTTAAAACACCACCCCAAGTAATTCCCCAAAGAAAGCATCAACTGTCAAGTTACTGCTTAAATAATGCACATTCCCTGGAAAATAAAGAATTCAGAACTCCTGTTCTCCAATACTACTTGTCAAACAAAAATCCATTGCACTAATTCTGAATGATCTATAACTGCTGGTCTGATGTTCAAGTCCATGTTTATTATACTGACTGCTGGGTTTGCAGTGACAATACTTAAGCCAGATCTTAGACCCCAGCACATAGAACTTCATTCATCTTCGCCATATGGGGCATAGCTTGGTCCCAAGACAGGTGTGCTGCATTCAACATAATTCACTAGATCATGAGGACTTCAGCAGTTTGATATCCATAAGTCCTACCAAAGGATTAAGGAAGAGAAAACTCACCCACGAAAGCTTATGCTCCAATACATCTGTTAGTCTTTAAGGTGCCACAGGACTCTTTGTTGCTTTTTACGGATCCAGACTAACATGGCTACCCCTCTGATACTTGACTCCTTGCCTTTGTGATCCAACCCACATTTTGCTCTTCAAAAGCCTTTCCCAAGCATTTGCTGAGTGGAGCGCTAACAACTGACAACATGAGGTGTCCGAGCCTTGGATAGCAGCAGTTCAGAGGTCAGAAAGCTAAGTGGCTGGCAGGGAACAAGGTTTCCTGGTGTTCACAACATATGCATCAGAATTAGGAAATAATACGGGGCAAGTGTTAGGAGAAGGAAAGTCAAGAGGAAATCTCCATGATGTTCCTTGAGGGTACTGATAAACCATAGTTCCAACTCAGTCTGAAACCACAAGGTCTAGGAAATACGGTAATACAAAATATTCAGCTCCCTTGTACCAGTGCCTGATCATCACCCTTCCTGTTTCTGTCCTGAGACATTAAAAACTAGGCAAACATTGAGATTCTGAATGGTCCCAAAAGACATGAATTTACTACTAGCCTAGACTGGGCCTTCTCGACACAAAGACCCTAAAGGAAGAGTCAAGAAAGCATTGTTCAGTTTCTCCTTTGTAGGGCCACCCTCTTTCAATGCCCCTTGTAATCTGGGTTTGGGGGGGGAACCGTTAATTTGCTCCTCCTGCTCCCAGGCTTCCCACTGTAGATAAAAGGAGAGAGATGTGCCCTCTGGAGCGTCTCACATGGGAATTTAGTTTAATATAGAAAGAATTAAACAAGTCCTGAATTGTGACTTCACAATATAGTCAAAATCCATTTCAACCATTTTCAGGGCAGGGACCCTGTCTAATGCATCTAAGGCACCTGGCACACAACTAGCAGTGTATGAAATCCCAAGTATCTTTATAGTACAAGAGCGAAAGATAAAACCTTTCCCAAGCTCCTAACTGGTCATTTGCTACAAAGCAAACTGAGGCACCCAAGAAGATCTTACTAAATAAATATGCAGCACACCTCTCAACATTAAAAAACAGCTCCTTATTCAGAGAAAGGTTTCCCCCCTCTCTCTCACTCAAGTGTGGCATTCCATTCCCATCCCACCCCCGCGAAAAAGTTACCCTGGCCCAAGGCCCAGGAATATTCAGACCTTCTCCAGTGAAGGATTTAAGGTCTGATATCTTGCCACTCTACGTGCAGAACTAGGAACATGGGTTCTATCCCACTGGAAAGGGGAGATTCCCAAGCTTTCCAATGAGACTGACAGCACTTGCTTCTGTCCCAGAAGAACTCGAGAGTCACAATTTTACTGTCCCATGGGAATAGAAAACTACTGATAGTCGTTACTAGAGGTTCTGACTGACTCCCTCTGAGCCATGTATAATTGGATTCATGAGCTTTGTTACGCTAACATTTGTCAGGAATGTTCCCACTGTTGCAATGTTCCAACTGGTGCAGTGACAGCAAGAGAGAGCACTAGTGTAAACAGGACCCCGGATTTCCCCCCCCCAATTTGTCATCTAAGGCAGGTGTAAACTAGTTGTTCTGTAACATGCAGCATACACAGAATGTGTGATGGTGTGGGGAAAAGGGTTTTTCAGCACTAGTCTGGGATGAGCACCATAACGTAACTCGCTTGTCTCTTTGCCCCTTGTCAGTAATATCATTCCAACAGAGCACTGAATAAGCCTTAGTAAGCGGTCACCAAGTATTCCATATAAACACAAGCAACTTGACAGCTAATAGCAAAGCATGAATTAAATTCCCTGAGATCAGTACCGTTTTAAGCTCTCTTTCAACTCACGTGTAGAAGCAGAAAGCCAGCCAGAAAACCACCCTTTACTGCAATGCTCTGCTTAATTGCCATGTTTTTTCTGCCCGATATTGTACTCCGCAGAATTCAAGCGATTTGGGTAACAGTGAAAACGCTACACAAAGCAATGCNGGGGGGGGGGGGGGGGGGGGGGGGGGGGGGGGGGGGGGGGGGGGGGGGGGGGCGCGCTGCTCAGCTCCTGCTGCTCATCTTTCCTTAAGGATGCACATGGAGAAAATGGAAATTGCTTTATTATACTACAAAGTGCTCATATAAAAATAATTGGTGGGAAGGGGGTTCGGTGTGTACAGCTGAGCAGATGAGTGCAGTCAATCTGTTCTCTGCTCCGCAGGCATCCCATTAAACAGCATTGCTAGTTAGCGGCTCTGTTTTATTCACCATGTCAAAAGGAACATTTCCTTTCGGGAGGAAAAGAAATATTACACACAAAATACCCGTCAACAAAATATTGCGGTTTACATTTTTACACTAAGTGAAGCGCCTTTCCACAGCACATGTAACTGCCCCTTTGTACATATACTTAAACCAAAAACTGAGCAGGGGAGAGCAATGGCTCTACATGCATAGCTGGATTTTCCTGCATAAACATGATTGCATAGGCTGCATGAGCTGTACAATCCCTGGCATGATGCAGCACATTTAAAACCCTCTATACAGGGATTGTTGACTTGAGTGCATTTATAGCAATGAGCGAAATCTCTTGGCTCTTTCAGTCCATGTCAATAAAATCAGAGAAGTTACAGGGAATCATTTACATGCAACGTAGCTGAGTTATAGCTGCAGTGGGAACCAATGAAATTAAATTTCATGGCTTTGTACCATGTGAGCATCTCAACCATCACATTGTATTTCCTTAAGAACATCCTATTTGACTGCATATTCAAATAAGCTTGTTCACTAATTACCTATAGCATGATGCTAAAGAAGAAGAGGACACTATGGTTCTTTCAACTTCTTGTCACTGAAACAAATAGCTGTTTATTTGAACCTGGAGGACTCCAAATATATAGATCAGGGGATCGGCAACCTTTTAGGAGTGGTGTGCCGAATCTTCATTTATTCACTCTAATACAAGGTTTTGCGTGCCAGTCATACATTTTAACGTTTTTAGAAGGTCTCTTTCTATAAGTCTATAATATATAACAAAACTATTGTTGTATGTAAAGCAAATAAGATTTATAAAATGTTTAGGAAGCTTCATTTAAAATTAAATTAAAACGCAGAGCCCCCCGGACCGGTGGCCAGGACCCAGGCAGTGTGAGTGCCACTGAAAATCAGCTCGCGTGCCGCCTTCAGCACCCGTGCCATAGGTTGCCTACCCCTGATATAGATGCTCATGTGCTTCTGGATCTGGCGCTCTGCACTTTCATTAGAATGGATGAAAATAAGTGTTGGGGGGAGGGATGCAAGAAAGTGGGAATCACAGCATGTACAGGTCAGATGTACCTGGAGACAGGCCCTAGCAAAAAGCTCCAAAAACAAACACTACATGCTGGAGTGTGGGAATTTCAGGATCCAAGCCTGGATACAATTTTTACATTTGGTTCACATCTGTAAATCTTACCGTTAAAACCAATCGCCCTGCCCCTAAAAAATGTTGTGGGTGGCAACACATCTTTTAGCCCAAAAAAATTAATTGCTAAATGCTTTTTTTTGCTTTAAGTTCTCTTAAAACATGAAATGCACTTTTCTCCCTATTCTGGTAAACTGCTGAAGATAAAGCCCTTTGAATTTTTCCATATGGAAAAATTCACTTTTGGGCTGCAAACAGGCCTGATTTAGGCTAGTGCTTTTTCATTCTGGATGCATCAGATCTAATGATTTTTTTCTAAGTTTGATGATGGACAAGTTAAAAACTGAAATGCTTTTACAGTAACTAAAATAACTAAGGATGAAAAAATTCAAATAATTTAAACAGACCCCTTCTAGTGACCAAAAGTACAGAACAGTCTATTGCAGGGGTCGGCAACCTTTCAGAAGTGGTGTGCCGAGTCTTCATTTATTCACTCTAATTTAAGGTTTCGCGTGCCAGTCATACATTTTAACGTTTTTAGAAGGTCTCTTTCTCTAAGTCTATAATATATAACTAAACTATTGTTGTATGTAAAGTAAATAAGGTATTTAAAATGTTTAAGAAGCTTCATTTAAAATTAAATTAAAATGCAGAGCCCCCCGGACCGGTGGCCTGGACCCGGGCAGTGTGAGTGCCACTGAAAATCAGCTCGCGTGCCGCCTTCGGCACCCGTGCCATAGGTTGCCTACCCCTGGTCTATTGTATTTCTTTAAAGATATAATACTGATCTGTAAATATATTTTTAATTTAAAAACACTACTACTTATTAGCATTTAATTTTTTATACTGGTTAAAGGCATACTAGTATAATTAATCAACTACTTTTATTGAAAAAGGGGTATTTTTCTTTGCATGTGACCCATGAGCATTTGTTAATTTTGCCAATTTCATCATGATCATAATGTGACTTTTCTATAATACGCTGGGACAATAGTGTTTGGCATAAGAAATTTCATTCCAAAGGGCACCCCCCCTCAAAAAAACATTAATACACACATGAAAATAGAGAAAATGTACATATTCAACCAACATTAGGGAGTATCACTAATACAGAGGCATGATAAGGGATTTAACTTCATGGAGCAAAATCAGAGAATAGTAAAGCACATTTAGCAGTCTGATTATTTTAAGGTTTCAGAGTAATAGCCGTGTTAGTCTGTATCCGCAAAAAGAATAGGAGTACTTGTGGCACCTTAGAGACTAACAAATTTATTGTAGCATAAGCTTTCGTGGGCTACAGCTCACTTCATCCATCCTACATGCATCCGATGAAGTGAGCTGTAGCCCACGAAAGCTTATGCTACAATAAATTTGTTAGTCTCTAAGGTGCCACAAGTACTCCTATTTTTTGATTATTTTAAATGATGTATTCTACTCCTACCAATAGGTGTCTCTGCAGTCCACAGTAAACATTAGGCCACAGAATTTTAGACGGGCCTCACGGTGTTGCATACAACATGCTGCAATTTTTTAATCCCTTTCACCGGATGATTTCCATATGCTTTACAAAAGTTGGCAAATTAATTCTCAACAAAACATCTGTACTATAGGCATGATACATATTGGTATCACTTCATTCCCCCACTGAAGCAGAGCCACCTCTGGTGGGATACAGGTATCTAAAAATAACACTATGTAACAGTTTAAAAGAGGAAGTGAACACAGTATGCAAATAAAATTGCATGGGGAATTTAGTCCATTTATCAGGGTGAGAATCTGGCCAAGAATCCAGGGATAATGCTTCTAATCCAGTTAAAAATGCCACATTGGTCAAGGCCTGAGCTTCATTTTTCACCTGAAAGACAGCTTCCTTGAGTACACTGATCCTAACACCATGCTGGGACACTGGTCCGATCTGCCAGGTTGATCTGCTTTCTTCCCAGGGCAATCCATTACAGATATAACAAATAGCAGCCCACTGAATTAAGAGACAGATAGCACATATAAACATGTAAGGGTTGCATGGAAGACTTTTTAAAAATTTATTCTTCTAAATCAAGGAGGATTAAGGTTACTGACTTTGAGACCAACAAAAAGCAAAGTGGTCCAAGAGGAGCCTCTTAGAAAGCTGCATAACGGAGCAGTTTAGTGTAGAGGCCTCGGCCATGATTTCCAAAAACAGGTGCCCAAAGGTGGGCTCCAAGTGGCTGATTTTCAGAAGTGCTGAGCACTTAGAAGTTCCCAGCGAAGTCAATAGCAGCTACTGAGTGCTCAGCACTGTTAAAAATAAGGCCATGTGTTTAGGTGTCTAAATAAGGACTTAGGAACCTAACTTTAGGTACCTATTTTTGAATAGCTTGGTCCCATTATTTACTAACATGAACACAAATAGTTTCCCCCAAGTTTGGTATAAAATGCTTGTCAGCAATATTTTCCATGTTTTCATGTAACCTGAGGTCATGTTTTAAATGAGCACGCATTACACAAAACTCCAAAAACCCCTAATAGTCACCCTCCTTTTCCTGTTCACGGCTATCTTTACATGCTAACTTGGAGAAAACGGGGAAGAAAGGAGTAGAGAAAAATTCCTTACACCATTCTCTTTCTGACAAGAAGGCCTGTAAAGGGAATAGTGGGAAAAATTCTTATATTACTCTCAGGAGGGATTCATGCCCAGGGACCTTGTCTGTCAGAATCTAAATCTGAGAAGGTTAAAGCAACAAGTTATTTTTCATTCCTTCTTACTACAACCACATTGATAAAGTCTTATGGAGGGGCTGTCTGTTTTTATGTATACGTTTCTAAGGAAATAAAAGCAAAGATTGTTCCAGAAATAAAGATAAGATGCTGAATACAAGGAGAGATTTCCGAAATTACTTTTGCTGCACTAAATGAACGCTGGGGAAGGGAATCAGCAGCTCTGCAGGGTCAGCTGCTTGAAAATTCATGCTGAGGGTTTCTGGTAATGTAAACCACCTCCCAGAAACATGAATAATTCTGGCATTCAATAAAGGAGTTTGAGGAGTCTGTTTCTTTGCATCTACAATTTCATTAGCTGAGGACATGCAGGTAGGTGAATGCAGTTTCTCATGAAAATTAGCCTCTGCACAGGATGAACTGAAAGGACTCTTACAAAAAGGCACAAGATTGCTAGTTTCCATAGGGATAAACAGTGTAGGTGTATTTTGATGAACACTTAAAACAAATGTATTTTTGAAATAATTCTCATTAACAACACTTAGCCACGAGATTGTAACCCAGAATCCTTCTCCTTATCAAAACTGCCTTTCCCCATGGAACGAGCATGCTTGTTTGATACTGAAGTGGTGCTGGCACTGATTTGAGCATTGAAGTATTTCTTTTGAAAAAATTAAATTACAGATACTGATTAAAGACTAACTGCTAAGTGTTGTCCCTAACAACAAAGTATTCTTTGGACTGCCTAAGCCACCCCATTCCCATGCATACACATTTGCTGGTCCTTACAATTGTTGCCATCAGGTAGGAAGCTTCTTCCAGCTTCTAACGTTTTCCTTTGTTAAAATCCAATCAGTTACCTGTGTGCACTCAGCACCCTTTCTGTAAGGGAAGAGATACAAGAGGAGAGCAGCTAAGAGTAAAGGGTGATCTGATGTGAGGGCACAAGTGGAAAGACCCTATGGAAAAATATAGAATCTGTAAGCTATCACAGTGATCGAGACTATTTACACAAAAGCACTGGGGTATTTAGGTTGAATTCTCTCAACATATATTATACAATATTTACACAGGAATTTTCATCCTAAAGGAAAAGCAGCACCTTACATTATGTACATATGTATATGCAGCCTCCTCTGGGGTGTAGAGTGCAAATCACACTGTACAATGGAGGGAAGGAGAATTTCCCCCACCCACATTAAGAGCACTGGGGCAAGTCCCTCGTCTTACAAAAAGTGTCCTGGGATCCAATGTCCACAGGGCAGACAGGTTCTCCGTTTTTGAGATCTCATCTGAAAGACCTACCCAGTACACCGCATGGAACTCAATGTATCTACTCTCGGATGAAGGGCTAAATCAGCTCTACCAGGACTTGAACCTGTTCCAATGCACTGACCACTTTGATTCCCTCTCTGCATCCTGGTGGTTTGGAGAAAACCGTGAAATCCTGCAACACCACCAGGAAAAACAGAAGACTGTTTAAAACGTTTGATTCCTTTTGAACAATTTCCCTCCTCGTTTCCTCTGGTTGCTGTCACATTTTCTTTCCATCTGGGCAAGTCCTGCTAAACAAAGCAACAAACATTCCTACCACATAAGGCTACACTGCCAGTGGCAAGGAGCTCCAATAACTAGCACACATCATAACTGTGAAGTGAACACTATTTCCCTAACGCCACAGTCCACACTATATGAAGCATGTTCTGTTGCATGCCCTTACAGTGTGCTTGTTGGTAAAAGCAGGTAGTGATCTGTATGAAGGTCTAAGCTGCTTAGAGCAGAGACTGTTGTATACTGTTGGGAGTTCAGCACATTATGGAATCGATGCTCCATGTTGAGGAATAAAAGATGGAATGCCCGTTCCATTCACCAACACCCCTTCCTGGTGGTCACAAGAAAGCATACCCTAAAGAGACCATCTCCTCAAAAGCAGCAAAGAGGGGCAAGTGGGAGCAGAAATTGATCTGTTTCTCTACTGACGCCACGCAGCCAGTGCAGAGCGGGCAGCTGATGAAGGAGATGCACCAGATGAATAAGCATTTGGCACTGTGGCAAAACAGGAATGAGATCAGAGCTCATCCCAATCAGCTTCACCAGTAATGAGGGAGCTCAACTCCCAGCTAAAGAGCTGGATGAGGGAGCTCTCTGCATGCAGCAATGGCACTCCAGCTATAAAGATGGTGAGTGGTTAATTGTTCTGTCCTGTTCTTATTTGCATATACTAACCTATTCAGAGAAAGGATTTCTTCCTTCATCTTGCACTTCAGGCATGAAGTACCATGTGCACTTCAGCACAATGGATGGAGCAGAAGAAAGTAGTGAGGACCAGAGGGTGCATTTTCTTTTTTAAGGCTGACAGCATTCTAAACACTCTCCCCACTCTGAAGTCATAAGGGTCAAGGAGAGAACAAAATGAAAACCATAGGGTGACTTCATGTACTCTATGACAAGCTCACACGGGGCCTACAAATGTCACGTCTGTTATTCCTGTAACAGAAATCATTTGGAGTGCTCTGGAAACCTGCTCAGAGGCACTGATAAGGAGAATTCAAACAATGCAGGCTGGGTCAAAGGGCACACTGCAGCCAGGCACTGTGACTCCCAGGCATGAGCAGAGTGGGAGGATTGATTGGGTGGGTGGGGAGAGAAGCTGGCACTGTGACAGAAGCAGAGAAGTCATAATTTCTCTCTGAAAGACGTCAGTGTTTTAAGGTCCCCCAAAAGAGAGGAAGCGACTTCAAGAGCCACAATCCTTTTCATACGGGAAAGTCATTTCAGGGCATTAAATAAAGCTGCTGTCAGGAAGAAACAATTATATCAGATTAAAAATTAACAGAGTTAAGATTATATCTTCACTACAAAAGCAGCGGGTTTTCACATCAAGCTAGACAGCTCTATGTAAAATCCCAGTGGAGACAAGGCAGATAGTTTTTACCTTAATGTAGCTTGTCAATGTCACCCCCATGTCCCCAGCATGGGGGATACCTTGACTAGCTCCACTGAGATAAAGTATCCCCCATACTGGGGACATGGGGCTGACATTGACAAGCTGCATTAAGGTAAAAAACTACCCTGTGCCTGGCTTGCCTCAGTGTAAGTACACACCTGTTTTTGCAGTGAAGATAGAGTCATAATTGGCCTGACAGCTCAACAGCACAGGAAGCCTGAGAGCTGCCACAGGTCTCTGGATCCCTAAACAGATGGTTCTAGAACTCATGCTGGGTTTATGCCTGCAAACTGTAAGCCTGTGGGGGCAGGGAACACATTCCCTACTTTGGCACAATTTTCCCATCGTTCATCCCTTTATTACCATGACCATTCACACAATAATATTAGGGACTGCAGCACATATGACCTCTGTCGGCCTCAGAGGAAGCAATTTACTTCCCAACATGGCCTTATGGAATGTCATATTCATTGCCATCCAAAAGGGAATGGTACTCTATCAGAAGATAGGTACTGTATTCCCAGGACCTTGTCTGGATAGGCACGATGGAGAATCCATCCTCAGACGAAGTAGTTAGCTCTGCTTTCATCTGGGTTGAAAAGTAGCGCTAACTGCTCTCTTTTCATTCATGAGAGAGAGGAAAACTAAATCTTTCACAGGCTAACTGCAAAGAAAAGGCCAGAGTAGGGAAATGGAGAAGGATTTGCAAGTCAAGAGAGGACAGATCTGTGTTGTGAAACAAAACACTTTGGCTAGGTCTACACTGCCACGGTAAGTCGACCTATGCTACGCAACTCCAGTTACGTGAATACCGTAGCTGGAGTCGACGTACCTTAGGTCGAGTTACCACAGGGTCTACACCGTGGGGGGTTGACGGGAGAAAATCTCCAGTCGATTTATCTTACTCTTCTCGTCGGGGGTAGAGTACAGGGGGTCGACCGGAGAGCAATCTGCAGTCGATTTGGAAGGTCTTTACTAGACCCGCTAAATCGACTGCCGGTGGATCGATCTCAGAGTGTCGATCCCCGCTGTACTGTAGACCTGCCCTTAGATTAAGTGTCTAATCTCCAATATGGCTCACCCCTTCTGAACACAAATACTGACTGATTAACCTCTCAGGGGCTCTCCCTCTGCTCCTGCACGCACAGGCACTGCATGGATGAATTCATTTGGAACATGAAAAGTAGCAGCTCTAGCAAACTTGCAAGTGCTGATTTCCCATCCCTCAGCCTTGACATTTTCCATAATTTAAATAAAAAAAATTCCATTAAAGACATTTTCCACAACTGCACAAATAGAGAGAGCAAACTAACTGCCAACCTGCCAAGGATGGACTAGCCAAGGGGGTCTATGTGCATCTGGTTCAGAATACCTGAACTTCATGGAACCACAGACCTGAGTCTTGCAGGGTCAATCCAGGCCTTTATTCTCCTGAAGCACATCAATTAAGGGTTACATTTTCAAAAGCAAAGTGGCTTAGGAATTCAAGTCAAATATACAAGTGACTTAGGCTCCTATGTCCCAGTGACTTTCAATGAGATTTAGACTCTTAAGTGCCTTCTAAAAATGGGACTCTGGGTACAATTTTCAAAAATGCCCAAGTATCTTGCAGTTTGCTACATTTGGAGGCTATGACCAAGCTTCTGTCTGTTCTATTTGGACAGCAAAGATCTCGTGTCCTTGGCCAAAATTTTCACTCCCCACTACTGCTGGGCAGTCAGTTGCTGCCCTGTACCAGAGACATGGCGGAATTTCAGTGATGCTGTTATTTATAAAATTGCTTTGGGATCCTCCCAGGATGAAATGCTATAATAAATGTAAAATTATAACCATATTTCTCTAGTCACCAGAAACTCTCTTCAGAGATGCTTTCGCTCATACCCATTCCCATGGTTTTCCCAATGCAGCCTATCATTTTTAAAGGTCTTTTTTCCTGCACAGCCCACTATGGCACAGAAGACGACCACTGCAGTGCCACTGAAGAATCTTTTTACAATCTGTTTGAGTTTGTTGAAAGTGGTAGACAATGAGACATGTCCCATACATTTAATTTCAAGGGCAAAACTCATGTCAGAAATACTATGTATTAAAGGCTATAATGGCTACGCAGGTGGTGTCGGAGAGAAGGCTTTGGATTCTTCGACCATGGGATGATGTTCCAAGAAGGAGGAGTGCTAGGCAGAGACGGGCTCCACCTAACGAAGAGAGGGAAGAACATCTTCGCAAGTAGGCTGGCTAACCTAGTGAGGAGGGCTTTAAACTAGGTTCACCGGGGGAAGGAGACCAAAGCCCTGAGGTAAGTGGGGAAATGGGATACCGGGAGGAAGCACGAGCAGGAGACTGCAAGAGGGGAGGACTCCTGTCTCAGACTGAGAAAGCGGGACAATCAGCGAGTTATCTTAAGTGCCTATACACAAATGCAAGAAGCCTGGGAAACAAGCAGAGAGAACTGGAAGTCCTGGCACAGTCAAGGAACTATGATGTCATTGGAATAACAGAGACTTGGTGGGATAACTCACATGACTGGAGTACTGTCATGGATGGATATAAACTGTTCAGGAAGGACAGGCAGGGCAGAAAAGGTGGGGGAGTTGCATTGTATGTAAGAGAGGAGTATGACTGCTCAGAGCTCCGGTATGAAACTGCAGAAAAACCTGAGAGTCTCTGGATTAAGTTTAGAAGTGTGAACAACAAGGGTGATGTCGTGGTGGGAGTCTGCTATAGACCACCAGACCAGGGGGATGAGGTGGACGAGGCTTTCTTCCGGCAACTAGCACAAGTTACTAGATCGCAGGCCCTGGTTCTCATGGGAGACTTTAATCACCCTGATATCTGCTGGGAGAGCAATACAGCGGTGCACAGACAATCCAGGAAGTTTTTGGAAAGTGTAGGGGACAATTTCCTGGTGCAAGTGCTGGAGGAACCAACTAGGGGCAGAGCTCTTCTAGACCTGCTGCTCACAAACCGGGAAGAATTAGTAGGGGAAGCAAAAGTGGATGGGAACCTGGGAGGCAGTGACCATGAGATGGTCGAGTTCAGGATCCTGACACAAGGAAGAAAGGAAAGCAGCAGAATACGGACCCTGGACTTCAGAAAAGCAGACTTTGACTCCCTCAGGGAACTGATGGGCAGGATCCCCTGGGAGAATAACATGAGGGGGAAAGGAGTCCAGGAGAGCTGGCTGTATTTTAAAGAATCCTTATTGAGGTTGCAGGAAAAAACCATCCCGATGTGTAGAAAGAATAGTAAATATGGCAGGCGACCAGCTTGGCTAAACAGTGAAATCCTTGCTGATCTTAAACGCAAAAAAGAAGCTTACAAGAAGTGGAAGATTGGACAAATGACCAGGGAGGAGTATAAAAATATTGCTCAGGCATGCAGGAGTGAAATCAGGAAGGCCAAATCACACTTGGAGTTGCAGCTAGCAAGAGATGTTAAGAGTAACAAGAAGGGTTTCTTCAGGTATGTTAGCAACAAGAAGAAAGTCAAGGAAAGTGTGGGCCCCTTACTGAATGAGGGAGGCAACCTAGTGACCGAGGATGTGGAAAAAGCTAATGTACTCAATGCTTTTTTTGCCTCTGTCTTCACGAACAAGGTCAGCTCCCAGACTGCTGCACTGGGCAGCACAGTATGGGGAGAAGGTGACCAGCCCTCTGTGGAGAAAGAAGTGGTTCGGGACTATTTAGAAAAACTGGACGAGCACAAGTCCATGGGGCCGGATGCGCTGCATCCGAGGGTGCTAAAGGAGTTGGCGGATGTGATTGCAGAGCCATTGGCCATTATCTTTGAAAACTCATGGCGATCGGGGGAGGTCCCGGATGACTGGAAAAAGGCTAATGTAGTGCCCATCTTTAAAAAAGGGAAGAAGGAGGATCCGGGGAACTACAGGCCAGTCAGCCTCACCTCAGTCCCTGGAAAAATCATGGAGCAGGTCCTCAAGGAATCAATTCTGAAGCACTTAGAGGAGAGGAAAGTGATCAGGAACAGTCAGCATGGATTCACCAAGGGCAAGTCATGCCTGACTAACCTAATTGCCTTCTATGAGGAGATAACTGGGTCTGTGGATGAGGGGAAAGCAGTGGATGTGTTATTCCTTGACTTTAGCAAAGCTTTTGATACGGTCTCCCACAGTATTCTTGCCGGCAAGTTAAAGAAGTATGGGCTGGATGAATGGACTATAAGGTGGATAGAAAGCTGGCTAGATCGTCGGGCTCAACGGGTAGTGATCAACGGCTCCATGTCTAGTTGGCAGCCGGTTTCAAGCGGAGTGCCCCAAGGGTCGGTCCTGGGGCCGGTTTTGTTCAATATCTTCATTAATGATCTGGAGGATGGCGTGGACTGCACTCTCAGCAAATTTGCAGATGACACTAAACTGGGAGGAGTGGTAGATACGCTGGAGGGTAGGGATAGGATACAGAGGGACCTAGACAAATTAGAGGATTGGGCCAAAAGAAACCTGATGAGGTTCAACAAGGACAAGTGCAGAGTCCTGCACTTAGGACGGAAGAATCCCATTCACTGTTACAGACTAGGGACCGAGTGGCTAGGCAGCAGTTCTGCAGAAAAGGACCTAGGGGTTATGGTGGATGAGAAGCTGGATATGAGTCGACAGTGTGCCCTTGTTGCCAAGAAGGCTAACGGCATTTTGGGCTGTATAAGATGGGGCATTGCTAGCAGATCGAGGGACGTAATTGTTCCCCTCTATTCGACATTGGTGAGGCCTCACCTGGAGTACTGTGTCCAGTTTTGGGCCCCACAGTACAAGGAGGATGTGGAAAAATTGGAAAGAGTCCAGCGGAGGGCAACAAAAAATGATTAGGGGGCTGGAGCACATGAGTTATGATGAGAAGCTGATGGAACTGGGATTGTTTAGTCTGCAGAAGAGAAGAATGAGGGGGGATTTGATAGCTGCTTTCAACTACCTGAAAGGGGGTTCCAAAGAGGATGGATCTAGACTGTTCTCAGTGGTACCAGATGACAGAACAAGGAGTAATGGTCTCAAGTTGCAGTGGGGAAGGTTTAGATTGGATATTAGGAAAAACTTTTTCACTAGGAGGGTGGTGAAGCACTGGAATGAGTTACCTAGGGAGGTGGTGGAATCTCCTTCCTTAGAGGTTTTTAAGGTCAGGCTTGACAAAGCCCTAGCTGGGATGATTTAGTTGGGAATTGGTCCTGCTTTGAGCAGGGGGTTGGACTAGATGACCTCCTGAGGTCCCTTCCAACCCTGATATTCTATGAGTCTATGTGGTAACATGTGTCAGAAGGCAAGCAGCATGAAAGATCAACTATAGCAGTCTCTCTCAACCTTTCCAGACTACTGTACCCGCTTTTCAGGAGTCTGATTTGTCTTACGTACCCCCCAAATTTCAGCTCACTTAAATATGACTTGCTAACAAAATCAGGCATACAAATATTTAAAAAAGTGTCACAGCACACTATTACTGAAAATTTGCCTTCTCATTTTTACCATATAATTCTAAAATAAATCAATTGGAATATAAATGCTGTACTTGCATTTCAGTGTATCGTCTATAAAGCATTATAAACAAGTCATTGTATGAAATTTTAGTTTGTACTGTCTTCAGTAGTACTTTTTATGTAGCCTGTTGTAAAACTAGGCAAGTATCTAGATGAGTTGATGTACCCCCTGGAAGATCTCTGCGTACCACCAGGGGTTGAGAACCACTGAACTACTATGGGAAGAAAAAGCCAGACCTAGACACAAGAAAGAATTATACTAAGAGACTGGATTTACCTTGGGCATACATCAATCAGATACGTGTATTAATTCAGCCACAGTGATACCGTTGGTAGTAGATCAGTCTACTAAGAACAGATATGGGTTCAAATGAGATCTAGTAACCCCAGGGCCAAATGCTGAAACAGTCGCTGGAAAGGGAAGTTATGTAATGTTGCTCTACAAGTGCCTCAATAGTGAATGCATGATTCATGTCCTACACAACTAGTAAATGGAGGGAAAAGAGCAGAAAAACTAACTCAGAGCAAACAGGTTGGGCAAAAATACCAACAGATCCTGCAGTCCTAGTGCCCTTTTCCAGAGTATGTTCAGTGTCTTTATGTCTGATGAGGGAAGGGTTACCAACTCAAATCCAAGAGCATTCTTCTCCTCTCTCTTGCAAAGTTTTTTGGTTTTTTTAAAGCTGCACTGTAATTCAGGTCTGACTTTAATCCTGGTTTTCTACTGTAAAACGTTTACATCCAGAATAAATACTACTCAGCGCCGAAAATTCCAGCTGTGTTTCATTTTAAAACATTCTATACTGAACTATTAGATGGCTAAAGACAGCTGCCGAGGCCAAAACTAAAATGACTACTCAGTGATCCTTCCTAGGTTTTGACCGGCACAGTCAGCTTCTTCTGTGTGCGCCATACCAGATAGCGGGGCTTACTTCCTTGTGCTCCTTGCATGCCTCCTGCTATGGCATGGCTTTCGAGTACTTTAGACCAGAGATTCTCAACCTTTTTCTTTGAGGCCCCCCCAACATGCTGTAAAAACTCCACGGCCCACCTGTGCCACAGTAACTGGTTTTCTGCTTCTAAAATCCAGGGCGGCGTTAGGGGGAGCAATCATGGCAATTGCCTGGGGCCCCATGCAACAGGGACCCCCAGAAAGCTACACTGCTCAGGCTTCAGCCCCCGGGTGGCAGGGCTCAGGGACGTGGGCTTCAGCCCCATGCGGTGGGGCTTTGGCTTTCTGCCCTGGGCCTCAGCAAGTTTAATGCTGGCCCTGCTTGGAGGCCCCCCTGAAACCTGCTCAAGGCCCCGGACCTCTGGCTGAGAACCACTGCTTTAGACAACTGGTTACTGGTGTGCTCAGACCAGGACCTATTCTGT
Source organism: Platysternon megacephalum (assembly GCA_003942145.1). Classification (NCBI taxonomy): domain Eukaryota; kingdom Metazoa; phylum Chordata; order Testudines; family Platysternidae; genus Platysternon; species Platysternon megacephalum. The sequence goes on along the minus strand of QXTE01000014.1, from coordinate 17,441,358 downwards.
TCAGTGCAGGTGCACATATTACAGTGTTCCCTATTTTAATGCATAAAAGTCTTTAATAATAGGAACATAGGAATTGCAATACAAGGTCAGACAAGTGTCTATCTAGTTTAGTGTCACCTCCCAGGGGCCAGTACCAAACGCTTCAGTGTAAGACATTTACACTAGATTATGGAACAACCTTTGTTTAAATACACTAACCTCAGGCAGATAGTGGCTGGTTTATACTCTGAAACATGGGGGGAGCAGGGGTTAATCCTAATGCAACTGTAAATATTTCCATTATCCATACACATTTTCTCTTTTTGTATCCTACTAAATTCTTGGACTCTCTTGTGGCAACAAGTCCCACAAGTTTAGGGCTAGTCTACACTACAAAGGCTTTGCTATATTGGCAAAAGGAATTCTTCTGCCCGTAGAGTTAAACCACTTCCACAAATGACGTGAGCCTTATTAGCAAAAGAACTCTTGCCGGTATAAGTTATGCCCACACAGAGAGCCATAGCTATGTTGGTCAGAGATGTGATTTTTAATTCAATGCTGCTAACCAACATAGCTATGTCGGGAAAACTCTGTAGATTTGGCCTTATACATTGTGTAAAACAGTATCTCCTTTAATCTGTTGTCTTTGTGAATGCCCCCTTGTTCTAGATCAAGAGAAAGTAGATAGAGCAAAAGTAAATTGCATGTGCCTAAGCAGCATTATTTTACATACTTCTATCACATCCCCTTCCCTACCCTGACTAAATTAAACTATCCTGATGTTTTTAGTCTCTTCTCATACGGAAACTTTTCCATTCCTCCAATTACTTTCATTGCCCTTCTCTGGATCCCTTGTGCCTCTGGTATATTTTTTTGAGATAGGGTGACCAGAACTGAACATGGTAGTCCAGCACAGGGTATACTAAAAATTTAATGACAGTTTCAGTATTTTCTATTCCATTCTTTATGCATTCTAACATTGCTGGCTTTTTTTAAATGCTGCTGAGTATCAAGTAGATATTTTCATTGAGCTGTCCACAATGATCTCCCCTGCTTTTTTCCTATGTGATTATAGTTAATTTAGAACCAAAAATGTGTAACTGGAAGAAATAATTTGATTTACAATGTGATTTAACCTTGCAGTTGTCGGTATTACATTATCTACCATTTTCAACCAACTTCCCCACTTCTATGAAATCTCACTTTCTAAAGTTTAGTGTCACTGTGCTAGTGTGTGTGTATATATATATATGTATATATATATACACACACACACACACACACACACACAGACACACTATATATACACAAAATAATCCCTCCTGCTAGACTGTTGAACTCAATTATATGATTGCTCTTACCTAGTGGCTCAAATAGTTTCTTGTATCAACTCCTCTGCTACTTACGAGGTTAAAGCAGCCTCTTACATACACTAGAACTAGCTATTCCAAGAAACAAACAAGTGTCAAAAATTACTTCTCTAAGTCCTTGACATGACAACATGACCAGTCTGAGGTAGCTGGAGCCACATAAACACCAACAATGATTAGAGCCCCACAAATCTGCGGATATCCACTTTATATCCGTGGACATGCGCATTCGTGGATAGCCGTGAACCATGTCTTGTATCCACACAGGGCTCTAACAATTATTAAACTTCAGGCTTATATATGAGCAGTTTATAACAGCACTTTATAGGCAGGCAAAGTCACTTGGCCTCGATGTATGCAATAATCACCTGAAAAATAAGTGTGTTTTGGAGTATTTTCTAGCCACAGAAACACCAATGATAGAGCAATTATTCAACTGGAGAGAGAACTAGACCAACAGGAACGGAATCATTTCTTGAATGCCAAGCATGTTACTATTATATATGTTACATTAATGCCCACATGTGCTTGATACTGTACGTACACACAGAGTTCCTCTCCCATAGGGCTCAGAAAGTGTGCTGAAGCTGTACTTTAAGGTGATCTGAAAACAAGGACTTATAATTATTTGACTGCCCCTTCTACCCTATCGTCATCATCATGTGTTAGGGTCTGAAATCAAACCATCCAACTGCCATCATCATTGCAATTGCCCAACACAGGCCATGCTATAACGTTACAGCTACCTCAGAGCCCTTCTGAAGCCAAGAGTGGGCCCATAGCAGTCACATCAGTGGTGCTCATATATATCGTGATTTGAGGAAGGTATTGTTGTCCATTACTTTATATCCATAATGGGATAAAAGTTAATAGATTCCAGGTGTGCGCTTTTAATGCCTGCAGTCTCTAGTGCACTGCAGTTCAGGTCCATGACTGATTTTTGTTAGCACCCAAAGATTTCAGGAATAGGCCATTTCTTTCAATTGGATTATGCCTCATCCCCAGCTACAGAAGGGACAACCATCTGTGACAGAACTCTGAACAAGGAAGCTCATATTCGAATCTTGCCAGATTTAATCAGGTGCTGCTGCTACAAAAACTCGCTACCATCTCTTAGCAACATCTCTCACTGTTTAACGAGCACTACAAAAGCAGAACTTTTGCTGGGCCTGAGTCTTTTGGGCTGCGTTGTCAAGGTTACACCACAGAATTCAAAGGCCAATGACAGCACAAAAATGGCTGAAGGCCAACTTCCTTGCTCTATCATGCCGCAGCCAATGCAGCCTTCCAACACCAGAAAGGCTGCATCTAATAGCAGAATGTTGGACAGATGACAAGAGCACCTATCCTAGCTCATTCACAGTCTTTTAGCTTTACTGAATCAACATCAAGTGCATCTTCCCACTTCAGTTAAAGAGGGGGATTGTGATCCAAAAACTCAAGTGGCTAAGGTTTGGTGAACCCTGCGCTTGCCATTGGGTGAGAATGCTCAGCATCCTACTGATCAGTAGAACATTCACCTAAATAAGCGCATTCAGCATTCATTGTGACAACATCTATGCTCTTATCACCACCCCCCGACACACACACACGAGCAGACACTGTGTAGAGGCTGGGGAGGGGAAACATGCATCAAGTACTCCTGGGGGAATTCTGCGCCAAAAAATTCAAAATTCTGCGCACGTTTTAAAATTCTGCATATTTTATTTGTTAAAAGAAAACAATATAATCACGCAGGTTTCAATTATTTTGGTAATTTATTTAAACAACAATATAATGGATGAAGAATGGGGGTGGGGAAGCATAGAAGGAAATCCCCAACCCCCTCGGTAATGTAGCTGGTATTGACCCTTTACTTCTGGTTATTAGTCAAAAAATATATGCAGCCATATGCTCAGTGTTACATCATAGGCAACTGAAGAGCAAACGAGGGCTGGGGACTCAAACTCACAATTTATATTGGCTACTGACCATCTCCAGGAAGGTCAGTAGCAAACAGTTCATAGAGCACATTTTGATAGGAAATGTTTTCAGTCCAAAAATTTAGATCAGTTCTAATCACTAAAGCACCATAAGCATTTATAAGGCCACACTGTCCTATACAATAAGACTCCTTTACACCACTCTGGCAATGTAAAGGAGCATTAACATTTTTACACCTGTTTTATACTCCTGGGGGAATTCACTAAGAACAATGGGAACAATCCACTAAGCACGCAAGCGGCTACATTCTGCTCTGCCTGAGGGGACAGAGCCTGCCCCATGCCTACCTCCCCAGAAACACTGCAAAACCCTGCCCCTCCACACAGAGTGCGCTGTAATAGCGAGCGAGAGGGATAGAGTGTCTCTTTCTCTCACGCACATGAATGCCCAGCCTCCGGTCCCAGCGGTGATTTGTGTCTTTACCGGCTGCTCCAGGCACCCAAACTGACCTGCCTGCACTGCCGGGGAGGGGCACATGACCCCTCTTGCAGTTTCCCTTTGCTTCCCCATCAGAAGTTATTTTTCTGCAGGGAAGCAAAGAAATCTGCGGGGGCCATGAATTCTGCGCATGCGCAGTGAAACAAAATTCCCCCAAGAGTAATCAAGGGAAGGAGAGAGTCACAGACATAAGGAATAAGGTTAATAAAGCCAGCTGCTGGAGCGATCATCCGATACAAGCACTGCGTTACTTAAGAAAAATATATACCACCCAGAATATTCTAGATAAAGCCTTTAAAGTGAAAACTTTCTGCTCATCACATTTTGGGCTAAAGCATTACGACCATGGTAGGAATGTTCTTTCCCAAAGGAGTTGGACCTATAAAAAGGGTCCTGTGACAACACAAGCTTTCTCTGGAGAATAAGGAAGGGGGGGTCAGTGCTTTTAAAAAGCTAGAATTAGTTTTCCCTTATTTATGTTTTGTTAGGGCCCCAAGAGTGAATCTGTGAGCCAAGGAAGAGAAGGCTCCCAACTTCCCCAGTGACAGAAGGCTGGGATGGCCTGGTATAGGGACAGGAAAGCACCAGGAAGCAGGTTCTGGAAAGTTTTACCCTCTGCTCTGACTGGAAGGGGCTTAGTATGCATGTTCACAGCAAACAGGAAGACGTAAGCCATAAGTCTACTGAACCCTTCTGATATCAGAGGGGGAAGGGAAGGCCATTGCCTGGTGGGCACTTTTCATGGCAAAGCAAGCTGAGGAAAGGGAGTAGTTTGGGAACTGTAAAATATAGACAGCTTTCCTCCTCAGATAGCTGTTGGGAAGACAGCACCAAGGAAGGAGATGGGGGCTGCTTAGCGAAGAATGATCTGATGAGGCAGAACCAATGGGGAATGCAGGCAGGCTCTGAAGATGCTCATCTACAGGTCTGTCGCATCTTACGTGCATTTAACATGCGCGATTTCAGCTTTACGCGGTTGGCAAAAACAAAAACAAAAACAAAAGAGAAAAATAATTTTAATACTGTTCCTGTAGTGCGGGAGGAAACACTCAATGGAATTTTGACTATACGCGGTTTTCGCTTTACGTGCTGACCGCGGAACGTAACCCCAGCGTAAGATGAGACAGACCTGTATTTGAACAGCATTTGGACTTCAACTACTGTTGTGTCATGGTTATTCCTGGGATTTTATCACTTTGGGGAACCAGTTGGTATGTTGTCATGCTTGTGATGCTAAGATAAACACCTGGGTTCTAACATCTGATCCCTCTGTCCTCCCTCAAACCCCCCTCCCCCCCACTAGTGAACAGGGGCATCCTGACAATCTACTGTGGACTGTGCCGTAGGCCTTCCTCTACTCAGTCAGAAAGAGTATTTTCAGGTTTGACACAAGGCCTAAGCACACAGCAGCCACGTGCAGGGCTCCAGAGGAATATAAACTAAATGGGAAAAGAGACCAGAGAAAAATGTAGATGATCGAGGAGTTCCTTTGGCAAAGACTAACCAGAATGACGACTCTTTGGGGATACACTCTTATGCCTATTTATCCAACAATGATCTATTGCTACACCCGGCTGGACTGATGAATGTAAACCAGGGGTGCCCACCTACAGCCCACCAGAGCATTTCATAAGGCCTGCAGCCTACTCCAACCCAATGTACTAACAGCCGATTCATTAGCGTTCTGTCGTCACGTTTACATCATTTTAGTTTACAGACGTGTGTAAACAGACAATACTGTACATAGAAACAACCTATCTAAATACATACCAAGCAAGCTGAATGTAAAATATAAGTCAACACTGGTGACTTTAAATCTTATTGAAATATGTAGAATCTGTTTGGCCCACACAAGGGTGTGCTTAGGTTTATGTGGCTCTCCCGTGTAATTTGGTTGGGCACCACTGATGTAAACTATTTCCCCAGCTCCCTTTCCCCTGTCTTGAGGGGACACGGTTCACTCTCTTGGCTAAGGTAGGGTCCCAGCACCTGTGTCCTGTCGTGGTTTCTAGGCTCCCAGAAGGAAAGAATCCTATTTAGTGCATGTCACACTGGCCAGGCACATTCTACATATTCCAGAGATCCCACATACAACATTAACGCCTACAGCCTCAACTAGGGAGCCCAGCCTGACCTCAGCCCTGAATACTGGCAAATCCTCCAAGCCTGGCTGACCTATTTTCCTCCTTAAACCAAACCTCCAGGTGTCCTTTCTGAACTCCCTTCCACTGCAGCTGTTGCATGCATTTGTCTCCCTCTCTGGCCCTGGCTCTCTCCCCTCCAGTTGGTGGTGAGTTTGCATGCAAGCCTCCCAATGACCCTGGCTATCGATCACCTCTATACACACTCCCATCTGCCCAATACAGATTTGCATGGAGAAGTGGAAACTGCAGATTGCTGGGATAGGGATGTGGCCAGAAGAGTGCAAGGGAGTAAAGGTTAGAGAGGCTCCCCTTTGCTCTGTTTCAAAACCTGCTACAGGGTATTAATATTTTAGCTCTATGAATGTTAACTACATCGTTAATTTAAAAAGAAAGCCCCTGCCTTGGTTACAGATATAAAGAGAGTATTTTGAAATCTCAACAATGGGGGGTTTCCTTTAAACCAGAAGGCATTATTTCACTCCTCCCTATGTCTTTGAGAGAAAGCAAGCATTAGCCAATTTTTTCTTTGAAAGCTAAATATTTACTGCTCGCTTAAGCACAATGTGTCAGTTGGGAGATGCTGTTCCCAACCGTGTTGTCATTTAGTCTAATTCCCCCAAAGGACAAACACAAAATGAAGACAACAGCTATGAACTGAAACAAAGTAAGTCCTTCACCTGCAGCCAGTGTGATCCATTTATGGAATTCTGGCAGTAGGGATGTGACTGGCATTAAGACCTTTCTCAGCTCATTTTAAAATCCTTAGATTGGGCAGATGCCAAAGCATTCAGCCTGGCCCTCAGTCAACACACTTCAGCTTGCTTTAAGGAGCAATAGCCAGGTCTTCCTCGCTCTCTCAACAAAACAGCTGTCCAAGAGGCAGAGATAAGATGGAATATGGGAAGTATCAAAGAACTGATTTCTGAACCTATGGAATGGGATCATGCTAGCTCCTTGTTCTTCCTCCAAAGAGAAAAACAGATTCCATAGACACTAAACTAAATATCTTTCATGGGTCTTCCTTAAGGATCAGCTGGATCTTAATATATGATAATTAAAGGTGTACTTTGAACTACCTCTGGAAGCAATTCCATTGTCCACATAGCCATCAATTGTACAGTACTGAAATTTCTTCAAGACATAAGCAGTTTCTCACTACCTAAGAGACATTCATTCTAAATAAGCACACAAATTTGCCATATCAGATCAAAGCCTTTGCCAAATCTAGTATCTGGCCTCCTGCAGAGACCCTGCCTCTAGATTAAATCTCACCCCATAATGTGTCGCGAGTTAAATGTGTAATATTGGATCTGAAAGACAGGGAGTTGGGATTCCTCCCTATCCCCTATAGGCAGATAGTTTACACTGAAGCATGAGATTTAATTTCCCTGTGCAGAACCAAGTGTTAATAAAATTAGCTCTCCTTTTAAAGCTCATCTGCTTCATTTACCTCTGCCTCAAGAGGCAGTGAATTCCACATGTGCCTTAAATGTCGTTTCCTTTTACTTGTTCAAGGACTTGTTTGAATTTAATGTCCTTACTCTGTTTTTCTGCCTTTGCGCCTCTAATTTCCTACTCTTTTTCCCAGGCAGTGAGAACACTGTGGCAAGGACATCAAAAGGCAATTGCTATGTGCAACAACCACCAGAAGCACTAGCATGGATGAGTCATCTCATCTGAAGACAGATGGAGAAACGTGCTCTGTTCAGCTAGACTCCTTGTCTGAAGTTTCAGTTGCGATCTGATCTGGGCACATGTGCGGATGACAGCATGCAGAAATATTTCCTCAGGGGATCTTCCCATGGGACTTAACTCTGACACATTCCCACAGGACTTGCTCTTTAAGAGCGCTATTTGTTAAGACAGTGGGAATTTTTCTGTACACATTATGGACAGAGAGATCTAGATGCAGATCTGGGTGCTAGTATCTGGATTCATTAAACACAATAAGAACATTTTTTAAATAAAAACAAACTGCAGGCCATATACTACATTCAGCCTCAATGAAGAACCACTGCCAGTTACATCGTCTTCCCCACCCCTCACCCGATTAAACACATTCGGGATGGGACAGCATTGCAACAACAGGAGAGGAAGAAGAGAATAAGTCAGTCTGATCATACACATGTTAAGTTATTGCACTGTAAGAAGATTTTAAAAACTGAGTTTTGATTATGTTGCCCATCACCAACTGAGCACCTGCAAGGATTAGTTATCAGAGACAGATCAGATCTCCCACATCTTCAAATACAAGAACTTCTTAAATCAGCAATTTGAGCCTCAAAAACAATCTTGACATCTTCATCAGCTCCCCCTTTTTAATTGTGAAAATTTTTAATTGTGAGAATTGTGCTGCTGTAAGATCTCCTGTGTAGCTGCTCTTCTGTCGGCATAATTAAACCACCCCCGATGAACAGCGGTAGCTATGTCGGCAGGAGAGCTGTCCACATGGCACTTTTCTCAGTGAAACTTGTGTCAGTCACTTTGAGCTCAAGTCTAAGCACTCACTACCTGCTTATTTTTAACCCTTAGATACAAGACATTGGATTTTCTGATTAAAAAACACATTGTTAATGTCATCTGCACCTAACTCTCCAGGGTGAACATGAAAGATACTAAAGGTAGGGGCCATCTTTCTTCTGTGTCTGTACAGAGCCTAGCATAATGGAGTTCTGATCCATGACTAGGGCAGTGCTAGGCACTAAGATAACACAAATAAGTAGTGATAACACTGTTCTCCCATTGGCTTCCTTTGTTATAGCAGGGCACCTCACATTTCAAAGAGCTGCCTCTACTTCTGCAGTTGTTACACTTTTGCACTTAAATTGGAGTTATATGGGGAAAAAAACATGTTTAAACAGATTTTTAATGTTTAAAACCACTGTGGGAAATAACTTTTAGCCCTTTTCTGCTCTAGCTCACACGCCGGGGATTGCATGAGTGTACCTGTTTCCCACGCTCCTGGTTGCTGTGGGTAACCAGCTGAGACATGTTTTATCCACTCCTCCAAATACCTGAACTGGCAACCACCGAAGTTATTCAAAACTCTCAGCACTGGGACAATGACTTCTATCCACCCAGGCTCCCCACTTCACCTAAGTGTCACTAATTATCCATAGCACAAAGTAGCATTAAACAGTTTGCTACACCACAGAAAAGGCATTCAACTTGCTCCATAGTACAGTTCTCTGGATGGAAGGACACCAAAATACTCTGCATTTACCAACAGATATAACCTAAAAAGCATTCAGCTAGAGAAGCTAATGATGATAGGAATGGGCAAGCTAAGTATCAAGCTGTGCGGCTCTATAGGGAAGACACTTAGGGCCAACTTTGGGTAGTTTACTGTAAGGAATAAGAATAAGAGCAACCAAAGGTCTTTAACATCTGTCACCTCTCACCTGATGCCAGAGGCCGGATCCACTCTTTGCTATTGAGGTCAAGTCTCCAGAGGTCATTGAATGCAGCATTGCAACTGCTCTGGGTGCAGCCACCAAACACATACATTGACTGATTAGCATCATAGTAACATGCACCTAAAAAGGAGGAGACAAAAATCACAATCAGTTAAAATTATCTCCCCCACATTTTTGATAAAATTAGGGAATTTTCTCACAGTAGAGAAAATACTTGTTATAGTCCTTTAAATAAACACTGAGTAGTCTAGAAGTATCACGGACCAAAGTAAACCGACAGCAACTCTGCAGTAAAACGATTATCCAGTCAAGTGGACCTGTTCCTGAAAGTATAAAAAACCTGTCATCTCAAATCTCAGTTGGGGCTTGTCTACACTGCAACATTGTCGACAAAACTTCTGTCTTTCACGGGAACTTTGTCTTTCGGGGGGGGATGGGGTGTGTGTAAAAGTTTTGCCGACGCAAGTGAATGCAGCTTTGTCGGCAGGAGCACTCTCCTGCCGACAAAGCTAACGCCGCTCACGGGGCTGGAAGTATTTTGTCAGGAAAAGGGGCAACAAAACACCGACAGAGCGTTCACACACGCTGACTTTTAGCGACAAGGCTGTGTCGACACAGCCTTGTCGCTAAAAGCTGCGTAGTGTAGACAAGCCCTCAGATTAGCTGAGAATCGCACATTCAACATGCTCACTTCTTCTAAGCTAGTCCATAGGATTTGTATTGCTGCCAAACTTTAAGAGACAAAGTGAATGAGGTAATAACTTTCATTGGACCAGGTGAGAGCCATGCTTTCAAAGGTACACAGAGCTCTTCTTCAGGTCTGGGAAAGGTACTCAGAGTGTCACAGCTAAATACAAAGTGGAACAGATTGTTTAGCATAAGTAGTTAACACAAATTTCAACCCCCCTCCAGTTATAGGGGGGAAAAGAAGGGCGGGGGGGTTGCTAGTGGGCTACAGATTGTTGTAATAAGCCAGGGTGGCCAAACTTACTGACCCTCCGAGCTGCATTCGACAATCTTCAGAAGTTCGAGAGCCAGGGCGCGCCTGCCAGGGCTTCAGCCACGCGGGAGGCACCTGCCGGGGCTTGGGGCTTCAGCCTCTCTCCAGCTGAAGCCCTGAGCCCCAGCAGGCGTGCCCCGCGTGGCTGAAGTCCCAGGAACCCCTCCACGCTGAGCAGAAACCAGAGGTGATGTGGGGGGGGGGCACATGGGGTCATGTGCTCCTCCCCAGATTTTTGCCAGGGTTTGCTGGCCCTGCTCAGTCACTGGGTGCTGCCGGGCCCCCTCCCTGCACAGCAGATGCTGGAGCCAGCAAGCTGGGAGCTGCAGCAGTGGGGAGAGGCAGCAGCAAACAGCTGGGAGCTGCAGGGAGAGCTGCTGCTTTTGCTGCTGCCTCTCCTTGCAGAGCTAAAACAGTAGCCCCTCATTGCAGTTTCCAGCTGTTAGCTCCAGGTGGAGAGGCAGTGGCAAACACCTGGGAGCTGCAGGGAGGGGCCACTGAGGGTGGGAGGGANGGGGGGGGGGGGGGGGGGGGGGGGGGGGGGGGGGGGGGGGGGGGGGGGGGGGGGGGGGGAGAGGGAACCTTTAAATTGTGCCCCACCCCCACCCCACTCTCAGCAGGCACCCATTATCTCTGGCAGAAACCTCTAGCCTCACCCTCCGGCTGCAGGGCAGAACCCCCTAGCTTCCCCCAGTCTGATAGGTGGAGAATGGGGGGAGGAGCGGGGAGTCCGCAAGCCGCACTTTCACTGTAAAACCGCACTTTGGCCACCCCTGTAATAAGCCATAAATCCAGTGTCTCTCTATTCAGTCCGTGATTTTTAGTGCCTGGCAAAGTTATGAATTTAAGCTCCCAGGCTCGATTTCCTTTGAGAATAAGGACTGATAGGTCAGATAAAGTGATCCTTTTGTGAAAAGTGTTCACCCACAGATGAGAGGGTGTTTTTGTCTTTTATCACTTTCCTGTGTGAATTCTTTACATAACCCAGCTGTCCTAGGTACCAAAACCAGGTAGCTATGCCCTTATTTTCCCAGATGGAGAGCACTGTACCTTAATTATCTTGTCAAACAAAAACATCCCCTTAAAATGCATCATATTTTATATTCACATTCTCCCCAGGTCTCTCAATAGACTTAGGCCCCGTCTACACTGGCAAGTTTCTGCGCACTAAAGCAGCTCTGAGCGCTGTAACTCCCGAGGTGTGCACACTGCCAAGCCACTTAGTGCGCAGAAACTGCGCAGTTGCAGCGCTATAAAAAAAACCACCGACTGCGCTGGGGCTACAGTGCTGCAGTGCCAATGTAGACACCGTGGCGATTACAGCGCTGCGATTGGCCTCCGGGAGGTGTCCCACAATGCCTGTTCTCGCCTCTCTGGTCATCGGTTTAAACTCTACTGCCCTGCCCTCAGGTGACCAATCATCCCCCCCACCCCATACATTCCTTTGCAAATTTGAAAGTCCCCTTCCTGTTTGCTCGGTGACGTGTGCAGTGGTCTCAGCACATCTTTCCAGATGGCCATGCCTGCTCCATGCACCAGGCCATCCCCTGCTTGGAGCAATGCCGAGCTGCTGGACCTCATCAGCATTTGGGGAGAGGAAGCTGTGCAGTCCCAGCTGCACTCTAGCCGTAGGAATTATGATACCTACGGACAGATTTCACGATGCATGATAGAAAGAGGCCATGACCAGGACACACTGCAGTGTAGGGTAAAAGTGAAGGAGCTGCAGAACACCTATCACAAGGCACGGGAGGCAAACCGCCGCTCCGGTGCTGCGCCCACAAGCTGCTGGTTCTACGAAGAGCTGGACGCGATCCTTGGTGGAGACCCCACCTCCACTGCGAAGGCCCCTGTGGATACTTCGTTGGCTCACGTGCCAGTCAAGAGTAGACTGATCCAGGAGGAGGAAAACTTGGATGAAGAGGGGCAGGGGGTCCCAGGGGCAGAGGATGACTCGGAGGCCAGAGATGCATGCAGTCAGGAGCGCTTTTCTACCCTGGAGGAGCCTAGCCAGTCACAGCAGTCGGAGCTTGGCAAAGCGCAAACAGGAGAGGAGGCCCCTGGTAAGTGGATATGATTTTGGGAATTGCTGAAGCGAGTTGTTGGGGGCAGGACAGTTGCAGGAAGCAGGCCTGTCTCCCACGGCATGCCTAGTCTGAGCGGCAGAACAGGCTGTTGATAGACTCCCTCACTTCACGGGAATCTCCCTCAGATCTCCAAGAAACTCTTGTGGAGATACTGGGCAATCTGCTGCTGCAGGTTCCTCGGCAGAGATGCTTTGTTTCTTGCCCCATTAACGGTAACTTTCTTGCGCCACTTTGCCGTGACCGGGGGGCCGGGGGCGGGAAGAGAGACAGGACCATTGCTGCACACAGGCTAGCCGCATAGCCGCAGGCTTGGAGAACACCCTCCCTTAATTCCCTGCTCACCCTCAGCAGCGAGATATCTTCCATAATGATCACCTCCTGTGGAAAGTGTGGGGACAGGAATGATCATCAGGCCCACCCTACAGTGCTGGCTCTCCCCAAGAGCCACATGCCAAGTGTACAGCAGGATCCGGGAAGAGTGATTTCCCCTGCCCCTGCGGCTACTCACCATTTTGGGGGTCCTGTGGCTCATGTGTGCTTGCCTGGGGTCAGCCAGTTAGTGACAGGCGTGAGAGTACTGGCTGTGTTTTAAAGCACTGAATCAGTGTTGTCTGTGTTGCAAATACTGCTTCTGTAAAATGTTGCATTTAAACTTCACAGAGATGACCTTGGGAGGCCAGCCTCCCTTATCGGCGGCAAAATGGCTGCACAGAATTAGAAAGCGTCCAAGAAGAACTAAGGAGGACTTTCTGCGTGAGGTTATGATGCACTCGGCCGCCGAGAAACAGGAATTGAAAGAGTGACAGGACAGCGAGAAGAGGGACCAAAAGGAGAACGCGGCGCGCCAGAAAGAAGCCACAGAGCGGCTCCTAACAGTTATGGAGCACCAAGTGGACACGCTCCAGGCAATACTAGCTCTTCAAACCGAGCAGCTCTGCGCCCACCCTCCCCTGCAGCCACTGTCGCAAAACTCTTTCCCATGCGCCCCACACACACCGCCAACACATTCTTATCAACCTCCTGGCTCCACTCTCTACCCACACTCATCCCTCCTCACAGTCCAGCAGTGTGGACTCCCACTACCCACTGCACTCAATGCCCGTCCCTCAGCAGTTTGGCCCTGCTGAAGTACAGCACCGTCTGCATTGTACTCCAAAGGAGAAGGTTGGGTATGATTCCTGGACATACACAAATCTGTAGCTGTTCCGGGACCCCTCTTCCTCTTGAGACCTTTCCTTCCCCCATCCCCCTCCCTGCTGAATTTTTTCGTTTGACTCTCCCCTCTGGTTGTTGTCTTTTAATAAAAGAATTGTGTTTGACAGCCCATTTGTGCAAAGCCATCCACAATGTCATGCACGTTGTCCAGAGTCACAGTCTTTCGGAGCAGAATGCGATTAATGGCCCTGCACACTTCTGTCAACACGACTTCAACGGTCGACTTTCTCACTCCAAACTGGTTAGCGACCAAACGGTAACAGTCTGGAGTAGCCAGCTTCCATGGTGCAATCGCCACGCGCTTCTCCAGTGACAGGGCAGCTCTCATTCTCGTGTCTGTGCCGCAGGGCTGGGGCAAGCTCATCACACAGTCCCACGACTGTGGTTTTCCTCATGCAAAAGTTCTGCAGCCACTGCTCGTCATCCCAGACATGCATCATGATGTGATCCCACCACTCAGTGCTTGTTTCCCAAGCCCAAAAGCGACGTTCCACTGCGGTCCGCACCTCAATGAATGCCACAAGCAATCTTGTGTCATAGCTACTATGTGTGGAGAAATCAATGTTGCACTCCTCGCCTTTGCAGTTTAAGGAATAACTCCACTGACAGTCGTGACATGTTGGTCAGAGCGAGCAGCGTACTGGTCAGCAGTTCGGGATCCATTCCTGCAGCCCGAAAGAGGCAGGGCGCACAGTACACAAACCGTTGAAAGATGGCTCCAAATGTGGACAGAAGCACAGGGATTGCTGGGATGCAAAGCAATGCATCACGGGGCACTGGGACTGGACCCAAGATGCCCCGCGACACCCTCCGCCTTCCCACAAGTCTTAGCGACAAAAGAGAATGAGGTGCTTTGTGGGATAGCTGCCCAGAGTGCACCGCTCTGAATAGCGCTGCAAGTGCTGCAAGTGTGAACATGCTATTGCACAGGCAGCTGTCAGTGTGAACACACAACAGCGGTTTTCCTTCTGCGCTCTCTGAGTGACGCTGTAACTTTGTAAGCGTAGACGTGCCCTTCATAGGCACTGACTTTTACTCTCTGCCCCACACCCATTCCAACCCCTTCCCCAAAGTCCCCGCTCCAACTGCGCCCCCTCCCTGCCCCTATTCCAACTCCTTCCCTAAATCCCCGCCCTGGCCCCGCCTCCTCCCCTGAATGTGCCACGTTCCCGCTTCTCCCCCCTCCATCTCGGACCTTGCTACGCTGCCAAACAGCTGTTTGGCGGTGGCAAGCGCTGGGAGGTAGGTGGAGGAGCGGGGACGTGGCGTGCTCAGGGGAGGAGGCGGAAGCGAGGTGACATGGGGTGGGGACGGGAGCTTGGCTGCCGGCGAGTGCAGAGCACCCACTATTTTTTCCCCATGGGTGCTCCAGCCCTGGAGCACCCACGGAGTCGGCGCCTCTGGTGCACAGAATCCTCCAAATTAACAGGACTACAGGTGTACAGCACATAGCCCAAGTATACGCAGATCGAGGGAGATTTTAAGTAACATAATATTTTACATCTACAAAGAACTTGTTGTCCCGAAGCAGCACAGAACACTTTGCAAGCTGCCAAAAGGCAGCTCACTTTTGGGTGGAGCTAGCAGCAGCTGATGCACAGCAAGCTACATAAAAGTGACAAGAGGGTAAAAAGGGGGAATTTTGGCTAAGACTGAAGAAAACCCAGATTCTTACACTAAGACATGGATCTATAATGCCTACATTTACCCATCTAGGTTTTTATCCAATGGTACCATCACTGTGGGATCGGAGCACCTTCCACAAGAGTAAACAAGAACATACTGAACAGAAACTATAAATAGGTCTTATCTGCCCTAAAAGAATGACAGCGACTTGTTCCTGCCAGGATTTGAACATGGGGCTGCAGGAATTCTGGATATACGCTCTCTGAAGTTCAGACTACTAAACTATCCTGAGGCCAACATGATACAAGATGAACTTCCTTATTTGAGTATTTCCCCTCAAAGTCTTGGGTTTCCTGGTTCTCTCTTACTATAATGATCGCTTTCCCTCGTATGTTCATGAGTCCTGTACAGTCACTTCATCGTTCAGTGTGGCAAGGACACCCTTTTTCATGTCTCTCATCTAAGCCAGTGTCAGCGACTGGGACATGAATGACAGACAGCTAGCTGGCACAGGATCACCCAGACAAGACAAAGGTCAGGGAGGGGCAGGCTGGGGAAAGCATCTGGAAGAATTAGCTGAGCTTTCATAAGCCTCCTTGACTGAGGCTGGGCATCTGCTGTTTGTAACTTGAGCTTGCAAACTGGCGAAAGGAAAGAGCGGGGAGAGAGATTTTAAATTCACAACAACTATTGCAGATGATCCGGTAACAAACTGCAAGACTGTTTGCAGTCTGTGCTTGGTGAGGTTTCTCTCTTCTCTGGGACGCAACTTCGCTAGTTATCCATGCCTTTGTCCCCTAAAGATGAGTCGACTGTAATACACTCTACGTGGGGCTACACCAAAAGACTATTCAGAAACGTACGAAGTACAGAATTCAGCTGCCTGCTTACATTACGTTTCAAGCAGAAAGCACGTTATACCAGCACTCCATGATCTGCATTGGCTGCCTATTAGCTTCTGGGTGAAATGTAAGGAGTTGGTTTTGACTATAAAGCTGTAAGTGGTTTGTGATCTATGGAGAGAGACTGCATCTCACGATGAACAATTCTGACAACTGCAATCAAGCTGTCAGTCCCCTGGTCTGAAAGGGAGGGATGTCCTCCATGAATGGTCCTCCACCCAGGAATTCAATCCATCCTTGATCTGAAATAGCTCCAACATTTTAACCTTCAAAGTATGCTGCAAAGTTCATCTATTTTCTCAGAGCTTTGGCAAGAGGCACATGGCATGGCTGGAGGTGGGGGAGAAGTTTATTTCCTGATATTTAATCTATATTGTGATTGAGGGCCTGGCTAGACAGGTTATTGCATTTGATTGTGTATTTTTAATATTGTACAAGTACTTGGAGTTCTGCAATAAATTGGGGAGGGTTCAGAGAAGAGCCACAAGAATGATTAAAGGATTAGTAAACATGCCACACCCCTGGCTTCAAATGGTTTCCATCACATACTGGGTTTACGGTTTGGTTCAATGGCTCTGAGAACCTGAACTATATAAATTGTTCCAGCGCCCCTGAAACATGCCTTATAGTGATAGACTCAAGGAGCGCCATCTATTTAGCTTAACAATGAGACGGTTAAGGGGTGACTTGATTACAGTCTATAAGTATCTACATGGGGAACAAATATTTAATAACGGGCTCTTCAATCTAGCAGAGAAAGGCATAACACGATCCCATGGCCAGAAGTTGAAGCTAGATAATTCAGACTGGAAATAAGGTGTAAATTTTTAACAATGAGGGTAATTACCTATGGAAACAACTTACCAAGGGTCATGGTGGATTCTTCATCATTGACAATTTTAAACTCAAGATTGGATGTTTTTCTAAAAGATCTGCTCTAGGAATTCATTTGGGGAAGTTCTATGGCCTGTGTTATATAGGTGGTCGGACTAGATGATCACAATGGTCCATTGTGGCCTTGGAATCTATGATTAATAAAGTATCTTCTCTTTAGCTCTGTTCCCCACTGAAACATCAGCCCACGAAGATGGCCTGTAATGTCAGTAAAGGCTTGGCGTGTCCATCTGCTTGATTACATTTTGGACACACCATTACAAAAAGCAAAACCATCCCTCTCCAAATCAGAGGGCATTGAGAACTGGCACTTAAGTTTCAATCAGGATTCACTGATTGAATACATATCAATACTGATACTTCCAACCATTAAGAAAATCCAAAGTTCTACAGAACTGCACTGAACAAAGTGATAGCAATGCTAATACTAATATTAAATATATAAACATATAAAACAGAACTGTCCCCCTGAGGTGGAGCTTACAGGAATGTATCTTTATTTTAGTTCAAGGAATCTCTAAGGGAAAATAAAACCAAGCAGAAAAGAGCAAGTTGTAAATCACACACCCCCACAAAAAGCCATGTATGTACAGCAAGAGTGAAGTGTTCTAAGCCTTGGGAAAACTAAAGGGCATCCGCTGGGGTTTGCAGAGAGCACTGATCACTGTCCTTGTCAGGGACAGGGATAGACCAGGAGAAGAACAAATGAGAATGTCAGAGTTCAGCCAGTGAGCCTATGGTGTAGACCAGCCTGTGGCTAATGATTTAACACAGAAGTGAAGGAGTAGCTCTAATTATGCAAACAAAACCTCAGCAACAGATGTGGAAGTTCAAGACCAAGCACCATCATAAATAACCTGCAAGACAAGTGAAGCAAAGCTATACGAGCAATAGCAGATAGGAGAGTGGTAATCCCACCAGGAAGGAAAGAAGGCTGAAAAGAAAAGGAAATTCGAGGTTGTCAGAGTTCACTGGAGCTGCACCTTTTACATTATTAGAGCTCTGTCTTTGCAGCTTTGATGAACCCTGATATTTGCTCTCCTTTGACGTAAAACTCAAGGAGGACACAGTGTATTTGGAAACTGCACCAGCCCTTCCCTTCCTCTAAATCACAAGTTATGGAAGTAACCGACATCTTGGTGGAGTCAAAATATCAGTGACAGAAAATAAAGGGAAATGTGGAATAAAGGGAGCAAGTTGAGTGATGCTCAAACTCTGGTGGCCCAGGGGAAATACTTTAGGGTAGGTCGCTGTTACCAAAGGTCACTGTTCACAGGATTTATTCTGAACTCAAAGTCAGTTTATTCAGTACTAGTAAAAGGGTAAAGATGTCCCTGGGTTTTACTGATCAAATGCCCCTGCCATAATTCTTTAACTCCGTGATATATTTGTAGTGTCAATGACCCTTTTTTAACACAGCCCACCCATAGGCACACCAGTCATATTCATCCCACCAAAGAGAGCCACTAGGTCTGAATGAATTAGATGTAATAAAACAGTACATTCAACCACTGACAACTTCACTCAGCAGGGGAAGCAATGAAACCCATCTCCTCCTTTCAGCAATGCCTCATTGTCTGACCTGTGACTTGTCATGCAGATCACCTGCTTCCTCTATTCAAAGCCCACAGAAAGGCCAATAGCTCTAATGCCCTTGGCTTTCACAGAAAAGTCCAGTGCATGAGCTGACCACACAGCAGGAACTGGGGATTTGCAGATACGGAGCACACCAGGACAATGATCCAAGTCAACATCTTACACAGAGCATGATCATTTGGCGCACACATACCTATATGCATATACATGCTTACAGCGTGTTCAAAGGCAGTGAGTATAATCAAATATTTTTCCTATTTCTCCTACTCAGAATACCATTGCTACATAACAGAAGGGCTTAACATCTACCACACCCACTCAGACCTAAATTACCAATAACAGAACTAGTATTAGTATAGATTTTAGGGTGGATGATATGATGCACCATCCTTGCATTATATTGTGTCTGTACCATTTCCCAAGCTCTGGCAGTTCACCTTGATGCTGACCTGCAGCACTGCTTGCTATACAGGTCTGTCGCATCTTAGGCGCATTTAACATGTGCGATTTCAGCTTTACACGGTCGGCAAAAACAAGAAAAAAAAACAAAAAAAGAGAAAAATAATTTAAATACTGTTTCTGTAGTGCGGGCGATTCTGCCCGTCATTACACTCAATGTAATTTTGACTATATGCGGTTTTCGCTTTAGGCGCTGACTGCGGAACGTAACCCCAGCGTAAGATGAGACAGACCTGTACAGTCCTGGACCTCTCCCTAAGCAGAGACTGCCAAGTTTTGCAGTGGTTTTGTGATGCAGGCACATGTCTGATAAGGACTAGGCTAACACCACGTTTCATTTTCACATAGTGGCTCAATGTATATTTAAACCCCAGTCTCTACAGGCGAAAGGCCAGGGTACTAGCCCACTAGATCAATTTCTAGCCTCCCATATCTTGTGGAATTTAAATCAATAGATGCACGTACAAGTTTAACTTCACCTTGTTGACATACAAAGAGATAATGGGAAAATACAAAAGCATTAGAGGCTGCCTGATGGATTCCCCACCAAACTGCAAACCAATCATTTGCTAATAGTGGCAGGTTAAGAGTTATTGAAACTCTCTCCTCCATCCCAATCCAAACTCTTGGCAACTGCTGCTTTCAAGCAGCATCATAGTGCAGCCAATTTATTATTTTTTGAAGGAAGGTGGCAGCATTCTTCTCCTCTATTTGGTTTTAAAAACAAGCTAGCCAGACAGGCACCATGACGTCCGCACAGTATGTATTTTAATCATAGACCAAAATAATTTAAACTGCGCTTTCCTGCCTCTCTTTAGCAAACCATTTAAAGCTTCTGGAAAAGGAAGGCAGCTCAATTTATGCAAAAATGACAGTACAACTGAAAATTCCAGTTGTACATATTTAAAGGGCCAGCATCAATCCACCAAGTAGGATGGAAGATGAGGTCCATTAGAAGTAGCTGTGCTTAGAGCTTTTTGCTGGGCAGATGGCATGACAATTTGAGAACTAAGGATAGATTTTTCAAAAGCAACTAAGATTTAGGACAGTGGTCCCCAACCTTTTCCGTGGGGCAGGCGCTGAACGACTACCCGCCAAGGACCGTGGCCGCCAGACAAGCAGCTGCCGAAATGCCGCCATGAAGCGGCAACGTCAAGAGGCGTCGCCGCCAAAATGCCGCCGTAAAGCAGCGTCATCAAGAGGCGTCGCCACCAAAATTTGGAAAATACTTCTCAGTGGCAGCATTTCAGCGGCTGCTTTTCCGACGGCCAGTAGGCGGGTGCACATGGATGCCCCGGCGGGCGCCATGGCACCCGCAGGCACCACGGCACCCGCAGGCACCACGTTGGGGACCCCTGATTTAGGAGCATAAGTCCTCTTGACTTTCAGTGGAACTTATTCTCCTAAAATCCACCATCACCACTATCACCATAAATAAAACAGAAAAATTGTAAAACACTCCATTATATTTGAATACCTAGAGAGACGATCAACAGCACTGATTTCAAAGTTACCTTATTTTAAACACATTTGAGTTCTCTAAATTTTGTCTATTACTTCTATGCTATATCACAGCTTCTTATACAGTAGTCTGAGACATCCAGTGCAAGATCAGCAGACTATAACCGAGAAGGCTGGATTCAATACATAAATCCCTTCAGAGCAAGGAAAGTGGTCAACTTGTTAACTTTACTAAATACAACGAAGAGCACCAAAACTCTGAGTATGCGTACAGCAGTTACCTTAAAGGTCAGAAATAATGAAAGAAAGTTTATCTGTCTCACCTTAAGAGGAAGGAAAAGAAATGGGCTCTATTTATATCCAACTTGCATTTCCCCACCACCTTCCCAAGGAAAATATTATTGCAAATTCTTTGTGAAGTCTCCTTAGTGGACCTGACTATTGGAGTGTAAGGACAGGCCTTTATATACAATGGTTTCCTTAGTGAAGGGTCCCAAAGCACTATAACAAACTGGTACACCTCTACCCCAATGTAACGCGACCCGATAGAACACGAATTCGGATCTAACGCGGTAAAGCAGCGCTCTGGGGGGGGCGGGGCTGCGCGCTCCGGCAGCTCAAAGCAAGTTCGATATAACGCGGTTTCACCTATAATGCGGTAAGATTTTTTGGCTCCCGAGGACAGCGTTATATCGGGGTAGAGGTGTATATATTATCTATACAGATCCCTTCACTCACCCTTGCAGTGCTGCAATTGCTGAGGTACAATACAGCAGCTATTTAATAGTACATAGACGTGGCATTGCAGTTTAGAACAGGAAATGAATACCACCACCACCACCACAAATTTAGGGAAGCAAAACACAGTTACTAGAGTTAGAATTTAGTGAAGTCACCAGGCCTAAACCCCTACTCTTATGAAAACCATCTCTGGGTTTTTCCACGACCCTAAGTCATCAAAATCAGTTTCCATCTCTCGTGAAAGGCTGCCTTCCCAATAGTATACTGAACTCCTAACACACTGCAGCAGTGGTTCAGTATTGGGGAAGGAATTAATATCAGAGGAAATAATGCTACCCACTAAATAACCAGCACCACTCCCTCCGACACCAGGGGGTTTCTTAGAGCTCTCTTATCCATGCCTGACCTTGCTTAGCTTAAGAGAGCTGACAGCACCACAGTAACGGGTGGTAAGACTGCAAATTAAACCGTATGTTCCACTGGGCATAACTGTTTACACTACCTACATCAAAAGCAGGAATAGATTTAAACTGATGATATGTCAGTGCCAGTATAGACTATTGCTCCAGACCTTCAGAAACTAAATCCTGCATTCCTCTGCTTTGGCCCCCCAGCCCCAATGTCTGCAGTGAAAAAATTCCCATGGTTTTACTTTATATATTAAAACTGTATTTGCCTGCTATCTTCAGTCCAAGCTTTCAACACAACTGAAAGCCAACAGGCAGAAACATATTTAATGTTACGTACAAAGAAAAAGACATAGCTGGTCTTGTTCCTATTATAGTAAGTCACCATATGGGTGAAAGCCAATCAGACCACTCTTAGTATGTTTTTCTCTCCCCATGCCCTTGTACAGGTGTGAACATACCCAGGGATGAACATACCATCTGGACTGCCGACAGCTATTCAGAATTTTCCCGATTAAAATAACTATTAGCCAGTATTCTGGTAACATGCTTCACTACTGAGAACAAAGGTTCGGCATTTAGAAGTCACTGCAGAACCAAGTATTCCATTGAGGGATCAATTTTTCTGGCATAACGTATTACATTCCTTTGCTGTTTGCCATGACTTTTTGATGTAGCTACGAGACCGCATCAGCCACTTGTGCTTTACTAGATGAGTCACTGCTCTATTGTAATTGTATATTTTTAGATTGTACTACATTTGTATAATAGGTTCTTATTTATTCTGATCAAGACAAAAGCAGTATGACTAAAGATTGCTTGAGTTTTTATAATACACTTGGCAAAAATCAGACCTACACAATCTTTAAAAAAAAAAAAAAAAAAATCCATGCATTTTTTTCCCTCCAGGCTTTAATGTAGGAATCTTCAAAAATATGGAACAATTGATTACCTGGAAGTCAAGAACCAGAGGTCTCTTCACCCACACTGAGACATTGTCCAAAAATCTGACCAAGGACAGAACCAAACAACTTAATTTGAACCAGTTTTTCTGAATACAAATCATCATTTAAAAAACCCTCTGAACTCGCTGAGGGTTAGATTGGTGTGTGGGATGTGAGTTTAAACAGATACTACTGAGACACTTCTTGGGGCACCCAGGGCTGAGCCACGTTATTGCCACCTGCCTCCTACATGAGGGACTCTTGCCTAATCAGGTAGGCACAACCAGCATGTCAGCCACCCACCCACACGTTCTCCTCTGGGCTACACCAGCCGTCTTTGCCTGGCAGGTTGACAACAGATGCACCCCAGTCCCTATGTCCCTACAAAGTGTCCCCCTGGAGTATCCAGCCCCTGATCACTGGATACCCACAGAAATCCCAGATCCTCTGCTCCCAAAGGAACAGTGTACCAGTTTACCAGTTCTACCTTAGACCATCACTCCTGTATTATGCACAACACTTCAGTACAGTTACATAACAAAGGAATTTAAGAAAGAATAGAGATTCAGATAAAAAGGAGAGAGAGAGAGAGAGAGAGAGACGATTGGTTATGTATAAAATGTCACAACCCGCATTCTAAAGCCTAAACTTAACCACCAAGTTATCCTCCTGACTAACAAAGCTTCTCTCACCCAAAGTTCTCTCCAGTGTTTTCAACCAAGCCTGGCTGAGAGTCCTTTTCATGAAGCAAACTCGCTATTCATTTACTTCCTAGATGAAGGATGCCACAGTGTGTGTCTACACCCCTAAATATATCAGAACAGACCCCTCTACAATTTTCAGCACTGAAAAAGAGGAACTTGTGGGGATTTTCACAGCTTATTTTTAGTAAAATATTCTCAAATTTTTGCTCTGGCAGGGGGTTTTATTGGGCTTGGCGAGTTTCACCCAAACCTGGAAATCTGTATCTAATTCCCTGGCTGCCCCCTTAGCCTGTCTACTAAAGGCAGTTAGTAAATAGTGCCAGACAGGTGAGGGGAAGACGTAAGAACAGTGTGCAAGTCATCTTCAGGTGGTTTACTAGCACTGGTACTTAAACCTGAGGGCCGTGGGTATGTGCGTGGGTGCACACAAATTCCATATTCTGTGCATCACTCACTTAGTACATTATTACTTGGGAATATGAAAATGTTATGACGCTCAGAATCCTACCACTCACTTTATATTTACCTTTTTAAGATGAAATCCTGTTCCCGAGAACCATCTCCCAGAGGGGCCAGAACCAGAGATGTAGACAGATAGGGACTGAATTTTTGTTATTTGTTTGTAATTGCCTAGCACAATATGACTAGAACCGCTAGGAGCTACGGGAATACAAATGAATTGTCATTTGATTTACGTCCCTGCATGTGAACATTTTTCAATTTTGTTAGAGAAATGTAGAGGTAGAAAGCAAAGATTCACTCCTAAACTAAGCAGCATCAGTTGAGTCATTGGCTTCTATGAACAAGTCATATCAATATCAAAAATGTGATTGCTTCCGTACCTCTGATCTGCAATCCTGCATGCTTTATATGAAGTAAAATATAGCTTAGCCTCCTCCAAATAATGCAGAAATATGTAAACATTATCTACTGCAGCAACCCGCAGATGCCAATCCAGCTGACATGTATAGGCTCCAATTCATTAGCTCTACCCATGTCACTGCACCGAAGTCATTAGAGTGAAGCTTCGGTCATTTTGACTGCAGAAAGCTAAGAGGGACTGAATATTTAAGAAGAAAATTAGTTAAGTCTAAGGGTGGGGTTTTAAAAAGTGCCCAAATGCCTTAGGAGCACACATCCCACTGACTTTCAATAGGAGTTGTGCTCCTAAGTCACTCAGTCACTTTTCCTCTTAACTTAGCATCAGAGCGTTAACAACAACAAATGGTTTATCACGTATCTATACTTGTATCCTGTTTATGTTGTCAGAACAGCATATTACACACACATTTCACTTTTAACCAATTATAGGGATGTGCACTACTGCTACATCTTGGGTCAAAGTACAAATACCTTGTATTATAAATTCTCTGCAAACATGACAGTAGCTGCTATGGGTGGAACACCTGAATTACTGGATTAGCAGAGTTCATATTTCCTTTCTAAATGTGTACTTACTGTGTGAGAAGCGCTGTGTGATTGGGGTTCCAGGATAGGGATACGTGCGACTCTCCCATTGAATATTTCCTTCTTGGACCGCCTTGATAAAGCCATGATAACACTGATGTGCCACACCTAGAAAAGGGAGAAAACAATACTTTAGTATGCTTCTGGCACAAACTTATTGTCACAAGACTAGGAAGGAGTTGTTCCTCCGTGATCAGCATTGCACAATTTCCAGAGGAAAACAAAACCCATAATACACCTAAATTAGGCATGGGTTAAGACACTTGTCTTGATGAACAAATAGTCCAACTCAGTATGGCAAATGCTAAGGGAGCAACAAGAATAAATGACACTGTATCCATTTCTCCTAGAAGCCATGCATACTTGACTTCTTTTTGCAATTCCAGGTCGGGGAAGAAAATGATAAAAAGGTTAATAATAATTACAGTTTAATTAATGGATGTCATAAGGCTGGTAATGGAGGAGCAGCATGGAAGGTGTAAGAAGGTGGTTAGGGATCAGAAGGTAAGTCCTTGCATTTTGACAAAAGGACTATAACCGCTCCAGGGCAGGCACACAGAGGATTCAAGAGCGGAGAGGACAGACTATTCAAAGCCAGTGAATGGGCCCAAAGGGGGTAACTGGTTATAAATGATCTGCACAATTTTTCTGTTTTTAAGACTTCAACAGGTTGATGACAGAATAAACCCTTTGTGCAATCTAATCACGTACACATTGTCTGTATCAGTTATCCTCTCCTGTCCAAAACCTGCAGCTAGTTAGGGTAAATTACCAGCACTGTAAGATTACCATGTTCTAGATGAGTCTGATTCAGAGGCAAGTGCTTAAATTAGAGTCAGAAATAGTTTAGAGGGCTCAACAGCTGAAGACAGTGAGAATTTGGAGGTTTGGGGGATTATAGGTCAGTGTGCTAAACGCCTAGACTACAGTTAAGGAGGGTCTCTGCAGAGGAGAAACATGGGGGCTATACAGGCTGGTGAGAGAAATGGATTGACAAAGAAGCGAAGTGTAACAGTGGCAGGCCCAATGAACCTCCCTCAAAGCACAATGCAATACCACTTCATCTGCCAGCAGGAGCCAGACGCTGGAGAGACCAGGTGAGAGATGGATGTCAGATGTCTGGTGTCTATAAATATCTTTTTGCATTGGTGGTGAATAGGTGCTTAATACACTTTGGGGTATTAGAAAATAGGTGTTTTAAGATAAACAATGCCTGTGTTCTATGCTGCCACGCAAGCCTGTTGTGTCCTAATCCCCGCGCATATCGTCTGTGCACAACTGCTTCTTTGCCAGATGAGCATCTGCCTGTTTGTTGAAATGAACCTTTGAGGAGTCACAATACATTATAATAAAGTTCTCCGAGCATGCTGGCTGCTATTGGCAACATTATTTTAAAATAAATTTACAGTTAAACATTCCTATTAGAACATACCTTAATTAAAAGCTGTTCATTTCTCACATTACTAAAGGGGAATTTAGCCTCTTCGCCTGTGGCCACAAAGGTCCCCATGCAGAGCAGGACCAGGACCAGAGCTGCTGGTTCTGTATGTGGGGTGCGGATTTATGCTGAGGGATTTGGGATGGGGCTCTGGGGATCCACCAGACATTGCCCCCAGTGGAAGGAGAAGTGTCTACTAAAGCCTCAGGGCTGCAGTAGCTGTCACAGAGCAGCCTGGCAGACAGTCCATGGCCTGGAAACATCCGCTCCTGCCAGCATTCACAAAACCGCCTGTACCAAGCCACAATACTTCAGCCAGATACAAGAGGAGAGGATTTAGCTCTTAGAGAATCTTAACATTAGCAAACAAAGACCAGATTTGCCTACCAAGGGAATAGCTCACTGAGAGCTGGATTCTAGTTTCAGTTATGCACCGCTGTCATGGAGACTGGTCTATGCCCCAGACTGTCTCCTGGGAGTGACCCCTTCAGTGTGCCAGGCCCCAAGGACCCACACTGTTCAACAGGGGCAGGCCTGTGGCCTCCAAGATTGGGCTGGCAGCACCAGCATTCCCAATCTCTCTTCATGGCTCCGTGCAGCAAATCCAGCCAAGTCAGACTCCGGCTGGAGGCTTGTACTGTGACCTTTCAGGGCACAATGCTCTCAGGGGGTATGTCTACACTGCAATTAGACACCCGCTGACTCGGGCTCGCAGGGCGTGCAGTCCGAGATTTGAGGCCCCTCCCACTTTGCAGGGTCCTAGAACCCAAGCCTGGAAGTCTACACCACAGTTAAACAAACCCACAGCCTGAGCCCCACGAGCCCAAGTAAGCTGGCTCGTGCCAGACTCAGGTTTTTAATTGCAGTGTAGACATACCCAGGGAGTATTTACAGTGACACAGGCAGTCTCTTCAAAACAAGGTAACCATTTATTAGTCACCTGGCACATGATCTGAAAGTCCTTAGGTTACAGAAATAACTGTTAAAGCACAGTCCATCTTGGTTAGCCCAGAGGCCCAGCCAAGCTGCAGCAAACCCCATGTTCAGGCTCTGTCTCTCTCAGTCTGACCTCCTAAGCCAGGGCTTGTCTACACTTACAGCACTGCAGCAACGCAGCTGCGACACTGTAGCGCTTGGTGAAGACACACCCTACGCCTACGGGAGAGCTTCTTCCGTCAGCATAGGTACTCGACCTTCCCGTTGCCATAGCACTGTCTACACCGGGAGTTAGGTCAGTATAACTATGTCACTCAGGGGTGTAGATTTTACAGTAGTTATACCGAGGCAAGTTTGTAGTGTAGACCAGGGCTCAGTTTCCAGGTGAGAGCCCCACAGGCTTCCTCCAGAAGCCAACACTTTATCCCCCACCTCTCTAGTCCTTTGGTCTCAGTTTGGGGCCTTGGTTCAGACCATCTCCCGCTGGGTCATTGGTTGCTAGATGTCAATGTCCCGATGACTGGGTTTTCCATTGTCTTCTCAGACTTTCCACTGATAGGGGATCGGCCTCAGCCAGTCCTTTGTAAAGACCCATTCAGGCTACGACAGATACGGGGGGGACTCACGGGGGAACACACACACACAAAGTCTCTTAGCCTGCCCTGAGAGCAAGCGTGGGCCAGGTTTACACTACAGATCTATACTGGTATAACATCACTCGGGGATGTGAAAAATCCACCGCCCTGAGAGATGTAGTTATACCGACCTAACCTCACCCCACCCCACCCGTGTAGACAGCACTATGTCGAAGGGAGAGCTTCTCCCATCAACATAGCTACCGCCTCTTGGGGAGGTGGATTAATTATGCCAATGGAAGAAACGCTCATCAGCTGCGCCACTGTAGCGCCATACGTGAAGACAAGCCTTTAGTCCTTTTTCCCCCCACTCCGTAGCCATGCAAAATATAGTGGAAACTGAGGCACACATAGGATTCAAAGATATTTCAGAAAATTCTCACTTTGTCACAACCCTCTATCTCCAGCATTTGGGCAGCAGCGATTTAGAGATATAGGATATGCCTGATATTAGAACCTGGCCCCTGAGAGCTGTCCTGGGTCCACATCTCCAGCCAAAACAGGAGGATTCTTCAACTTATTGAACAGTTTTTCCATACTGCCCATAGCACAGGAATTGTAGAAAATTGATACCGGAAGTAAAGGAACGCAAGGAGAAATCTATGGCCAGGAGAATTAAAGACAATAAGAAGGATTTCTTTCAAGTATATGGAAAATAGAGCCCAAACTAACTTGATTTTTTTTTTTTTTAAATGAGATTACAAGTTTGGTTGATAAATGCCTTATAGAAATCTAAGTATATTACATCAGTGCTACCTTCGACTTGGTACCACATGACATTTTGATTAAAAAAACCTAGAATATAAAATTAACATGGCACATATTAAATTCATTAAAAACTGGCTAACTGATAGGGAAATAAGTGGGTATGGTTGCTAATGGGGATCCCACAGGCAGGGCCGAATTCGAATACCCAGCGGTGGTCCGGGTCTTCGGCGGCACGTCGGCAGCGGGTCCTTCACTCGCTCCGGGTCTTCCACGGCACTGAAGGACCCGCCGCTGACATGCCGCCAAAGACCCGGACCGCCGCCGGGTGAGTAAAAAAATAAAAAAGGCGCCTAAGTTAGGTGCTCTTCTTTAGGGCGCGGGGCCCTCTTAGGCACGGGGCCCGATTCGGGGGAATCGGCCTAAAGCCGGCCCTGCCCATAGGGATCAGTTCTTGGCCCTACACTATTTAATACTTTGCTCAATGACCTGGAAGAAAACAAAAATCGCTGATACAGTTTGAGGATGACACAAGAATTGGGGGAAAATGGTAAATAATGAAGAGGACAGGTCACTGATACAATGTGATCTGGATCATAAGCAAGCCATGCAAGTATTAACACAGCTAAACGTATACATCTAGGAACAAAGAATGTAGGCCATATTTACAGGATGGGGGACTCTATCCTGGGAAGCAGTGAGTCTGAAAAATATTTGATGGACATGGTAAATAATCAGCTGAACATCAGCTCCCAGTGCAATACTGTGGCCAAAAGGGCTAATGAGATCCTTGGATGCATAAACAGGGGAATTTTGAGTAGGAGTAGAGAGGTTATTTTACCTCTGTATTTGACACTTGTGCAATCATTGCTGGAATACTGAGTCCTGTTCTGGTATCCAGAAGGATGTTGATAAATTGGAGAATTCAGAGAAGAGACACAAGAATGATTAAAGGATAGGAAAACATGCCCTCTAGTGATAGACAGACTCAAGGAGCTCAATATATCTTAAAGAGAAGGTTAAGGGGTGACTTACTTACAATCTATAATCCCCTAAATGGGGAACAAATATTTGATAATGGGCTCTTCAATCTAGCAGAGAAATGTATAACACAATCCAATGGCTGGAAGCTGAAGTTAGACAAATTCTGATTAGAAATAAGGTGTAATTTTTTAACAGTGAGGGTAATTAACCACTGGAACAATCTACCAAGGGTTGTAGTGGATTCTCCATCACAGAATTTTTAAATCAAGACTGAATATTCTTCTAAAAGATCTGCTCTAGAAATTTTTGGGGGAAAGCTCTCTGGAGGTCAGACTAGACAATGGTCCCTTCTGGCCTTGAAATCTAGGACAGTGGAGATTCTAGAACTTGACAAGAGATTTTCCCAAAAATTCTTACAGAAAACTCTGTGCTGGGGAAAAAAACAAAAACAAAAAACCAAAAAAAAAACCACCCCTAAGTATCATACTCCGGGATTTGTGGCAGGAAAATTTCAAACTAAAGCCCTAGATCCCTGGGCAGTTGGTCCCGAGGAGGCCACATCGGAAATGTAACCTGAATTATATGATTTCAAAGCAGAGATATCCTGACAAACAGGAAAAATTAAGCATTAGAAAACAAACAAAGCATTTATTTCAAGTGACCCCCCCTCTGCACTGTAGGGTACAGGTGAGCAACTGCTTCTGCTATAGTCTATAGTAGCTGCTAAATTGACATGGCTGCTAAACAACTCCTCCCCCCACCACAGTCCCAGTGTTAAAGACTAACTAGTCACTCAAATGCATGCTGCCTAAAGCCACTCATCCCTGCTGTACACAGAATGCCTCTCCCACATTCTTTTTTCGGGTGAATCACTAATTTCTACTTCATTCCAGGCTTCTCCTTTATACCTTTAAGCCATGGTAACTGCAAGAACAAACAAGCAGGTGACTGCACACCACATAGCAGCAGAGGGTGAGTTTCAGATGAGGGGCTGAACGCTGTGCTGCTTTAGGAGTGCTGGAGAAGGGTTTGTTACCTCCCATAACTTGATGTGCTGAAAGAATTTTGCATTGCTCGCTTCCAGAAGTGCTCCACCTGAACTATGACCTGTCAAACTCAGAGCAAGGGAGAGAATACTCAGAAGCGATACAGAGCTTTACATGTTCAAAGAACTCAGCAAACATCCATTCTCGACCTTCCCATGAGGTAGGCAAGTACCAACCCCATTTTACAAAAGAAGATCGCACAAAGTGACTTCCAGGCCAAGACTAGAAACTCAGGTACACCTACCTACTTCACTTTTCCTGCCAGCAAAGAGCCAGTAGTAAGTTTTGCACATTGTTGTTAAGCTCCAATCTGCATACTACAACGGCCAGCACACAGAGCTCCAGAGACAGAGAAAACCCCTGCCCCAGAGGGCTTAATCTAAGGGTATGTCTACACTGCTCATGTTACAACGCAGCTGCAGCAGTACTGTGACATGGGCAGTGTAGTCACGCTTTATCGCTGGGGGAGAGCTCTCACGGCGATAAAAAATAACCACCCCGAACGAGCGGTGGTAGCTTTAACGCCAGGAGCGTGGCACCCAGCAATAAAGCGCTGTCTATACTGGTGCTTTTCAGCACTAAAACTTTTGTCACTCGGGGGGGTGTGTGTGTGTTTTTTTCACACCCCTGAACGACTAAAGTTTTAGTGCTGAAAGTGGCAGTGTAGACACAGCCTAAAAAAAAAAAAAGACACAGATGAAGGATTTGGGACAGCAATAAAACAAGCTAATGAGTATCAGGATGAATCAGCACAGTTATTTTTGTTGTGGTTGTTTTTTAAGGGGGTAGAAGTAAGCTGAGGGAGAATCGCAGCAATGTGTCCTCCCCATCCACTCAAAATCTTTTAAACAGAGATGGGGATTTGTGCTTTACCTGCAAGTTAGGTATTTTACAGAAATACCAGGTGGTGACTCTCAGCTTCCAGGCAGAGAGAGAAAACCTCTGCATTTCAATGGCCCTCACCTCCAGGAGACCAAGCAGGTGACATTTTCAAACTGCCAGATAATGTGGGAGAAGGTGCAGAACTCCCTGCTCAGAGAATGCAGCACAGGTCATTTAACAAACGGGACATTGACAGCAACTGCAGGCCTAAGACACATCCCACAGGTGTGACCTTCAAGAACTTCAAAAAGATCTCACAAAACTAAGTGATTGGGCAACAAAATGGCAAATGAAATTTAATGTGGATAAATGTAAAGTAATGCACATTGGAAAAAATAACCCCAACTATACATACAATATGATGGGGGCTAATTTAGCTACAACAAATCAGGAAAAAGATCTTGGAGTCATCGTGGATAGTTCTCTGAAGATGTCCACGCAGTGTGCAGAGGCAGTCAAAAAAGCAAACAGGATGTTAGGAATCATTAAAAAGGGGATAGAGAATAAGACGGAGAATATATTATTGCCCTTATATAAATCGATGGTATTCAGATGTGGTCTCCCCATCTCAAAAAAGATATACTGGCACTAGAAAAGGTTCAGAGAAGGGCAACTAAAATGATTAGGGGTTTGGAAAGGGTCCCATATGAGGAGAGATTAAAGAGGCTAGGACTTTTCAGCTTGGAAAAGAGGAGACTAAGGGGGGATATGATAGAGGTATATAAAATTATGAGTGAAGTGGAGAAAGTAGATAAGGAAAAGTTATTTACTTATTCCCATAATACAAGAACTAGGGGTCACCAAATGAAAAATAATAGGCAGCAGGTTTAAAACAAATAAAAGGAAGTAGTTCTTCACGCAGAGCACAGACAACTTGTGGAACTCCTTACCTGAGGAGGTTGTGAAGGCTAGGACTATAACAGCGTTTAAAAGAGAACTGGATAAATTCATAGAGGTTAAGTCCATTAGTGGCTATTAGCCACGATGGGTAAAGAATGGTGTCCCTAGACTCTGTTTGACCAGGAAAAAAAATACAATGAAAATAAAAATACCCTGCGTCCTATAAGGCAAGTTTGCCTTTTATAATTCAGGCCTCTCTCCCCTGACAGTTCTCAGCCCTAATCAAATCCAATACCATCAGTACAGTATTTACTGTTTGTTTCCCATGTATTTTGCACTGCCCTCAACTTACTATGCTGCATATTTTTGTTTTGAAAACAACTGCCCTGTGCATTTATCCAGTCCACCCTGGGGCAAATCAAGGCAATTTAAATATCAAGCAGGAAACCTTGATCTAAATCATTGATTTTCATCTTGTTTTGCGCATTTGTACTTTTTAGTTATTTTCCTAAAGAAAGGCTGATTCTCATTAGTTGATAACCATTAAAACATACTGATTTTTCAATTATAGTCTTTGCACTAAATTTGGTGCTTCTTTTCACTAACCAGGCAGATACGCTATATCTATATGATTAAAATAATTTGTAGCTTAACCTACACTTATTCAGAGTCTTAATTTATTATATTAGAAAATGAATTGAATTAGAAATTGAAGTGAATGCTACATTTCTTATTTACTAGATGAATATTTTTACTTGTGTCAGGCTCCGTTTGGATGAAAATTTGAGAATTAAAAATGCACAAAAACAGCATTTAGTTTTTTGTTGTTGTTTTTTTTTAAATAAAAAAACTACCTCAAATGTGCTGGATACATAAGAAAAAAGTTTATCAGAACATGTTTTGAATTTAAAACTAATTTATTAAACAAAGGCAGTATTATCTGTAGTTAGTGAACTGAACTGATTGTTTCTGGTCACCATGTCCTTTGGGATTTTAGAACTAACAGATCTCAATCTCACATGTAGTTTTCCTGCTTTTACATCTCCCAATTAGTTTTACTTTGAACCAACTGCTCCTTGAACTGAAGTGGCTGAATAAACTAAATGAAGCAAATATTCTCTCTGCACCAGCAGAAGAGGCTACGTTGTCCAAAAGTGGTTTTAGCACTTTGACAAACTCTGGTTCCAGGTGCTTAGTCAGTGACTTCCACCAGTTCAGGAGTCTGACTTTAAAACTTGCACAGCAAATATGTACTACTTTTTTATTTAAATTACTTTTTAATCAGATTATAGTAAGATTAAGCCTTAATTTAGGTTGTAAATTTCAAATTTAATTTTAAATAGGTTTATTTTTAATAATAAACCTGCATTTAAATTAAAAAATCCATTTTTTAAAACTAATTGATTTTTATCCACTCCTGGCCAGTCCTCATCATTCTAGTATCTGAGCATCTTGTGATGGGGAATACAAGTAGTGGTCGGGGACATTGGAGCATTTTGTTTCTTGGAAACAAGACATTGGTTGAGGCATCAGCTGCTGGGGAAGGGAAGCGTCCTCTCTCCTTCGTTCTGGGCAGACAGAGGTGAATTTAAATTTGGGAGAGGATCTACCTAATTCATTGTACTTTATAGGGAACCTATTGCTACAGCATCTGAATGCCTCAATCTTTAGAGTATTTCTCCTCCCAACACCCTTGTCAACCAGGGCAGTGCTGTTATCCACATTTTACAGAGCGGGAGCAGACGCCCAGAGAGACTAAATGCCTTGCACAAGGTCACACAGGAAGCATGTGGCAGAGCAGGGCACTGAACCCAGGTTAGCAACCTAATCCTTAGACCATGCATCCTCTGCATTTGGATTCCTCCTCATCATCATCCCAGCAAACCCTGAGAGTATCTAGCTTTGATAAAGCACCTTTGCTGGATGCTTCTGCTACAGTGAGCAACACCGAAAGAATGCTGATATTTAAAACATCTGTATTATGCTTCAAAATTAGTATTACATTGAGGTAAACAGGAGTAGCTCATACCCTGGAACATTAGCCCTAGGGTATCTGCAGACACAGGCAGCTATTACTACATCAGTTTACATGCAGTTCATATTATGAAGTTTATCTTCTAAACCACAAAAGCCAGGGACTTAATTCTGTTTTCACATGAAGGCTTAGATTCTGGACCAAAGTTATGCAGCAATATGTGCAGCCACATTAGACAGGGAGCCCTGGAATGAATAAGGTGCTACAGTGAATGGAGGTGACGGATGTGAATGCAAGGCGGGCAACAACGCATACACCAATAACTTAGGGTACTACAGAAGTAGTCAGCTGACTAGTTTTATCTTGACATTTTTGACAAGCACAGTACATAGAGTCTGCCAGGTTGGTGTGGGACCAATAAGCAAACACAACACCCCACGTTTTTATAGTAGATAAGAGACTTCACTATGCGGTGCTTTGCTGCTAGTCCTATCTGCACAGAATGAAGCAAACAGCTTTAGTTACTCTTCTG
This sequence comes from Platysternon megacephalum, assembly GCA_003942145.1. Classification (NCBI taxonomy): domain Eukaryota; kingdom Metazoa; phylum Chordata; order Testudines; family Platysternidae; genus Platysternon; species Platysternon megacephalum. The sequence continues at coordinate 17,406,552 of QXTE01000014.1, read as the reverse complement.
GCATTAATTCAATAAGCACAAGACGACCCTGGAGCATCCAGATTAAGGTGTGGAGGGAAGGGCAAGCAACAGTGAGAGCTGAATTTTAAAAACACTGCAAAAAGATTGGACAGGAAAACTAACAGATCTTTCCTCAAATGAAAGGATAAAAAGACCTCACTGCTGCTGTTTGTACCTTTGATGAGGCGATACCACTGTTTGCAGACAAGGGCAGCGGTTTTGTGCTCCTGGTATGGTGAGAGGAAGGACAGGATGTATTCTAAAACCTCTTCTGGCAGCTCCAACATCGATCGGTTATGCCTGGTCTCCTCAACCTCCAGCTCAGAATGTGGCTCATCGTCTTGCTCCATTGGTCCTTCCACCACTGCTTCTTCTGGGTCCACAGCCATGAAACTGTCATCTTCACTGTCCGAGGAACTGGCCATGGCATTCCACTCCACAGCTTCAAGAAGGGGGGAAAAAAAATCACATTAACGTTATATAGAAATAGTGTGCTTAGAAAAGCCTCAGTCATGGATTTAGACATCAGATCTACACCAAGTTCTGCTTCAATAAACTGCAAGGCAAAATATTTTGATATTTCAGTCCTCTGAACTGTGATGCCCAAAGTCTGGCTCTGGGCAAAGGTCATCTATATTTAGTGTCAAATTTTCAATGTCTCTTCCCCCTACAAAACAAATGCTTAAGTACTGCCATCATTGAAGCAAAAAGTTTGTCTAAGTTTGGAAAGTGAGTAAGCCACCTCCTTCCCTTACTGGCCTGCGCTTTTACAGACTTGTTCTTTATCCCTCTATCCCAGAGATCCCCATTACAGCTCAAATGGCAAACCTGAAAATAGGACTTAAAAAAAACCCTAATGTAACTCTCCTCTCGCTCAGCAGCCTGAGAAACTACTCAAAGAGCAGTATTCTCAGTCCCTGGCCATGGAGAACATCTACAGCAGTGATAGTCAGACGGAGGCTCCCGAGCCTCAAGTGGCTCTTTAATGTGTCTCCTGCAGCACATATAAAAACACTGATTTAACTATTAACCAATTTAAGTTGTAACCAATCAGGAGCTTTAACTATGTTAACCAATTGTAGTTGATAAAAGAATTCTTGGTCAGCCATTTTGCTGTGAGAATCTCATATATATATACACACACCTCTACCCCGATATAACACGAATTCGAATATAACGCGGTAAAGCAGTGCTCTGGGGGGGGAGGGGGGGAGGGGCAGGGCTGCGCACTCCGGTGGATCAAAGCAAGTTCAATATAACACGGTTTCACCTATAACGCGGTAAGATTTTTTTGGCTCCTGAGGACAGCGTTATATCGGGGTAGAGGTGTATATGCACACACACAAAATATTTCCCGTCATAGGAATATATAGTACTGGTAAATGAAACAATGAATTCACACGACTGTGGCTCTTTGGGGTAATGATTGCTAATCTGGCTCCCAAACCAGTGAGGTCTGAGTATCACTGCTCTACAGTAACTCCTCTAGGTCAGAGTTTTTCAAAGTTCGGGACACGACCCAATACTGGGTTGCGGCATGTAAGGCACTGGGTCGCTCTGGTCAGCATCGCCGACCGGGACGTTAAAAGTCCCATCGGTGGTGCTGCCCAGCTAAGGCAGGCTAGTGCCTACCTGTTCCAACACCGTGCTGTGCCCCGGAAGCGGCCAGCAGTGGGTCCAGCTTCTAGGCAAGGGGGCCACGGGGCTCTGCGCGCTGCCCCCACCCTGAGCACTGGCTCAGCACTCCCATTGGCCAGTTCCCGGCCAATGGATACTGGGGGGAGGGGCGGTGCCTGCGGGCGAAAGCCGCGCGGAGCCACTTGCGCGCCTCCACCTAGGAGCTGGACCTGCTGCTGGCCGCTTCCGGGGCACAGTGTGGTCCACAGGGCCAGGACAGGCGAGAAGCCTGCCTCTGCACCCCGGCTGCGGCGCTGACCAGGAGCCGCTAGTGGTAAGTCTGCACCCCAACCGCATACCCCAGTCACCTGCCCGAGCCCTGAGCCCCCAACCTGGAACCCCTTCCTGCACCCCAAACCCCTCATCCCCGACCCCAGCCCAGAGCCCTGACCCCCTTCTGCACCCCAGCCCTGAGCCCCTCCCACACCCCAAACCGCTGGGTCACGGGCATCAACAATTTTCTTCAACTGGGTCCCCAGAAAAGAAGTTTAAAAACCACTGCTCTAGGTAACTAATGTTCTTCACTGATGGGCTCCCTAGGGAGCGGGCTATCCAGTTTTTCTTGGCTGGAGGGCTGGCAGCCACACAGAACCTTGGAGAGGGAGCGCTTGGGCGGGAAGGCAAGGTGGACAGGGATCCTCGGAGCTCCAAAAGCAACAAGAGAAAGGATAGCCCTTCACTCTCATTCCTTTCACTGCTCCTCTTTGCTAACCCTGTGTTTTGCCAGTCAGGCAACTTTCCTTCCAGGCTGTGATAACTTTTCAGGGAACGTGAGAGAGGTGGAAGAATAGGAGGGGGTTTTGTCCACACTCCCTTTTGGCAGCCCCCTCTGCTCCACTGCCTGCTCTTTCATTTGTGCTCAGAGGTCTGTAGCCTTGTCCATGCTGTAACAGCATTAGAGAGAACGCTGCCTAAAGCTGGTCAACAGTCTGGAACCACTACACACGTGTCTACAGGATTTCACAACAGTGTTAAAGAATCATGTTTAAACCCTACAACAAAAGCTCTCTTAACTTAGTTTAGCTGTAGCATGGATATGGATTGCTGTGTTACGGTGAGCCCTCCCAAACAACTCACAACACGACAGAAACAAGCTAAAGGAGCTACTGCCTAGGCATGTGGTCAGCACCATGCCCTTGCTAAGTGTGGCAGTGATAATGCATGACAATGGCACAAGCAGCCTACTTTAAGTGAGCAAGATGCGCAAAGTAATCAGTGGAACCAGCCTTACGCTGGAGGCCATCACCACCAGTGGTCACCAGCTACAGAATGATTGTTTATGGGGGAAGGGGAGTTTTAATAAAACCAGGGTGAAAAACTGTTTGAGTTTCTTCTTATGGGTAATTTTAAGTGTATTTAATTTATGCACAACATTACAAAGTCTATTACCATGATCGTGGGATCAATTTCTAATGTGGATCTCATCCAATATACCAGTTGTAGCCACAATGTTCCATTTTATCTGGGGCTGTGACCCCAGGCTTAAGTTTTATTGATAAGGGGAAAAACAGAAAATTGGTGATTTCAGACTATAGAGGCTCATTAATGTTTAAAAGCCTTTAAATGAAATTTGCTGCTACTAAAAGTTAAGGCTGACAAGATGTTGCACGTTCATTTTAATGGTTCTCTCCAGGTATAGATCTAGAGATGACCACAATGAAAAAATTCAGTCCCATCTCATCTGTTAATGTAAGGTTTGCAATTCCCCAAGCAAGGAACTCACCACAGGGCCCCAACAATGGTAGGGTCTTCTCCTCTAGGCCCCCCGCCCCTTTGGGACAGGGGTCTAGAAGGAGAGAAAGGGGAAATTAAAACTTGAACTGGAAGTTGCCTGCTGCTGAAAGCAAAGGAGGAGACTGGATCATGGAGCTAAGCGAGGCCTCAAGCAATTGCCTCAACCTCCATTGCTTGTGTTTATGGCCAAGGGAAGGGTTTAATAAGCTGTGCATGTCAAAGAAACACAGCCAATCTAAAGTATTCACAGGTCATGGCTGCTGAAAAGTAATTGTTAAATGACAAATGGTTACCTGTGCCACCACAGATTAGTGAAGTTGAAAGCACGAAAAGACCAGTTTGCTGTCACTTACTCATTTTCTTCACTTCACTCAGTTTGAATAAAAACAGTAATAGTCGGAGTCACTTTTCTTATCCCTGTGCTCTAATGTTTGGGTTTAAATATTTCCTACTTTGAAACCCAAACAAATAACTTATTTATATTTATAAAAGTGTGAAAGCTTTTTTTTAAATAAAAACATGAAACAGAACCTAAATTTGGAGCCAAAACTAGCTGGCAAGGCCTTTTTAATGAAATAGTCCCTTTATCTATATAATCAAGTATCAGAGGGGTAGCCGTGTTAGTCTGGATCTGTAAAAGCAGCAAAGAATCCTGTGGCACCTTATAGACTAACAGACGTTAGTCTATAAGCAACCATCCTTGCTTATAGACCAGCAAAACGTCGGTTAGTCTATAAGGTGCCACAGGATTATTTGCTATATAATCAGACACTTGCACATGGTGTCCTTATAAATCATTTGATTTTCATGACAGAAGATACCACCCTCAACTTGCCCAAATAGTGCCAGAAATTAAAAGAAAAAACTTTCTATTAGTGAAGGTCTTTCAGCCTGTCATCATTTCCATTATTGTCTATCATTAATTTGTACAGTTCCTAACTCCCATCACAAATACAAATCAAAAGCTTCATTTAGAGGTCAGTTGTGTAAATAAAGATTGGCTTTAAAATAGGTTTAGAAGTAGGAGGAGTTTGCTCCTGATACAGATTTCTGAAACATTTTATTAGCTTATCCTGCAGTAGAATTAACATTAATTTGAATATAGCTCTAATTGTGTTAGCCACATGAACAATTTTCTCTTGCGTATGCTAGAACAATGGAGTCTCATATTTGACAAAAATAGAGATCCAGTTCGTAGAATAGGAGGCGAGTCATCACTTAATCTACTTGTTACATTTACTGCAGAGTTTCAGATAGAAAAGTACTTACTTGATAATTTACTTAGATGGCTTACAAGTAAGTTGCTATAGTTTAAACAAATAAGAAATAAGTAAAAGGTTATTTGAATACCACCTGTGTCCAGCTGTCTATCCACAGCAGGTATGGAGAAGAAAACAGCAGGCAAAGTAGGGGTTTATGGCCCTTCAGGCCTCTGTTAGTATCTCCAGCTATTTAGATACGACTAAAAGTAATAGGATAATACAGTGACAATAGTGCTAGACTAGGAAGTGCTCGCTGTCTTAAACCAATCGCTGCAGGCAATTCTGCCAACCAATGTGGTACACAGGTTTCTGTCTTCATTAAGACCATCCTAGTCATTTTAAAAACATCAAACCCCATTTCCCAGGAGAATGACTAATCCCGTTTTAGTGGAAGAGTTGTGGTAATTTGAGTTTACACACACACACAGCTGCCAGGCTAAGGCATCAGTGGGATGGGTTGTGCTGCAGCTGCTCCATAATTACATGCTCATTGCTAGTTCAAACCAGCTTTTAATGTTCATGCCAATGATACCATAATGAAGAGCAACATCTCTCCATGCTCCCAGGGGAGGTTTTTTTTTTTAATTTAAGCAACAAATTTCCTTTTATGTATAGCTGTATTGCAGGGGATACAAAGTGCATCAATCTTTTTCAGATCTTCCAACAAATTGGTCAGCTTAAAACAACTTTGCTGGATTATCAAGGAACATCTGATGGCTCCTAGAGCCAGGAATTAGACAGTCATTCAGAACACTGCTACCCTTTTGCACAGATTCAAGAAAGACTGGGATGGGACGACGCACCCTGGGAATGGGAAGAGAATCTGAAGGGAAACTAGCAGTTTGTTTTCTCCCCAGACCTGACCTTTACATCATACGTTAACATAGCAAGCAGTAAGTTAGGAGACTATTATCTTTATGTAGCCACTCGAGGGAGTAGTCTGACAGTAATGTGACTAGAGCATGGAGTCCAATTTACAATGTGAGATGTGATTCCTCCTCCTGTGGAATTGTGGTATTATAAAATATGGACTGTCCTTGTAATGGAAAAGCTTTCACACCAAGTACATACACAAGAAGAGAGCCAAAAAGCGGATAGGTATTTTGAAATTTGGTCATCCTTTTTAATGTACTCAGAAGAGAAGGGCTCCCCTGCCAGTAAACTGGAATCCTTAGCCAAGTTCTTTGAACAGTCACCTGACCCTGAATAAGTAACTAACGTACGATGTATGATAATTACAATAAAATGTTAAGTTATTGTAACTTAATAAAAAAGTTTTTTTTGTTTTTTTTTAAAGTTAGATGATAACTTTCCTACAGCTGGAAACTGGGGAACACATTAATCCTGTTATTTAGAACAAGGCCAGACTGAGAATTACAGGGGTATGGAAGGCGTTTTAACTTAAAGATACAAATACATCAGCATAAGTGGAAATCAATCATAATGTACACCCACAAGAGGACTAAATTAAGACTGCCTGGGCAACTTTAATTTGGGCATTACCTGACCTGAGTGCTCAACTTTGCAACCTTTATGTTCTTTTGACATATATTTAGATTACATTAAAAACGAAGTTACAGATATTTTGATGTCTGTTGTCTATATAAAATATTAATGTCATTTAGAGTTAGTGACTTGCAATAATAATGACTGACTATTTTGGACGAATACTGATGTTCCTCAATTTCACAAAAAGAGAAAGTACAGCCATTTTGTGAGTGAGTGAGAAAAACGACTGGGGATGGGAATCAGAAATAGTGTATTTTTCACCTATTTAGTTCAGAATGACTGTACCCAAGTAGATCAATATTTTTAAAAAAAACACCCGTTGCTGAAACAAAGCATGGAAGAATTCAACCCCCACAGAATTCTCTCCTGGAATCAATGAAGTGAAAAATGGGATAGCTGGACCATTCTGCAATTAACTAATACAATCATTGCAGGTGACCAGTGTGTGTGTCTAGCTTACATCATTTGTATATATGCATATCATCTTTCAAAGTTCAGTAATTTCATACAACACACTCTTCTACACGTGCATGATGAGTGTTGCCAGGTGATCAAATAAGAGTGATTTTCATTGTTAGCCATGAAACACAGCAGCTTATTTTTACCAATAAACTTGCATAGAAACAGAATCAACAAAGGAACCATGGAACTTGTCCGGTGAATAGAAGTAGACAGGAAAAGTTCTGTATAACTTTTAGGAACATGCACTGATTGTAAATTTTAAACAGACCTGTTCTGCTTTTGTTAGGTTCTTTCCTGAATTTCTGATAGGCAAAACCAAGTAAAATTCTAGGAGAGCTAGTCTAAATTAGATGGGCTGTCAAAATCTTTGAAATAAAGTTAAAAATATATAATCCAATTTACAGATTGCTAAGAGCTACAGTTATCACATCATCTGATGCTCTCAAAATCTTCTAGCGTCTTTACTCCCTAATATAGCCAATGTTATGACAAAGAATGCCTGGAACCAGAATGATTTGACATAACTGCTGTTACTATCAGCAAACTGCATGCTACTTAGACAGGAACAGATAAAAACATTTACACCCACCTCCAAAATTTAACAAATGCAAACCTAGAAATTAACAGTAATGGAGTACTCATGGGTATTCATGTTTCTCAGATATCTACCTTTGTCCTTCGTGTCTATTTCTGGCTAGTAGACGTATGGTAAAACATTTTTAGTTGCTGAGAGAGGACCATGCTAAATGAAGGTTCACTTCTCCTTCCAGGACCCACTGCAACAGTTACCTAGTGCACTATGGCTAACAGAACCCAAGTCTAAACTCAAGGGGAAGAGACTAAATAGTTGGACCAAGACTATGGAATAACCTGCCCAAAGGGATCAGGAAGAGTCCTTGCCATCTTCCCATCAAGCTGCATAATTTACCTCTTTCATAAAGCATTATCCAAAAATACAAAGATATAAAACATCCACCGTTGTGTTCTAAAAAAAGCAATCAATGATCCAGTGGGAGAGCTGGACAGAGAAATGCCTGTCCTGTCTGGAGGGATCCCTGTTTTCTATTATTTATATCCAGTGCCTAGATACCATGAAGGGTGCTTCAGAAACAGATTAAAAGTGCTGTGTGTTCACACAAACTACTCCTAGGAGAAGTGAGGAAGGCACTGGAGCCCATATACCAGGGGTAGGCAACCTGCAGCACGCGAGCTGATTTTCAGTGGCACTCACAGTGCCCGGGTCCTGGCCACCAGTCCGGGNACTTGACATACAACAATAGTCTAGTTACATATTATAGACTTATAGAAAGAGACCTTCTACAAATGTTAAAATGTATGACTGAAATGTATGAACCTTAAATTAGTGTGAACAAATGAAGACTCGGCACACCACTTCTGAAAGGTTGCCGACCCCTGCCATATACCATTAGCTAATACCAGTCTTCATGTTTTATCACAATATTTCTCATAACAGATCAGATGGTTGGTCCATTTAAAACCTTTCCACACTAGTTTAAGTTATCCAAACTGCTGTTTTGTGACCAACATCCAACTGCAGCAGCACTAACACTGTTTGAAGCAAAACNGGGGGCAGGGCAGGCTCCCTGCTTGCCTGCCCTGCTGCTGCGCCGCACCAGGAAGCAGCTGGAACCTGGGGAAGGAGGGGCGCAGGGGTGTGTGTGGCTGTTGCTTCAGGCACCGCCCCCAGCAGTTCCCATTGGCTGGGAATGGGGAACTGTGGCCAATGGGAGCTGCTGGGGGCGGTGCCTGAAGCAACAGCCACACACACCCCTGTGCCCCTCCTTCCCCAGGTTCCAGCTGCTTCCTGGTGCGGCGCAGCAGCAGGGCAGGCAAGCAGGGAGCCTGCCCTGCCCCCAGTGCTGGTCGGCCGGAGCCGCTGTAGGTAAACGTTGGGGGAGGGCGGGGGGGCCGGGAGGAGCTCGCGGGCCGCATGCAATAGCCCTGCGGGCCGCATGCGGCCCGCATGCGGCCCACGGACCGCGTGTTTGAGACCCCTGCTTTAGAGCATGTCAGCACTGCAGGGTTAGCCTGAGCGGTCAGCATCTGGGTTAGCCTAGTTCAAGTGTCAGCAGCTCCACTTGTTACGTTCTCATTTCCTGCACCCCTTTTCCCCAAATGAACCAGTTAATCCGTTCTAATACTAAAATCTTCACAATTTAGTTTACACTTGACTACGTAAAGAGCGTCCTCGTACTGTATGAAGAAAGTGTACAGCAGGGGTAGGCAACCTATGGCACGTGTGCCAAAGGTGGCATGCGAGCTGATTTTCAGTGGCACTCACACTGCCCAGGTCCTGGCCACTGGTCCAGGGGGCTCTGCATTTTAATTTAATTTTAAATGAAGCTTCTTAAACATTTTAAAAACTTTACTTTACATACAACAATAGTTTAGTTATACGCCTCTCCCCCGATATAACGCGACCCGATATAACACGAATTCGGCTATAACGCGGTAAAGCAGTACTCCGGGGGGGCAGGGCTGCGCGCTCCGGTGGATCAAAGCAAGTTAGATATAACACGGTTTCACCTATAACACGATAAGATTTTTTGGCTCCCGAGGACAGCGTTATATCGGCGTAGAGGTGTATATTATAGACTTTAGAAAGACCTTCTAAAAACGTTAAAATGTATTACCGGCACGCGAAACCTTAAATTAGAGAGAGTGAATAAATGAAGACTCGGCACACTACTTCTGAAAGGTTGCCGACCCCTGGTGTACAGTATATAAAGATGCACTGTATGATATTGACTAGCACAGTAGAAAGTGCTTCTAACTAGTTTGGCTACTAAGCACCAAGTTCAAGTGAATGCACCCCTTGAACATTTATATTTAACACTAATTGTCATCTGTGTAATCTTGAAATTCTCTATGGAAAAAAATCACAGCAAGTGGACTGAAAGGAAGTTGAAACTGGTGGGGCACTAGTATTACAGCACTCAACAGGATTCAAACATGGAAACAATGAAATTCCTATTTACTCTCCAAGCAGAAATCAAACAACCCCAGCCAGGGATGCATTAGAGTCTGCTGTATAAAGTCATGACACATTAGAAATAGTTGGATTCATTCCACTTTGCTAGTTCATGGTTTTCTAAACATTTTAGTTTCACAAATAATATTCCTCCAAGCCTTTCCATTGTTATTTTTCTCATGTAAACACCCCCCCCCAAATTAGTAATACACTCCAACTCCACAAAAATCTGCATACAAATAGTTCTACACAACTTGATTTGTTACTATCAGAAAAATCTGTGTACAGAAGCAGTGTTTTACAGTGGGCAGGGAGTGGCTACCGTAAGATTGTTGTAGGATTACAGTCCATTCCACCTACCTTAGGGGGAAAAAATTGTTATGATCCCACTCCAGAAGATTTATTACAGAGAAACAAAACTAAAAATAAGAACCTGTTATTCAGGGGGAAAGGATTCTGGAAAACAGCACCAGTGTCCCAGGCCAGTGACACTGCCACTAAATTGCTAGATGACTTTGGGCAAGTCAGATCACCTATCTGTGCATCAGCTTCCCCATCTCTAAAATGCAATAGTGATGCCTACCTTCATAAAGCACTTGACATCTGCAGATGAGAGTACTATTAGGTAAGGAAGTATTTCTACCACTGAGTTAATAAAGAACAGATCAGGGCATTCTTGTCTTCTTCCCCTTATGGAATTATTCAATACGATTCTTGTTTTATTTTGAACTTAAGTTTCCCAACAGTCCATTCAGCTACACAGAAAAAAAAAAAGCAGGACTTCCTGGATAATGGAGGACTTGCTACCAGACATCATTGATCAGCAAATCTAGCACTTTGAGTGTCCACTATTTACATTATAAAAGTAGGCTTCAGTTTACGTAAGCTGTAAATATTAATTTGTGCAGCATTAATACTCGAGATCAAGAGTGCATCTATATTGAAGTCATATGATGGCACCACATCAAAAATATACAGTCAAGTCTTCAATTACCCCCAACATGTAGACAGAGTGGAGCCCAGTTTTACTCTAACAACTTATGATCACATCAATGGGACTGCTCTGAAGCATCCTTTAATTTGTCACCGGATGTATATTCTCCTATTTCATTTTCTGAGAGAAGTGTTTTTATTCCAAAGCAGCATGAACATTTACTAACTAGCTCCAAAACCCCACCAAAAAGAAAATCCAAACCACTTAAAATAATAGATCAATGAACAAATTCATAAAAACAACAGGGAGTCCAGTGGCACCTTAAAGACTAACAGATTTATTTGGGCCTAAGCTTTTGTGGGTAAAAAACCCCACTTCTTCAGACGCATGGAGTGAAAATTACAGATGCAGGCATTATATAATGACACATGAATATATAATATATATTATGAGTATATATATTATAATATACAGGTCTGTCGCATCTTAGGCGCATTTAACATGTGTGACCAGTGGGTGAATATACAGTGACTCAGTCCAGCAGAGCTTCCCCGCACCTCCCCATACACTCACTTCCCCTGGGCAGCAGGCAGAGGGAGCAGGATCTGGGCAGCAGCCGCGGGGAGGAAGTGCCTCCAAGCCATACACCGGCTGCTGACTGTCCACTCACTGGCCCTTGCTGCTTCCTTCACGCTGCTGCTGCCTGGAGTGCACTCCCCACGCAATGGGAACTGGAAGCAGGAGCTGGGTAGCTGTAGCAATGCAGAGGAAATGGCCAGAGCCAGCAAGCAGACAGCAATCACAACCCATCCACAGGGAGAGAGGGGCCAGCTGGGGCTGCAGGACTCCGAAGGGGTAGGGCTGAGAGAGCAAAAGCAATGGAGCCGGGAGGAGTGAAGCTGGGGAGAGGGAGAGGATGAGGAGCAGGGTGGGTACCCAAAAAAGGACACAATGGAGTAGGTGGGTCATCTTAGCAAAAAGCATGGGAACCACTACAGTACAGCTTCTTCAAAAGCAGGTATTTATCTACAGGAATGCAGCATTCAGAGAGAGGGTTAAGACAAAAGGCCTACACGTCTCACCGAAAGCGTAGCATTTCCCTCAAGGCAAAGGCAGGCCCAACGTATCCCTGGGCAAATCTACACTACAAAATTAAGTCAACTTAAGTTATGCTGACATACAGCCACCACCACAGTAATTGAATCATTTTTTCATGTCCACACTACGCTCCTTTTGTGGGCAGTGCACGTCCTCACCAGGAGCACTTCATCATTTAACTGGCAGCGTGGGGCACTGGGCCCGCCGCCCTGGGGGTCTCCCTCCGCACGCTGCTTCTGCCTGCAATCACTGCCCCCCGCAGCTCCCATTGGGCAGGAGAGCTGCGGGGACGCTGCTTGCAGAGAGGGGCAGCGCCGGAGCCACGTGTCCCTCCCTGCCAGGGGCTGCAGGGGCGCGTTGGCCCCTTCTGGGAGCGGTGTGGGGCCAGGGTAGGCAGGGAGCCTGCCTCAGCCTCCCTGCGCCCATCGCCGACCAGGAGCTGCCAGAGGTAAGTGCTGCCCGGCAGAAGGCCACACCCAAACCCTGAACCCCCTCCCAAAGCCAGCACCCCAAACCCCCTCCTGCACCCAACCCCCAGCCCTGAGCTCTCTGCTGGAGCCAGCACCCCAAACCCCAGTCCTGAGACCCCTCCCGGAGCCAGCACCCTACACCCCCTTCTGCACCCCAACCCCCTGCCCTGACCCCCCCTCCCAGAGCCCACACCCTGCATCGCCTCCCACACCCCAACACTCTGCCCCAGCCTGGAGCCCCCTCTTGTACCCAAACTCCCTGCCCCAGGCTCAGCCCAGAGCCTCTTCCCACACTGTGAACACCTCGGCCACAGCCCAGAGCCCGCACCCCCTCCCGAACCCCGAGCCCCTGCCCCAGCCCGGTGAAAGTGAGTGAGGGTGGGGATGGAGTGAGCGAGGCAGGCCTTTGGGGAAGGGAAGGGGCAGTGTAGATCCTGGGTTGCCCTTAGATTCAAAAAGGCCATCCCAGTAGCGTAGACATGGCCTTAGTCAGCATTTAATAAGAACACTCAGGTAGTTCAGACAATTGTCAACCTACCTTAAAAACACTTATCCAATGGGAGGGGTTCTTCAGATTCGAAGTCTTGGGGGTTGATTTTGTTTTGTTTTGCCCCCTTAAAGAAATCACCTCTAACAGAAGAGAAAATTCTCAAGTGACATTTTTTGTTGGATTTGCAGATTGTTTCATGCCCTAACAGCTAATGCTATCTGCCCACAGCTGCACTACCAAGGATGCTGGTGGAAACAAGAACCACGGGAGTAATTTCAGTTCCATTAAGAGGCAAGAGTGGAAAATGAATGTTTGCCAAATGGAAAAAAATGCAATGGGTAGGTCAGGGGTCGGCAACCTTTCCGAAGTGGTGTGCCGAGTCTTCATTTGTTCACTCTCATTTAAGGTTTCGCGTGCCAGTAATACATTTTAACGTTTTTTGGAAGGTCTCTTTCTCTAAGTCTATAATATATAACTAAACTATTGTATGTAAAGTAAATAAGGTTTTTAAAATGTTGAAGAAGCTTCATTTAAAATTAAATTAAAATGCAGAGCCCCCCGGACCGGTGGCCAGGACCCGGGCAGTGTGTGTGCCACTGAAAATCAGCTCGCGTGCCGCCTTCGGCACACGTGCCATAGGTTGCCTACCCCTGGGGTAGGTAAATAAAAATGGCTGGCTTCTATGTCCTTAGCCATGTCCTTCCAAAGATCACAGTGTCAGAGTGGGAATGCTCAAGCTGTGGTGCAGGGGCAATGCAGGCGATGACGACCAGTTATGGACAGGTCACATATTAAGAGCTTCTGCCCTGCACTACAAGTACTATTTTTTCTTTGAACCAACCCCCTGGAAGATCACACCATAATCTCATACTATGTAGCAAACAAAGTGCTGTAGCACTGAACTGAAGGAAAAATGCCTAGGAATAAAACAAAGCAAGATAATCAAGCCTCGCCTATTCTATCCCTGTGCCACTAGCACCACCAATACCCCAAAAACCACAGGAGGTATCCAACCTTCACTTGTCTTTCTTAGTGCTAAAACGGGCAAATCCTATTTCCTCAGTAAAAAATATGGTAGAAAAGCTATTTACAAAAACAGATTGTACAGATTGTCAAGTCCACAGGAGTCAGGTGAAGAGCACTGAACATACATGACAGAGGAGAGGGAGAGCTCAGTGGTTTGAGCATTGGCCTGCTAAACCCAGGGTTGAGAGTTCAATCCTTGAGGGGACCACTTAGGGATCTGGGGCAAAATCAGTACTTGGTCCTGCTAGTGAAGCCAGGGGGCTGAACTCCAATGACCTTTCAGGGTCCCTTCCAGCTCTATGAGATAGGTATAGCTCCATATATTATTTTTTTTATAACTCAAGGAATAAGTTAACAATTCTAAGAGACTAATTGTTTTAAGCATTAAGTGACAGGTGGAAGAATAGCAGGGAAAGAATAGATATTTAAGAGTGTCGGGGATCTTGGAGTAGATGGAGAGGTAGGGAAGAGATCCTATAATGTGTGTGTAAAAATTTAAATCACTCCTTGAATTGCTAGCGCTCAATAATAAAGGAAAACCACTTCCCTTGGGGAGAGTCTAGAATTCTTTTGCAAAAATCCAGTTAATTCGCAAGGGAAGAGTAGCACTACAATTGTGATTAAAGTAAATGTCAGTAACATGTTAAGAAACACCTGACATCACTTGTGCTGGAAACAGAATCCTACTCTTTTCCTGACCTTAGTCCAGCAGCAGAGTAGGAAAATGGAAGAGGGATTTGGGCATTACACTATCGTACCTAGCAAATCTGACATTTTTCTGCAACGCTAAAGCACTGGAACATCGAGACTAAAAAATGTGCATTGGGGTGATGAGTTTTGGGGAACAGAATGATGTGCAACATCCCTTGTCTGCAGAGATACAAAATGGCTGCATAAGGTTGAGTCAGACTGAGGCGTGGTAAGACGTTTTCAGCAAGCTTTTTCTCATCGCCACCAGCTCTGAGAGGACAGTCAAGAGGCCTTGGGAGCGAGGTTTGAAGTTGAGCTTTCCCCCCCAACTGCTTTTCAAAAGGATACCCAAAGAAGGGAATCTACAACCTTGAGAATGAAATAAAAGTTTGTGTAGGTTCCTGCTGTTTCACAGGTGTAAAACTCAAATGCCTGCAATAGCAATTGTTTTCCGTAAGTAGTTCTTTCCTGTTGAACATTTTAAAACAAGTACAGTATTACTATACATAAAGGACACCAGATACAAGCCTGTAAAACCTAATACTGTGTGTTGTTATAAATCAAAGAATCTCAGAACTAGAAGGGACCTCAAGAGGTCATCTAGTCCAGTCCCCTGCACTCAAGGCAGGACTAAGTATTATCGATTCTAGACCATCCCTGACAGGTGTTTGTCTGACCTGCTTTTAAAAATCTCCAATGATGGAAATTCCACAACCTCCTGAGGCAATTTATTCCAGTGCTTAACCACCTTGACAGTTAGGAAAAACTTCCCAATGTCCAATCTAAACCACCCTTGCTGCAATTAAGCCCATTGCTTCTTGTCCCATCCTCAGAGGTTAACAAGAACAATTTTTCTCATGCCTTTTTGTAAAAACCTTTTATGTACTTGAAAAAGTATGTCCCCACTCAGTCGTCTCTTCTCCAGACTAAACAAACCCAATTTTTTCCAATCTTCCATCATAGGTCATGTTTTCTAGACCTTTCATCATTTTTGCTGCTCTTCTCCAGACTTTCTCCAGTTTGTCCACATCTTTCCTGAAATGTGGCATCCAGAACTGGACACAATACTCCAGTTGAGGCCTAATCAGCGCAGAGTAGAGTGGAAGAATCGCTTCTCGTGTCTTGCTTGCAACACTCCTGAATGATGATTGCTTTTTTTGCAGCAGTGTTACACTGTTGACTCATATTAAGCTTGTGCTCCACCATGACCCTCAGATCCCTTTCTGCAGTACTCCTTCCTAGGCAGTCATTTCCCATTTTGTATGTGTGCAACTGATTGTTCCTTCCTAAGTGGAGTACTTTGCATTTGTCTTTATTGAATTTCATCCTATTTACTTCAGATCATTTCTCCAGTTTATCCAGATCATTTTGAATTTTAATCTTATCCTCCAAAGCACTTGCATCCCCTCCCTGCTTGGTATCATCCACAGACTTTATAAGTGTACTCTCTATGCCATTATCTAAATTGGCGGTTCTCATACTGTGGGTTGGGAGCCCAAAGTGGGTCGAGACCCCATTTTAATGGGGTTGCCAGGGCTGGCATTAGACTTGCTGGGGCCTGGGTCCAAGGCCTAAACCCAAGCCCGCCACCTGGGGACGAAGTTGAAGCCCGAGCCTCACCGCCCTGGGCTGATGCTGAAGACCGAGGGCTTCATCCTGGGCAACGAGGCTCAGGTTACAGGCCCCCCTCCCAAAGCTGAAGCCAGTGGGCTATGGCTCTGGCCCCCTGCCCAGGGCGGCAGGGCTCGGATGGGCTCAGGCTTTGGTTCCTCCTCCTGGGATTGTGTAGTAATTTTTGTTGTCAGAAGCGGGTCTTGGTGCAATGAAGTTTGAGAACCACTGATCTAAATCATTGAAGATATTGAGCATAACCCAACCGTACATATTAAAATTTATTCCATCACCAAATTCTGGTGACAAACTGAAAACACAGTCAGATACCAGAATCTTTAAAACAAAAGTTGGTAAAATATTACTGCAAAAACTCAGGCAAAATGCTAAAAAACAAAAGCTTTTACATCCACAGCTGACATTCAGTCCTAGTCTCTCTCCACATATTTTTTGCATATACAGCATGCTGCATAAAATTAATTTAGACCTTTAATACCTAGGCACACTATAAAATATCCTTCACAAATAAATTTGATGGATTTTTCTGTTTTGTTTAATAGCCTTACTACTACTTGAAGTTGCTTGCATGCTAGTTTTATTCTTTAAACCTATTTAAAATCAAGTGGAGAAAACTCTCCTAGAAGAGCTGTCATAATAGACAACAACAGCACTAAAGGAGTTGTTCTGTGGCATGTAATTAGGTATTGCTAAAGTTCACAATGCATATTGTTAGCCCAACGAGCTTTGGATCAATCACACTCTGCATTAAATACATTTGCCTGCAGGTCAAATAGTTACAAAGCTGGGTCAGTAATCTGTGTGCCGGGCAGGATTCCCACTGGGTGGCCCACCTAACTACAGGACTAAAATCCTGACTGAGATCAAGAGTGTATTCCACACTTCCAGCTATCAAATCTGATTAAATCACTCAAAGATATTCTAGCCAGACTGACTGAGCCAAATGTAAATGAAGCTTGGAACTGGCACAAACTGTGTAATCTGAATTAATTAAAAAAAGGGACATTCAAGTAATTTGGATACAAATTTGACCCTATTTTGAAATGGTTCTAATCTAGTGGACTAATTCTCTGGAGTCTTTTGTGGGCACATGCTGCAGATTAACTCCATATGTGAACACTTATTCTGGAATAAGTGCCTTGCTCCTGCTTAACTTAAACCACTTTGAAAGTTAATCAGGAACAACTCCATGTGCAGACAAGACCTAAGTATCTGGATTTGTTTTTTAAATGCATTGCTCTTGATGAGACTGAGAAGACACTGTTATTCTAGTGGAAAGTACACAGGAAATGTTTTTGCTCCCATGCTCCCTCTGCTGGCTCTGAATCAGCTGTTAACTAAAACTACTTTGAGAGCTGTGCTTTCCTAGGGCAAAAAAAAAGTTGGTTGATTTCAGCTCCATCAGAAATAAAAGGGGAAGTGCATGCTTGCCAAATGAAAAAGGGGGAAAGGACACAAGTTAGCAAAGAGATGGTTTTCAGGCTTCAGAATGTATTGGAAGATTTAAGACGACAAGTAGACTTTTTTCCAATCCTAATATAAGTTGAGGACAGAGTACAACGCTTTTATTTTGATGGTGGTACAGAGTTCGTACAGAACAAATTGTGGAACGTCAGCAAGAATGTGGGGGTCTTTCCAAAAGTGCCTAAAATGAATCGTTACCAAGAACCCAGTTCACATTTGATAAAGGCTACAAGACATGTCACGGTTAGATATTTTAAATAAATAGAGCTCAACTCCTTTCTCAGGATATTGGATTGCAGAGAATGTGAAGTTGTACTAGTAAATTAAAATTAAATCCACTGTTTAGAGGTCAACTCTCAAGGTTACTATGCAGGATTGTTCCTCTTTGTGGTGTCTGAAATTATTTTTTAACCTACAAAGACCACCAAAGCTAATCAACTTGTGTGTAGGTTTTAGGTGCATAAAATCAAGCCTAGAGTTATGTCATTAGGGAGACATATGCTACACTTCTGGAACCAATAGTGCTTTGTGTGTAGTACTAATAAGAGTCATAAAACAGAGGCTATGTTTGCAGATTTTTATTAGACTAATTGGTTCAGTGTTGTCTTAAAATACAATATCCCTATATTTGACCAATTAATATACTTTTTGCAGGGATAATTACACTGAAAATTTGTTTTTGCTGAAGAAAAACAGGAACTGTGGAGCTGATTTAAAGCAACCCAGGTATGTTCAAGGCTGCTTTTCCCAGCTACATTGCAGTAGACTGTCACTTGTAGCATATTAATCTTATTTTTTTTACTATAATAAAAGATTTTTTTCCTGTACTACACCTTTACCCCGATATAACATGAATTGATATAATGCGGTAAAGCTGTGTTCGGAGGGAGGGGCGGGGGGGGGGGAGCTGCGCACTCCAGCGGATCAAAGCAAGTTCGATATAACGCGGCTTCACCTATAACACGGTAAGATTTTTTGGCTCCCGAGGACAGCGTTATATCGAGGTAGAGGTGTACTACCACCTGATCAATATGAACCATTGTTTCCAATACAAACTATGAAACGGGTACTCACATGACTGCCACCTAGGTTTGATAGACTCTTCTGTCCTACCCCCTGTAGCCAGTACATTACTCTTCAGTGTCCCTCCCCCCCACCTCCAACCCCCAGATGCACAAAGCCAAATTGTGCATCAAGGAGAGCATAGACTAATTGACAATGAACATCAGCAAGGGATGGGAGATGAAGGTAAACATTCTCAACAATAAGCAAAGACGTTCATTTTCAAGGTTTACTTTTTGGAATTCAGGTTTAACAATCAGGTGAACTAACGCATTTGGGGATTTTATGCAAAAGGTGATAGTTTCTTCAAGGAGCTAGTCAAACACACACACACACGTGCTACTTGAGAGATCTCATGCAGGAGTAACACAATACATGAGCCATACTGTTAATTTAGGATCTTCCCTAATTTTTTAAACATGTGGAAATGCTATCTGATCCTCAAATGGTCATCTGAAGACGGTTTATATTTAAGCTAGCCAACCACCAACACGCAGCACAGGTAAAATGGGAATTTATTTTGAGAAATGTTTTTGGATTTAATCCTAATTTTGAAAACTATATTTGGTGTATAAATCAGATTTTTTTTAAAAGGACCGACGCAGACCTGGAAAATGGAGGGCAAACAATTTCTCCTTTTTTAAACTGCCAAAAGAATATTTATGAGTGGTGTAAAAATGAACCTGTGAAGTCCAAATGGACAGGTGGTAAATCTGAATAACTATGTATTTGGATAGATCAAAGTGAAAAACCAGACTAACAACGAGCATCAGATGGCATTAACCAAACAGAATTGATCATGCACATGGGACAGATGAAAGGGAACCAAGAAAACAACAGTCACAGGAATTGCCAATAATGGGGTCAAGTTAACCAAGCACTGAAATAATCATGAAGCATGTAATGGAGCAGGACAAAAAGATTATAGAAGGTAAGATTTGAGAGCCACATGCAAGGACAAAATGAGGACAGAAGCAAAGGAGAAGTGTTGTCTGAGAAAATATACAACTGGTATATTATGTCCGGTCACAGCAGTAATACAAGAATTTCCAAGTTGAAAAAGACTAGTTATTTGCATGACAGCATTAATTCTGCAGCAGGACATCCGTGTTTAAATTAATGACAATGAAAGAAAGGGGTTAATGCTGCAAAACACCAAGTGAAAAGAGTGCAAGACGACTGCATTGTCACACAAGGTCAGGGAGATAACCATGTGTCAATTACACTTGTTCTGACAGTAAAGCAGCAGCCCATCCTGAGTGACAATTCCATACAGTTGGCAGCATTCTCGGACTGGAAAGATCCTGCTAGATTGCACCTGCTTCATGAAATTTCAACAGGCCACAAGGAAACAAAACAAACACAAAAGGAAAACACTGACCATCTGGGTACTGCACCCCTAACACCAAAAACAGCTTTTATAGTTGGGAACATTAAGTCAGGAAGTATATACAAGAAAAACTTACAGGGTTTTAAAAAAAAGTTTCCTTTTGTATATTGGAAATTTGCCCCCAGTTCCTGCCATCAAGGCCTGTGCCTCAAAACCTTAATTTCAGAAAGATAAATACCGGCCTAATGCTGAGTTCCAGTAACAGCTGAGAGAGCCTGAGTTCCACAGAGTAACCTCAGGGACACTGTCATTCAACAAAAATGAAATGAGAGAGAAATTAAGACAAACTGTCATCTGACTTTGTATATTAAATGGAGTACGGAGGCGGATATAGCTTTGTCTAGAAGGATGATGGAGGTTTGAGGGAAGAAAAGTAGTTAGTAATTAATATTTGTACACTTTTTAATGCTCAAAGTCAAGCAATTAATTGCAGCTTCAAGTAAGTGTACTGGTATGACTGAGATGTCAATAAAGTTCAGATTTCTGACAAGTATCCACCAGATTCATGCCTAGCCTCTGAGAACCAGTTCAAATCCTCAATAAAAGTAGTTTTCAGCACAAACTCCAGGTCAAAGTTAGGGTTACTGGCAGAGCAGTATACGCTGCTTCACTCCACACCCAAATCTTCAGTTTCTAGTTCTACTAGTCTCTGAATAAGCATGCATACACTTAACGAAGGGTGTTTGTAGAGATTCAAGTTCTGTATTTACAACAAAGCAAAATTATACTGCATCCTAATCTTAAGAATCATGATGCTCCATTATCCAGCTTGCAATGTTGATTAAGAAATTCACGTAACAAGGAGCCTTGAGACATTTAATTTGATGGTAGGAAGAGTACCTGGAATGCCATGTCACTTACCATCAAAAAGCAACAGTTACTGCAAAAGCTGCAAAAGCAAAGGAAAGGTTCAGCATTCAGGATTTAATCAATCTCTAAAGCTGTTCGAATGCACTGCTTGGAAGAGTTGGCTATTGCAATGATCTTTCTGCTTAGCAGCTATGGCATAAAAATCTAGGTAATGCTCGTTTGTCATGGACAATACCATTTTAGCACCTGCACCAGATATTCTCCTCTGTATCTGATTCATATCCACTCAGGTTAAGAGTTTATTCTATACTATATACCATTAAGAACTGTGACCCACTAACCAAGCTTGTCCTAAAAAGATGCTTCATGACATCCACTTGGTTAATCATAACCACATAGATCCCATGAATCACGTTCTATGAACTAGGTCAGTGGTTCTCAATCATGAGTATCCGTACCCCTCTGGGTGTGCAGAGGTCTTGCAGGGGTACATCAACTCATTTAGATATTTGCCTAGTTTTACAAGTCTACATAAAAAGCACTAGAGAAGTCAGTACAAACTAAAATTTCATACGACTTGCTTACATTGTTCAATGTAAGTACAATGTTTATATTCCAATTGAATAATAATTATATGGTAAAAATGAGAAAGTAAGCAATTTTTCAGTAATAGTGTGCTGTGACATATTTATGTCGGATTTTGTAAGCAAGTGGCTTTTAAGTGAGGTGAAACTTGGGAGTGCGCAAGACAAATCAGACTCCTAAAAGGGGTTCAGTAGGTCTGGAAAGGTTGAGAGCCACATTCAGCTTTCATGCTACAAAGGAAAGGACGACAAAATCAGTTAGTACAATGTTAACCACCTACTAACATTCAATTTCATATTGACCAGGATAAAGGAGGAGGGAAACATCACCTCGGGTTTTTTTCTACACCTCTTTTAGCTGACAAAACTAATGCAACAAACCACTAGCATGTATAATTTTCAGTTTCTAATTCGAAAAAAAATTTACATGACACCAAAAGTGTGTTGTTAAAAAAAAAAAAAAAAAAAAAACACACTTCATTCAAAGACAGCATTTCATATGTATAAACCTGCTGTTCAATTACAAAAAAAGTTAACCTAAGTTCGTTCATAAATAATATTTGTATTATAAATTCCAACAGCATTCAGACAGTGGGTGCTCCACTGCCTAACACTGTACATTTCACTGTGGTAATTAACTCCATTTTATAGATAAGGAACCTGAGGAAGCAGAGTCTCACAGCAAGTTGCTGACAGAGTCGGGATTAGAATTTCAGAGATTTCTGGCTCCCTAACCTGTGCTTAATAAACTACGACATTGCCTCTCTAAATATTAAAATGAATACTCCACTATTTGTGAGATCTCTTTTGATATTTTTGACAGTTAACTGAGAACAGTTAGGACTGAACTAAAAACACAAAACACAATAAGCAAAATCTGAAAGGTTGGTGGATACCAATATGAGAAAGGTAAGTACAGAACTCTGCAGAGAACTCAAATGTTTGCCTTCCCGTTGAGCAAAGGGGTTTAACATGTAAATTCAAATGTGTCAGCATTGGTCACTGGCATTCTCACTCATATGACATGACCAGGGAGCGCAAAGAAGCAATAAATACTTTGCTCACTAATCTGTAAATAAAAAATTACACGTATTTAGTATACTGCAATTCAGAAGGGAAGATATTTTGCATCTCTTCATTGGGGTCTATATGCACTAGACAAGTACATTGTTGCAGGGACATTGGATGCATGTAATTATGACTGCACCATGTGTCCCTACAACAGTCAAACTACGATTTAACAAATATTGGACTGACTTGTAAGGCAACATTTCTACTTACATATCAAAATCCTGCCAAGCTACCATTAACTCTGTAGCTGGCAGTCTGGAATCCCTTATGCTAACCATCAATAAGCTCTGCACTAGCGACAGAAGTTGGAAGAGCTAAAACTTCTAGTGCTAGAGGTTTAAGACTGCTAAAAATGATGTTTCTTACATGACTAGCAATGGTATTGCTACACATGCATGCAGGAGGAAAAGCAGCTCTGTAAACAGGACTCAGAAGGAACACTGGTCTCATTTGGAGTGTTGATATATTTTAGGCAAGTCAGAAGCGATTCATTTGGATTCTTAAGGACGTAATGCAG
This sequence comes from Platysternon megacephalum, assembly GCA_003942145.1. Taxonomy (NCBI): domain Eukaryota; kingdom Metazoa; phylum Chordata; order Testudines; family Platysternidae; genus Platysternon; species Platysternon megacephalum. The sequence goes on along the minus strand of QXTE01000014.1, from coordinate 17,383,681 downwards.
ATGGGGAAGAGAAGGATAAGTACCGCCCCCGTTAGCTCGCTAGCCAGCCAAACATCATACAAAGATGAAGAGTACAACAAATTGGCCCTAAGGGTGGTGAGTTATAGGGGATACAATGGCTATTCCGCATTATGAGGTGGTAATTTTTTCTGGATTCCCCTGTGATCAGGCACATGCATGGACAGACCTGACATTAAGGTTTATATCACATCTTTACACACATAAAAGGGAAGAGGACAGGACAATGAGAAAAATACAAGCAGCCCAGTGACTAAGACAGGTCAAGAGATGACTGGCCCGTTAATAGAAAAACACAATGCAAATCTACAAAAATGTGAAATTAAAGTTAAGTACAAACATCCAGCTTCAGTACAATACTAGAGACAATTCACAGATTAAATTTCTAGTTAGATTGTTGAGAGAGACAGGGTGAGTGAGCTATCTTTTACTGGATCCACGTCTGATGGTGGGAGAAAGACAAACTTTTGAGCCACACAGAGCTATTCTTCAGGTCACTAGTTCTCATTAGTAATTTACGGATTCTGAGTTTTACAATAGCTCGTTTTCTCTAATTAGATTTGTCAGAAGAGGAAAGATGTAACAAACAGGAAAGATGTAACAAACAAGTTGGACAAGTATATGTTTGCTTCTCTCTCTCTCTCCTGTCTTTCAACTATTTTCAGAATTTGTTTTTGTTTAGATTTTTATAACATTTTAGCAAAATGTCCTATAAAGGCAACACACTGAGAAACTTTTTTTTTTTTTTTTTTAAGAATACTACAGATAAATTACTCAGGCCATCGGCAAATTCAACAATTAACTTTTGGTCTTCTATTGCATTTATTTAGCACTTTTCATCCAAAGATCTTTCAAGAGTTCACAAAGTATCCCCATTTTACAGAGTGCTCAATTGAAGCAAACCAGGGTGCACGGAGAACTAGAAACTAGATCTCCTGACTCCTAGCTCCCCACTGTTAGAAAGGCAGGGTGATCAGGTGGCTACAATCAAAATGAACTATATATGTGGGATCATTTCATCAACTACTGGGACGAAACATGACGACGTCTAATAGCACACAACAGCACATGATCTAAAAAGTTTGTAGTCCAAGAGTCAAAGATGTTCTCTGAAACAGGCATCAGTGACAGGAGACAGCCCGCACACCTGCTACACAGTTTATAGGTCTCTGAGTTACACTTTCTGGTACTCCTGGAACAGGCTAATGCTTGGCCCAGAATCATCATACTCAAGTGGGCTTCTACGGTTACAAATGCATAATGGTTTGTTACTACAATCATCCAGCTACCCCAGAGTGAAGCAGATTGGGGGGGGTCTAAGAGTGGGGAAGGGGTACAGTACAAATTCAGCAAGACAGAAAAGTTAACTTCCCACCTATCCCTTGAACTGCTGCTACCTTTAATCTAAATAATTTTAGCTCATATACTTGACTCCATAGATTGGAACATGTAAAAAGGGTAAAAAAGCCACTGTCCGCAAATGTATTTACTCATATGTAACACAGACACCTTCCTTTTCTAAAAAAAGAAATGTAATGGACAAAGCAACCAAGAGACACTTCAAGACTAGCGATTTTCCATCCACTTGTGTCTTAAAAAAAACCAAAAAAAAACATAACACTTACCACCATAATGCACACAAGCAAAAGCCTCGTTAGAATTTGAGTCAGATCACGCATAACATCAGTCAGAGGAGTAAACCAATGGCCTTCTGAAAATATAGCTTATTTCTAAAGAATTAAGCCTTTCAAAGAAGGTTCATCTTCCAAATACAAACAGCCCCTTTCTTTGTGACTGGGAGTTCACAGAGAAAAATAATGGAACATTTCAGTACAAGGGTATTCACAAAATTTTATAAAAACAAATGAAACACCTGTATTATCATAGTTCCCCCTGTACACTAGATGTATGTAAGAATGTTATGACTTAAACAGGAGCAGTTTGGGGACTTTGGACACATTATAAAACACCTCTTTCATGGTGCCTAGTCTCAATTCCAGTGTGATAAAAAAGTTTAGAAATGGACAGTACCAGGTCCCCCGGCAAACAAAATATCACTGTTTAAGCACTTATAAAATTTGGCACCTCAATCCAGTACATGTTTTTCTGATCAGTACACAGAAAGATGGATTTGCTGCTTTTTCATGTTCAGACATATTTAATAAAGAGTCTCTACCTTTCATAGAGAAACTTTATGCTTATGCAGTGGCTTTTATCCTGAAGGATCCCAAATCACTTTGAATACTAGTAGGTGAGTGAACATATGTAATGAAATGCATCCACCTCTAAGACAGTATATCCCTTCTGTGCCAGCAAAATTAAAATACCCTCTGTGGGTTGAAAAAATATTAGGCAGAATGTACACCTACCAAATTTGAATTTTGCCAAGACATCACGGTGTATATCCTTACCACTGTGAAAAATGACTGTCTTTCACAGCAAGACCTTGCTTTTACATCTTTTCCAGTACACAATCAGCACAGTACCTCCACACATCATGCTATGGCACTGGTTCAGTACTGACTCACTAAGTAACACCTTCCTCTCCGAGTCCAACACCATTTCCTGCAGAACTCTGGGCTGTCCTTAGAAGCCCCTCATCAAAGTAATGACCAGATTAACACTACTGATCTTATTAGATCTGACAAGATAACGGCCAGAGGGGGTACAGTTACAGACATAGCACAACGATGCTCACGTAACAAACAAGCAAAAATTAATTCAGGTAACACTAAGAACATTTAAGAACCCACCTAAAACCAATGAATGCCCAGTCCACTATGGAACTCAGGAAATTTACAGGACAAAACAAACCAGACAAATATTTTAAAATGCATGCAAGTCATGTGAAGCAATACAGACTGTTGGAGTATAAATCATACTTCAATTCACATTAGACGGGAGGTAAATTCCAATTTTTATTTGTTTGTATTTACAGGCATTTGGGTGGTGTCCATCTCCATGCTAGAGGAGCACACATATATCAATGGTTTCTAGCAAACTAGGGAAGAGGACATACCACAAAACAATCTAAGGGGAATGAACTGAAGCTCTAGGACATTCATGGCACTTTAGATTGTAAACTCCTATGGGCAGCGACAATATTTTCTGCATCTTGCACAATACCAAGCCCAGTATTGCCACTTTAACAATACAGATGTCTCACTGGGCTATAAGTATGTATTTTGGAAAGGAAATTTTAATTCAGTTATTTGAGACAATATGCCAAACTTTGTTTTCTTAAGCCCATGTCCAATATCAGAAAGATGATGTCTTTTAAAAGCCAATGGGACTATGAAATTCATCAGTGTTTATTAATGTCATAAATTTGTTAGAGACATGAATCAATATATTCTGACAAATTTCTCTAATAACCAAATACAGGGGGAAAAACGTCACACTGCCACAAAGGTGTGTTTATATAGACTGGTAACCTTGTTAAGCAACCCTAGGTCACAAGCTGTGGAAGCAGCATAACTTGGCAATTACCTCAGCTGACTAAAGTACAATTTAAGTTTATTGAAGTTTTGAACAGACATTTAAAAAACCATTCATATTCTGGGAATAAGCTGATAATAAGCCTCCTCTCTCCACACGAAATGTGTACCTTGTCCCCTATCAACTACAGTTCGTGTCACTCTTTCCATTAAACATATGCAAAGAAACTCTAAAACTAAATACAGAGCCAGACTGTTTCAATATTCTAACGAAAGGACTGCCAAATGCACCTCACCAGCAAAAAAAACAGAAACAAATGCCTCAATTCAATCAAAAATAGTGGAAGTAGTATCCTCTAATACCAATTATCTAAAATCCTCCATCAAGTAAAATTTAATCCAGGCTCCTTACTACCAATGAATGATCTGAGATATTGTATTTTAACCACAGCTACAATGTGTGTATCCACTTTGCGCATGAGCCTCATTCTTTAAAAAGGTTCTTTTACAACTTTCTTGAATTTTGAGAATGGAAAAATCCATTATTGAAGTTGACAATTTGAGTGCTAGCAAGAGAGTTTATTTATCGAGAGACAGTAAAGGCGGATGATAGAAAGCTCAGTTTGTTTTACTATTATACGTGCTGCCGTTAGAGCGTATGAGAGAGAAATGGCACACAGAGCACTGAAAACTATCACTAGCTATTGTATGCAACAATGTAACAATGTAATCTCTTATTAAGAAGTAAGGTCCAGGGACAAAACCCTAGTAAGAATCCCAGCATCCTTCCCTCCCCAGAAGCTGGGTTAGGATATCGCTTCTCATCAAAGTACTGCCCCTGAACCATGGCATCTAGCTAACAGGTTTAGTCTTCTGATTAGCACGTCAGATAAGTTTTTCATGCCCTGATTATAATCATTGTATTGTGATGTTGCATCAGTTTGTCATGACAATACAATGTCATCATATAGATGTGACTTCATAATGCACACAATACTGGGGCATCGTATACTGATTCCTTCCAGCTCTGTGGTGCCATTAGATGGCAAGGCGGCTCTTAAAGGCTGAATACTGCTACTCTTCGGTTTAGAATTTAGGTTAGTACTGGTATCTCAAGTGCAATCAACCACTCCTTTAGAAAGGAACATGCCCAGATCAAATCTGTTTTTCTCTGCCCAAATAAACAGTGTTTCTTTTGCAAGGTTCCACCATTTATTGGCCTGCAGTGTAAACAGTTCTCACTATAACTGAAACCATTTTAATGCAAATGATACGCCCATCAATAGGCATTAAGCAAGCCTCACAACAGAAGTCCCACAATTGGGTTAGTTTATAAGCAGGAAATAGTTACAACAAACAGATACCTACAGACACACACATTTCAATACTGTCAGGCTTCCTATGCCTTTCATTCTTTTCCCAACACCTCCAACAGCAGAGATCGGATCACAAAATCAGGAATGCAAGGTGCCAAGGTTCCACCCTCAGAGGCCATGAAAAAAAACCATCTACTCTCAGAGATAGAATATGTTAGGATTTCAAACTTAAAATTCCACTGTGCAAAATATACCAGGCAGAGAGGCTTGGTTCCATCTTGCTTACAGCAATACAATGTAACCCTCATAAGTAAGAGCTATGCATTTTGAGACAATTCCACTCAAGTAATATTATTCAGTTCATCGTTCTAACAAAAAGTCCTTCTTCACTAATATCACCAGCGAACCAGACTCCCAGAAGAAAGCCAGAGAAGGTGGATAATGTAAAGTAATACTCATGCTACCATCTCTTGCTGTTTACGTTATAGGTTTCGGAGGGGTTGCCGGGTTAGTCTGTATCAGCAAAAACAATGAAGAGTCCTTGTGGCACCTTAGAGACAAGGAATGTATTTGGGCATAAGCTTTCGTGGGCTAAAACCCATTTCATCAGATGCATGGAGTGGAAAATACAGTAGGCAGGTATAAATACACAGTACATGAAAAGATGGGAGTTGCGTTACACCCCCCTCAACTCGGTGTCAGTTCACCACTAGCATTAACACAATGTAAGCTTCCTAAATCCAACATATATATTATCACAGAGACCCAAGGCACAAAATGCAGAGCCTAGTTTAGATTCTGAATTCACACCAAGTTCTCCAGGGATCCGAAATATTTTCTTTGGACTCATCTTTATTTTTATACATATAAAATGCCATTTCTACTGGCGGCTTCATTATAACACCAGCCTTGTTATGAAAAAGATTACAAGTGAACACAAGTTTTCTCAATCCTGATTGTCTGGATCTGTGTTACCTGAAATTCATGCTTAGTGCTGCATTGCTGAAGTTTGTGTTTTTTAATGAAATCCCTATTTTATGACAGCTTTGGCTGTCCCAAGACATTAGTACAATCAGGGTTTAATGCCCTTCACAAAAACAGAATGTATTGGAAGAAATCCCTTTTCTCAGAATGTGCTCTAACGATATCCCAGACAATGAATATACTGAGAAGAGAAACAAGCTTTTCCCTTATTCCTAAAATGGTGAAGTTGCGACATCCTCTCAGAAGTTAGTAAGAAAGCAAATGGGAATCTTAGCGCAATTGTTCCTCACACAAGCACTATGCTATGATGGAGCAGAACCATCCTCCCCTTCAGCATAGCAATCAGAATAGAAACTTATAGAATCATGCCTTATATGTAGACTACTCTTGACTGACCAGGTTTTGGCAGGAGCTGCGGTGTGTAATCTGGAATGTAACTCCCTCATCAGCATTGTATCAAAGACAGCAAAAATAAACAGCTTTCCTTAGACACAGAGAACTCAAGCGCTTCTCTAACAAATGGGATGAGCAGTGTCTCCAACTCTTGTCCCCAGATTTGCTGTTTAATTCCCCCCTTCCAGACCTCCCTCGCTATAAACAGGCACCTTCACACCAGAGCAGAACAGGTCTTTCCTGAGCACACCCCAGAGCTAGTTCCCCTTTGGGAAACACCAGAGAACATTGCAGGTGCTTCCACAATCACCTCCTCTCTCTGAGCCCTGCTGAGAGGCTGCAAGCTCCCCCCTCCCCCAGACCTGGGGGCAGTAGGAGGCACATAAAGCCTCAGACCCCTCCTCACCCCCCAGGCGCGGAGAGGACACGTCTGCTCCAGGTTTCCACTCCCCTAAATCAGAGCCTGGTTTGGGGGCCAGGAGCTTAGGGGTTCTTCCCACCCCAGCACCCCCAAGCAGAGCTTCTCTCCCTTCCCCCCACCCCAAGTTTAGGAATTACCTCCCGTCTCAGGGCCCCAGACGCAGCTTCCCAGCCCCCCTTACAGACACGAGGGTCCCCCCGCTCTAGAGAGCCTATCCCCTCCCCCACCCTACAGTTAGGGGGTTCACCGTCGTGGGGACCCTACCCCCTCCCATCCGCAGCCCCGGGGGCACCTCCCTCCCGCACTGGCTCTCGGGCCCCGCCACTCGCCGCCGGGCCCGCTCCGTCCCCCCGGCGGGACTCACCTCCCCGCCGCCGCCTCGCTCTCTGCAGGGCCCGGGTAAAGGCGGGAGCCGGGGCCCTTCCCCCTGCTCCGCAGCCGCGCTGCCCAACCCCCCTCAGAGCAGCGGGCACCGGGAGCCCGAGCCGCCCTCGGCCGCCGCCATCTTCACTCCGCTCGGCAGCATCGCAGCCACCACCGCTCCAGTCCAGCCGGGAGGGGGAGCGCAGCGCGCAGGCGCGCGCCGGCCAAGTCACGTGACATGGGAGCGACGGAAATCGGGTTCAGAAGGTCACGTGAGAAGAGGGACGGGAAAGGCGCCATACTGAGAAGGTCGCGCAAAGGGGACCAGTCTGGGGGCCATATTGGGGAGGTTACACAGCTGGGAAACAGGCCTGTAGGAAGGTTTAACCAAACCTGGCGCCATATTGGGAAGGGCAATGGCAGGGAGTAAACGAGTAACCATAAAGGGCAGTCCCAGCAGGGACACAAATGAGACAGGACATGCGCCATGATTGGAAGGTCAACGAAGAAGGGCAAGCTGAGCGCCATATTTGGAAGGTCAGTTTTCGCATTGGAAAGGGTGTTGCTGTCATGTTGAGAAAGGCAAATGTTGGTAGAGCATGAGGGCAGGGACGGGCGCCATATTGGAAAGGTCACTGAAGAGTGCGAACCCGGCCACCATATTGGGAAGGCGAATCAAAGCGGGCGTGAAAGGGATGGGCGCCATGTTGAAAAGGGCAGTTATGAGGGAGAATGCCAATGCTGGGCGCCATGTGTGGAAGGTCATTTGCAGACTAGGGAACGTGCCATTGCAGGCCCTGTCCCCCAGCCCTTTGCACCCTACCCTGGGTGCATCGTTTAGCCGGGCCCTTGACCAGCTCAGCCACATCCTGCATAGAGACCCTGTCCCCAAGAACCATGCAGGCCCGTTCCCCCCAGATCACCCCTCTCCCACCCTCCCGGGCGCCGAGCAGGTAAAAGAGGGTTTTCCACAAAGAAAAGGTGTGAGGTTTGCTCCAGCCACCTCTACCCACAACGCCCCAGGGACCGTTGCTAACAAGGAGTCCGCTTCAGGCAGAGACCACGCCTGGGAAACCGCCCAAAGGGCCCGAGACTGGACAGGATCCCGAGCAAGTGAAAATAGGTGAGAATGGAAACATTCGGGCCACCTAAATTCCAGCAGTCACTGCCACGTCTGCTATGACATGGGAGGGAGGGAGAGTGTTAAGATTGTTCTTGAAATGTCAAAGGTGGATCTTCATACATTTTTTCCTAATGCCAATATATTGCCCGTAAGCGTATATACAGCGTTTCTCATTTCTATACTTTAACCCTTAGATTTTATTAATGGCAACTTTCGTGGTATGTAGTATCTGTAATGGGCAATGTTATGTAGCGTCCTTAACCTATTGTTCACAAAGTTTTTGGTGTGTGAATTTCTTTTTCTTTCAAATTAGAATTATTATACAGAATTATCAAGGGCCAAAACCCAGCACCCAGGCCAAGTGTCGTGGATTCACAGGGTCTGGTCTATGCCCCAGTCAGTAACCAGTCCCTTGCGAATGACCCCTTTAGTGTGCCGGACCTCAAGGACACACATGTTTCTACAGGGGCAGGCCCATGGCCACCAAGACTGGGCCTTCAGGTCCCAGCAATCCCTGTTTCTCCCTCTGGCTCCCTGCAGTGAATCCAGCTGAACCAGATGCCTGCAGGAGGCTTGTCCTGGGCCCCTTCAGGGCACAATGCTCTCAGTGAGTATTGGCAGCGGCAGCCTTTCCAAAACAAGGTAAGAATGTATTAGTGACCTGGCTGCAGAAGCTGACAGTCCTTAGGTTATCATAGAGAGGCAAAGGTTCAATATAGTCCATCCTGGCCAAGCCAGTGCAATGAAGGCAGCTATCAGCTCCATCTGGCTCTTTGGCCTTAGTCCCAGGTGTGAACTGCTGGGTGCCTCCAAAGGACAAACCTTACTCCAGCTGCCTGACGCTTTTGCCCATCTGTTCTCCAGCTGAGGTCACATGTCCCGCCTCCTAGGGTTTCTTGTGTCGATTGTTCAGTCATCGGGGGGGTCTCATTATCTCTGGATCCTCTATTGATCTGCGTTGTTCTCAACCAGCTCTGTAATGACCCAGTCGTTCCACCCAGACAGCTAGGGGACACACACACACACCTCATGCCCCTTCCAGCACTGGTGTTCATCCTTTCACATCCACTGGGTAGCAATGCAAAGCACAGTGGGGAACTGAGGCATGCAGAGGATTCATACAAATATTACAGAAAATGTAACTGCTCCTCCACACCCAGGCCAAGTATCACAGCTGGGCAGCAACGAGATCCCTAATGGGGAAAGAATTGTGCTCCCAAGCCCTTGACATGACAGTGATGCCCCTCCACTGAGACTGTTCCAGCCATTAGTGTGGCGGAAGGACTGAACAACACATACAGCAGCAGATCACCTGATCCTGTCCTTGACCCACCTACATAGCCCTTATGGACAGTTGCTCAGAGAAACCCTGTGGCCCTGGGCTCTGCAACACTGAGGCACAGAAGTGGCAGAATAGGACGGGGGGGGGGGGGAAGGGGGCCTAGCGCCCTGCAATGGAAATATAGTGGGGCTGATCTGTGTTTCCACCCCAGGTGTCATTCCCTGTCAACTGTGTGCACGTGGTGTGGGAGGAGCAGTGGTAAAAGTGAGACCCGGCGGGGCTGGATCATCCACCACAGCACACAGGATCAGGCTGGAGCATAGGTAGAAACCCTCCCCCTCTGCCAAGTCTCAATAGTTCCCCTCGCTCCCCATGCAGAGCACCCATCCCACTCCTCCTCCTCTGTGTGACACCCCAACTTCCCCTCAGCCCCAGCCTCCCCCTACTCCTCATGCAGAGCACCACCACTCTGCCCCCTCATTCAAAGCAAGTTTCCACTCACTGCCTCTACTGAGGCACACGCCTGCAGAGCTGAGGGCCAGGACTTGCCTGCGGGTATAAATACACGTTATCCCCAAATATTTATGTGCATAGTCTTCAGCACATAAAATATTATGGGGACGAGTCTTAGAGTAAAATATTTCAAAGCATCTAAGTGACTTGGGAGCCTGGGTCCCATTTTCCCAGTGCCTAAGTCACTTAGGTGCCTTTGAACATTTTACCCTCAGTCACTAGAATACATTTGACTGTATGTGCTGGACATAGGCATTGCATAGGGATGCTCCCCTCCTCCATCCCTCCTAAGGGACCGGGGGATGCAAAGGCAAAAAGGAGGGCTGGGGCCCGGGGGCCCCTCCAAGATAACACTGGTGGAAGCCGCTGAGGTCTTAAATCTGAGCCTGTATGCAGGCAAACAGAGCAGCTCCCACAGACATTCTCACCTGTTTTATTGCCCAGGACACACACATCCGTTCTGGATTCTTTTTTTAAAACATGCCTTGGGACGTTTCAGTTCCTTCTGGAAAGACACAGAAGCAGCCTAATGTTGCACTTGGAGATCAGCACCTCTACGAATGCTACACCCCTTCCCCCCCACCCCGCAACTGCATGCAATGCATTGCCCATGCTTTCTGTCCTAGAGGCAACTGAGTCAGGCTGACCTTTTATATACAAATATCTGTGTGGAGAGCTGAAAGGTATTCACAGCCTTTCTCAGTCCTGCTGTGGCTTGCAGAAGGCTTTGCTTCAACGCATGGCAACATCAGCCCCACTATATTTCCATTAGATTCTGCCCAAAAGATGCAGAGGCTTTGCACTGCAAGATCTTTTCCTCCCACAGGCTGGATGTTTTATTGGCGTAGCCTTCCAGAGGAGAAGTCGACTGTACTGGCCACCTCTGAGAGCATGCAGAGAGAGTGGGACTGCAGATTTAGCTGCTTGGGGTGGGAGCTGCTGAGAGGGGGTGTCGGACAAGGGATGGGGCTAAGTGCAGAACCGAACCGTGTTCAGGAGGCTTTTAGGTGGAGTTTGTAGGATGCCGGTCGCCATCTGCTGGTACATTGCAGTAATTGCAGTGTCACCTTTCATCGGGTTTTGGGGAGAGCTAAGGAGATGTTCCCAGAATGATGGAGGTGAAAAGGAGCTTTTTGTAGATGGCCAAGTGGAGGGATTGTTCCAGTAAGAAGGTTTGCTTTGTAATGCTGCTGGGGGCACTATTGTGTTGTACATTTAAGTGTTGGGGGCCCTAGACTCCTTGCATAGGAGTCTTTTTATGATGTAAATCTAAATACATAAAATGAAAATAAAGCTAATGAGTTGCTCTGCAGTTACAGGCCACAGTAGCAAATAAGGCTAGGAAAAGTGCATGGCATTTACTTTTGGGAGCTCCTGCGAAAGGTAATGGGCCAAGTTCATCCCTAGTGTAACATGACTGATTTAAGGGGAGTTGCACTAGAGATTCTTTCAGCCCATTATGTCTAATCTGCATACCAGAAATTCAGGTTAATCCAGTGAAATAACAGCAGGAGGCACAGAAGGGCCTTCAAATTGGGTTCTGTCCCCTGCACTTACAGCAGATGAACTCTACGGAACACTGCACCAGCCTTCTCAGAGCATCACTGAGAGCCCAATGCTGGGAGGGGCTGAGTGACCAATTCCCCTTCGACTTCACTGGGAGCTGAAGCCATTCAGCCCCTTGGCAAGATGAGGTCAGGCCCTAAACGCCTTCACTCCCCCGCGCCCTAACCCAGTGACGTCTCCCAAGCGCTCGTAGAGTTCAGGTTTGTTACCACTGTTTGAATTAGTTAATTTTAAACCACTGTTCAAAGGGCTCATTTGAAACCTTGCCACCACTAAGCATCGTCAGAGGGAAGTGAAGTAAATATCAATTCCCTGGCTTTTATAGGTTCTCTGTCCAGGAAACTGAAGGATTAATGGTTTGTAGAATGTTACAGTGTGACGACTGCCCTCTCGGCTGACCCGCAGACCAACCTCTAGAGTTCAAAGCACGAGCTACGATAGCTGGATTTAAAGCTCTGTAGCGGAGGACTGTGACAATTCACATTGTGTGTGTGGATCAGCACAGAGGAGGACCAAGATCATCAGGCTGAAATGGACCTCCTGGGTCATCACAGGCAACTTCACCATATAATCCCTGTAACACATACTCACCAGGGGGTTCCACCACCATTTTCAAGATACTGTATAACTGTGTGGTACTGGAGTAATGTAATCTGTATTCTCCCAGCAAAGAACAGCAGTAGCTGCCACTGAAATCAATGAGAATTATGCCTATCCTACAGCAGGGGCAGAGAATCAGGCCCTTTGTGGCTTAAAAAGTGGTGTCTCAACAAGTGTTATAAGCCTCTTCCCCACCCCATATTTTTGCTCCAGAATTTTGGCTGTTGTTCAAACTCAAAGGAGAGCGGATCCTCCCAACTCCAGTCAAATCACACCTTCCAAGCAAAGGCCTCAAAGTATTGTACAAATGTAATTAAGCTTCACAACACCCCTGCAAGGCAGATAAGCAGTAAAGAACCTGATCCTGAAGTCAATGAGAGCTTTGGGAATCTCTCAATTTGCTTCAATTATGCTCCTGTAGAGAGAATGCCATGTGCTTGATTATCACCTGATGTTTGAAGAGGTCTCTGCTCTGTACTGACTGGCTATTTATCTCTGAGGATAGGAAACATATTGCCCTCTGAACACCGTCTGCCTGAGACCTGGCTCTTTGAGATTAAAGGGGGTGAAATCTCTCCCCATCTACTGCTGTAGTTAGGATCAGCAAAGGTGCAGCCTCCTGGATAGAAGAGAGCAGGGCATTTTCCAAGAGGAGCCTTCACCCTTGGCAAGAAGTAGCTAGACTATATTAACCTTCAGGGGAGGGGACAGAAGCTAGCAATTTGTGGTAAGAGGGGTGTGGTGATACTCCACCACCCTGGGTTACCCTCCCCCATGGGTCAGGGCAGGATGTTGCCTCTATCTTCAGCTCCAGCACCTCCTGCAGGCCACCAGCCTCCAGCCCCAGACCAAGTCCAGGCCCCTACCGGAAACAAGTCCAATCAAAACTGAATAATTCTTCTGCCCTGTTTCTTATCTGCTTACAAACCTTATCTCAGGGCTCCCTCCCATAGGGGCCTGCTCTGCCCCCTATGAGCTTCCCTCCATAGGAGAGTCCTGCCCTCTCTCCTAGATCTCACCCCTTTTTTCCAGTGGCCAGTCCTATCCCTATAGTTTTGCTTACTCTACCTGTCCCACACCTTCCTCAGAGGAGGGGAACAAACCCCCAGCCCTGAGCTCCCTCAGGCTACTTATCAAGCCTATCTGTCTCTTCTGGCTAGGAGGCTATTAGTTAATCAGGTGCAGCACTTCACTAACTGGAGTTTTATCCCTTACCTTGCAGGTGATGGGGGGTAAACTCCATCACAGGCAGGATTGATTGGGTTGATTTAATCTTCAGTTAATAATTGTTTGGGTTTGAGGTGAGGAGCAGCTGCCAGTTCAATCTTTTTGATCTGGCTAATTAACTGTTGACCAAGGCACATAGGCCCAGATTTTGTATATGCCTAATACCATTCAAACTCTGGGCTTTAGAGACTAGGGCAGGGTCCTTGTGTGGACATTAAAAGGAATTAGATAACTAACAGGGATTACTATTGTATGCGGTGCAGTTGTAGTGGAGTCAGTCCCAGGATATTAGAGAGATAAGGTGGGGGAGGTCACATCTTTTAAAGCTGGTCCAATAAAAGACGTGACAGCCCCNTACTTATCAAGCCTATCTGTCTCTTCTGGCTAGGAGGCTATTAGTTAATCAGGTGCAGCACTTCACTAACTGGAGTTTTATCCCTTACCTTGCAGGTGATGGGGGGTAAACTCCATCACAGGCAGGATTGATTGGGTTGATTTAATCTTCAGTTAATAATTGTTTGGGTTTGAGGTGAGGAGCAGCTGCCAGTTCAATCTTTTTGATCTGGCTAATTAACTGTTGACCAAGGCACATAGGCCCAGATTTTGTATATGCCTAATACCATTCAAACTCTGGGCTTTAGAGACTAGGGCAGGGTCCTTGTGTGGACATTAAAAGGAATTAGATAACTAACAGGGATTACTATTGTATGCGGTGCAGTTGTAGTGGAGTCAGTCCCAGGATATTAGAGAGATAAGGTGGGGGAGGTCACATCTTTTAAAGCTGGTCCAATAAAAGACATGACAGCCCCCCCCTTGTCTCTCTAAGGGTTACTACTAGCAAACAAATGCTAGGATGAGTAGAAGTCAAGGTTGCAGCAGGACACACTCCATCCACTCAAAACTTTCTGAAACAGAATCCTTTCCGTGCCATCAAATGTCACTTAGGCCACGAACAAGGCTCCACGTAAGTACTGACCTTGTTGTGTTTCTATAACTTCCCTATTTTGTGAGGATACATTGTTAGCCCATCACTGAAGCCCAACCTGGGCTGCTTTTCGTCTGCTCGCTGTCCTTTGACCTCTCTAGCATGGGGAGTCCTCCCAGGAATTAAGTCCCGCTGGCATAGTTCTGAGCGTCATTGGAACACACAAGCCTGCCCACCGCATCAAGGGGCAGTCCCCAGGGATTGGCCCAAAACCTTGAAAGAATGGAAGTGAGTGAAGAGGAAAGGCTTGTCAATAACATACTCCAGTGCTCCATCAGCCTTCCCGTCCATCACCAACAGACACCCAAAAGCAACACATCCGCCAGCTCCCTGTGACACAAAACCGTAACAGTGACCTCATATGCTTTTATATCCCTTCTATCCACAGATCAGCACAGCCGGCAGTGCCACTGTCCATGCACTTAAGAAGCTATTGTGCTCTACCATTGCTGAAGTTTTGCCTGAGAGTGCAAACCAGGGAATTTAGGGAGACAGATGGGAGTTTGGCCACCTCTGCTCTTACAAAATGCCTTGGCAACTTCAACAGCCGCAAGGAGCCAGGACTGTGGAGTTACATCTCATCCAACAGCACCACAGCATCTCTTAGGAATACCCTGGGGCATTAGTTCAACATTAACACACAGGAATGGCGCCCGCCATCTGTTAAATCGTCAGTCCCATTTTGCAGCCCCAAGGTGTTTCTTGGATGCCTCTTATCCAAGTATTGGCCGAGCCCAAACCTACCTCCATTGTGAGAGGCGATGGGTACCCCAGGATAGGGTGGTATGACTCCTGGCAAACCAAAGGTTTCTGTTATTCCCAGCACCGGTAACACCTATATTAGAGAGCGAGACAAAGAAGGTCTTTGCAATATGTTGCTGTGCTCTCAAGAAAGCAGCAGCTGCTGGAGCCATGATTCATATAAGAGCAATTTGTTGGCTAAGGTTAACACCAACAGAGTCTGGAGATAATCTGCTCGTGTGGACTTTACAATGGTCTCTGTGGGCTCCATCCAGTTTTGTTCTTCTTGATTCCTATAGCAGGCAGGGTCACTGCACACTCCTTTGCCGCTTGAGCTAATGGCGTAACTGTTAGCAGAAGTAGGTTGTCATCTTCTATGGGGACCAGCACTAGAGGGAGATGGAACAATTTGCCAGTGAGTCTCTCAGGTAGTTGCTGACAGCAGAGGAAGGGTGAGACTCCAGAATCTTGGCTTCCATTCTAGGCTCTAGAGAGGGGAGTGCACTCTAGTGGGCACAGACTCTTCTGCCCATTCCCCACAAGCTTGACTCCTTCTGCCCCATCCCCTTCAACCTGTCCCTGTACTGTCTCCTCCCCACCCCTAGCTCCTGGTCCCAGTCCCATTCTTTTCACCAAGCCAGTCCCAGGCTCCACTCCTCGGGCTTTTCATCCTATTCCCAGACCTCTTGCCTGGAAAGTCCTAGTCTTACTCCCCATCCTCATCTCCCTCACACCCAGCCCCCATCTATGCCCGGCTCCCAGTCTCCTTCCCCAGCCATTTCCAGTTGCTCACACCTTCGGTTCCCTGTCTCCACTCTCCTTGCCCAGCCTGTCCCAGTTCCCCCCTGCCTGGCTCTTTGTCCAATCTATCTCCCTCCCCTCACAGCCCTCTTTTCACCCACCACCCCACCCAAAGTCTCCGTCCCCACTGGTTCCTTGTTCCATCTCTTTGCCCAGCCAGTCCCAGTTCTCCTCCCACTCCCTAGGTCCTTGTCAGATTTATCTCCCCTCCCCACATGGTGACAGGTGTGTTCCTGTGGCTATTGGGGACAGGTGTGTTCCTGGGGCCAGCTCCCTGTGGTTAGCGGGGGGACAGGTGTGTTCATAGGCCGGTTGCCTGTGTCTGGGGAGGGGGGACAGGTGTGTTCATGGGGCCAGCCGCTTGTGGCTAGCAGGGGGACAAGTGTGTTCATTGGCTGGCTCCCTGTGGCTTGGGGGGGATGGGAACAGGTGTGTTCATGGGCCGGGGGGGGGCAGGTGTGTTCATGGGCCGGCTGCCTGTGGCTGGGGGGTGGGGACAGGTGTGTTCATGGGCCGTGGGGACAGGTGTGTTCATGGGCCAGCTGCCTGTGGCGGGGGGGACAGGTGTGTTCATGGGCCGGCTGCCTGTGGCTAGGGGTGGGGACAGGTGTGTTCATGGGCTGGCTGCCTGTGGCTAGCAGGGGCACAGGTGTGTTAATGGGCCGGGGGGGACAGTTGTGTTATAGGGCCGGCTGCCTGTGGCGGGGGGGGACGGGATGGACAGACAGGTGTGTTCCTGGGCCGGCTGCCTGTGGCCGGGGGGAGACGGGGGACGGACAGGTGTGTTCATGGGCCGGCTGCCTGTGGCCGGGGGGGGACACAGGTGTGTGCATGGGCCGGCTGCCTGTGGCGGGGGGGACACAGGTGTGTTCGTGGGCCGGCTGCCTGTGGCGGGGGGGACAGGTGTGTTCATGGGCCAGCTGCCTGTGGTGGTGGGGCGACAGGTGTGTTCATGGGCCGGCTGCCTGTGGCTAGGGGTGGGGACAGGTGTGTTAATGGGCTGGCTGCCTGTGGCTAGCAGGGGCACAGGTGTGTTAATGGGCCGGGGGGGACAGTTGTGTTATAGGGCCGGCTGCCTGTGGCGGGGGGGGACGGGATGGACAGACAGGTGTGTTCCTGGGCCGGCTGCCTGTGGCCGGGGGGAGACGGGGGACGGACAGGTGTGTTCATGGGCCGGCTGCCTGTGGCGGGGAGGGACACAGGTGTGTGCATGGGCGGGGGGGGACAGGTGTGTTCATGGGCCAGGGGGACACAGGTGTGTTCATGGGCGGGGGGACACACAGGTGTGTTCGGCTGCCTGTGGCGGGGACACAGGTGTGTTCATGGGCAGGGGGGACAGGTGTGTTCATGGCCCGGCTGCCTGTGGTGGCGGGAGGGGACACAGGTGTGTTCATGGGCCGGGGAGGAACAGG
>QXTE01000014.1:17305724-17365560 GCA_003942145.1 Platysternon megacephalum | reverse complement strand
GCCCCTGCCCCAAAGAAGTGTCGGGATTATGTGGCAATGACTCGGGGCCTCTGGGCGTGATCTTCATCACATGCCGAATAATACAAGCTCTGGCTGTGGCTTAGAGTCCGGATTCCTGCCTCCAAAGGTAGCTGGAAACCAAGGAACCATAGGGGAGGTGCTGAAAGTTTTGCAGAGAACTCGCCCGCTCTTGTGAAAGATGCCAACGAAATCTTGCTTTAGAGAGACGCAGTGATAGTTGCAAAGTGTCGTGATGGTGGGTGGGGTCTGGTTCACCACCTGCTGCAGGTGATGTGGCTGGTAAGGTAGCTGGTACTTGATTCTCTCAAACATGCAACATTAAATTCGTTAACTGAAGAGCTGGTATCTCTAACCAGAGGCTGACAAGAAGCATGCTTCCTCTCTACTCCTTTTTTTTTTTTTTTTTTTTTTTTTGACAATAATGTGCCTGGTTTTAGTATTACCAAGTATTCCCATTGATATTTGAAGTGAAACAGTCACCCATTTTTGATCTTCAGTAGCCAGATCAATAACTTGCATTTCTATAGTGCCTTTCATTCTGAAGAATCCCAAAGTTGTTTTACATACAGCACCACTGAAATGCGGTCATCAATTGGGTGGTAGTGGTAGTGTAGGTGGGTAACCAGTATGGTGCACACAGCTGCATGGTGAGGGAAGGGGAATTGTCTGTGACATGGAGGTGGAGGGGGGAGTTACTATTCTTGTGAGAAGTACACTAGCATCTTCAATTTTCAGAGAGTGGACAAGCTAAATAACAGTAAGCTCTTAAATTGTGAGAAGATAGAATTTGGTCTTGGACAATGTCTCTCTACTTCCTTGTTTACACCTATTAATTCATTTCTCCCTATCATTATTTGGGTAAAACTATGGTTTTTTTTCTCTGTAAAAGGATATTGGGTTACAATTTGTTTGAAAGACATTAAGCTACATAAGCCAGGAGTGGAGCGATACTGTTTGCCAGCGAAGCAATTATGCAGTCTGTCAATGCTGTGATTGTCATTGCTATTAGAATTTGTCTAGAACATTGGTGTTCATTCCCCCTCAAATGTTCCATGAAGGTACATAACTCTCATCTGCAGGGCTATTGATGGTGATTTTGGCCCAGACCAATGACTTGAAGGAATGTAGGAATTCTAGGCTTCCACCCACTTTCCCGCTGTCTCTCCCCCCCCCTCCGGTCTACCCCCTTGGTAGTTGTTTCTAAGCTTCTCTTACAGGAAAATCTCATCTTTAGTGGTGATACTCCTTAAAGTACTTTCCCAGCTGGTCCAACAGGGAAACTGCTGTAATCCTCAGTGCAGTAGTACTCATACTGCTCAATGGAGAACAGACTGACCACATGGTGCTAACTCTTCCATACTTGCAGCTGCTTCTACAGTTGTCCAGTCTCTTGATGCCTGTAACAGCAGTTGGAAGAAGGAGCAAACCTAGCTACCTCCTATGGAGGCTGCTGCTACATAGGAGAGGAAACAGCAGCTACCCTCAGGTTGGAGATGCCAGCCAACAACTGGAGACTCTAGGAGCTGACAGTGAGACCAGGGCCACCAGTGGTGGAGAGAGGTCCCGTCCCACAGGAAAAGAGAAACAGGAAACATACAAGGAGTGGTGGGGGAGATGAGATGGTAAAAGCAGACAGTGTGACTCTTCATAAAGGATAAAATGCTTGCCATTCTAAAAACATCTGTAGATAGACACGCTTACTCTTCATGTAAACTGCTGTAAGGTTATAACATTTGAGAACTGCCCTAGTGGAATCACTCTGCTCCTAGAACCATGAGGGAACAGCTATGTGCAAGAGCCCATGAACTGACCTGATCATCTGTTGCTGATAGGTCATTGTTTCTCCTCTCTCTCTCCCCTTCACCTATACTTTGTTCGGCGTAGAGCATCCCCAATGACTACGACATGCAGAGCTTACCCAGTGGAGCGCAACTGCTTGTCAATTTCCATCTGGAGAAGCACTATGGGCAGGTGAAGCAACACAGGTTAAGTACTTAACTATTGGTAGTTAATATTCTACCATGGCATGTAAGACAGGGGTGGGTTTGGAAAAATGTGTAAGCCATTCTGTAAATGGTATTCCTTTAAAAATGTATATGTAAATATTAAAATATCTCAGTTCTTTAAATAGGTACTCCTGAGTAGTTTAGGCCTGTAATTTGGGCTTAGTTTTTTAAAAAACAAACCCTCTTTTTTTTTTTTCTTTTTTTTTAATTTAAAAAAAAAAACAACAACCCTGAAAAATAATAGAAACCTTTCTTTGTGGGTTTTAGGACTTCATATGAAAAGTTTCACTTGAATTTATACATGCCTCTACAGTATACCTAGTGCAGCATTGCTCTTAGTGCATGAGAGCTAGATAGTTAAATTGATGATTCTAGTCATTTGTGAAGATGAATATGGTGCAAAAAATAGAACATAAACTGTGAAAAGTAAATGTCTTTTTAAACATATGATCAGTCTAAGGTATTAGTAACCAGCAAAAAAAATATAAACATGACTTTTAATTTGATAGTGTCCCTATGGGCAATTTTATGAATAACTGTTAATTATACCTTTACGAAAGATTGACTCATTAGTTGGTACTCTGTCAGTTGGGCAATATAGAACTTGTAGATTTATTTGCATTTATATTTTATTTTTATCTCCTAAGTAATAATAAATATGTGGGGGGGAAATAACCTATGAAGGATTTTTAAAGAATTGGGCTCTTGTATTCCCTTTTGCTGTAGCTTGTCCTGAAAGTTGTCTTGTCTGATACTCTAAGGTATCAGGAATATCAAGTCTGGTCTTCCCTGGTTTTGCTGGAGGAATTCCTAGAGGTCTGAAAACATGTATTGTGTGCTCTCACAGCTGAACTGAAAGAATGAGTTGGTGAAACTTCAAAATGTTGTTCATTGCCCAGGAGTCAGAGTTTCAAACACGCTGACTGGAAATGGCCTTTCCCTCTCAATTCTTGTGCTGTCCTGTCATCAGAAGGTATGTCTGCACCGCAGTGTGTAGACATACCCAAAATAGCTTTAATCTTGGGCACCAACCACAATGAAGCTGCAGCAGCGTCGGGCTAGCTGCCCTACTACAAGCCTGCCAGGGAGCCTGGGCACGTGCTCAGGTGGCTAGCCCATGCTGCTGTGGCTTCACTGGTATTGGTACCTGAGCTAGGTAGATTAAAGTTTGCTTGGGTGTGTCTACATGTGCTGCAATCACACTGCCAATTGCAGTGTAAATATACCCAGAGTTTTCCAGGGCAGACAAGACTTTTTAATTTCTTATGTAAAAGAAAACAGAAAAAGTTAAAACAAAAAAAACCCATAAAACAAAAAACTTTTTAAGCAAATCAGGCATAAATCCAACTCCTTTCTTTGCTGATCGCCTTTAAACTAATAAAAATCAAGAAATAGAGAATTAAGATATCAATTTAAATCTCACTTCTGAATCTTGTCGCAACTAACACCTGCGATGACTATAACAGAGCGACTAGAGGAAACAAATGTTTTTCAGTTGGTTTACTTTGTGCATTTCTGTCTAAGGCCCCCATTCCTGTAGTATCTGAACAATCACAATCTTTAATGTAGTTATCCTCACAACATACCCACGAGGTAGGGAAAATACTGCTTATTCCCATTTTACAGATGGGGAAACTGAGCCATGCACGGTCTGTGGCAGAGCAGGGAATCAAACACACATCTTCCCCTACGTCCGAGCCTAGCATCCTAGCCACTAATATAACTTAAGTTTTCTGTTTGTGTGCGTCCCTCTGTACAGCTATAGGGAGTAACATTTTTTTAAAAGTAATTGTAAAACAACAACAAATTGGCTGAGGGCCTAAAGGTAGGTGTAGCACCTGGAACCACTTTTAATCTATTTTTTGAAACTGAGTAGACTTCAAGCTGGAGACTTCACTTCAAGGCTAGAATGTCCGCCTTATAAGTGTATGGGGAGTGTGGAGAAAAGGGGTCATTTGGAGCCAATGGTATGTCAGCCTGAGCTCTAATTTGCCTGCTTTATGTTGGTTTGATCAACTGTTTATCAATGGTATTTTGCGAATTATGCATTATATCAGTGCCTCAAGACAGGAATAGGTTTGTATTGATACAGTGTTAGCTTGTTTTCACACAGCTAGAAGTCTTCCAGAGTATACTGTTTGTTTACTAATCTGAGTGAAGGTAACTGCAGCTGTAAATTGGGTCTGACTAATAGTTATTTATAAATTCCTGATGATCTCTTTGGCTGTCTTCTTTGAAGACCAGTACAGCAACAAATGTGTTCCTCCAGCTTCAGAGTTCATGCGCCAAATACTCTGACAGAGACTGTATGGAATTTAACCTTTTATTTTTTGCTCTTCAGTACAATGTTGGTGTTTAAAAGTACAGGGCAGAAGGAAAGCCTGCATGTCTATAAAAATAATCCATGCATAAAATTTAGTTATGATGCATGGTATACCAGACATACAATTTAGCATCTTTTATTAGAACACGCCACCATTACTTGAACTTGGTAGGAAGGAAAAGCTGCCATTGCTTATGGGCTAGAAGGAGTTGGCGTGAGTGTTTCTGTTCATAAACAGAGATATTAGTGACAATAGTATTCATTGCTACTTTAGCAGTCGATGTAATTCTGATTTTTACGTAAAACTGACTCTGTATTGTAAACCAAATTCCAATTAGTTGGTACAGACCTGTAGTGAAGCGACTGATTCCAATTTGTCCTTTTAAAAAAACGTAGCTGTTGAATCTTCATGTAAAAGACAGAAATGTGAATGTAATCCTTTCGGTAAGTCTTACCAACTGCCATTTCCAGTACTGCTGTGTTGCTCTTTTCCAAAGGTGTTATCTCACTATTACCTGCAAAGAAACTGATAGTAACCTAAGCATAGGTTTTTGTTCTTTGGAAGCTTGTTTCTGTTCTCAAACTCTGGCTTCAAATTTAGCAACTTAATAAGCTGACTTATTGGTAACATCAGGGATACATTTAGATTTGCTCAACCATCTCCTACCATGGTAGTACTGGTCAGCTGATGGTGCTGTGGCTTCTTCCGAGAAGTAGTGCTAAAAAATGAATTCTAATGGCTCTTTGTGGAGGCTTAAAACTGAGCCTGGTTCAGAGTCTAAGTTTCAATTGACTTTGAACCCTGGCCACTTGGCTAGGATGCATCTTGCTACATGGTGCGCCATGGGGAGCAGACAGTTTAGTTTTTCTAATTCTTAGCAGCCAGGGGATACATAAGAGCAATTGAGCAGAGTAGTGATTGTACTTCTGATCTGCACTTTTTTTTTTTGCATTTGCTATATATTGTACCTTTCACTCGTGGTTCTCATAGGACTGTGAAATAGGTTAGCAGAGGCATGTAAGTGGCAGTCAGAGCTCAAGTCTTCTGACTCCCAATTCCTTGCTTCAGCCACTAAATCATGCTGCCTCCCTATATTAATATGGAGCTTAATTTAGGATCTTTCCTAGCCTGTTGCAGTAAACTCTAATTGACCTGAAATGTGATCAAAGCACAACAGCTAAGGGGAAATGTTAAAGAGCTGTGGAGTCTGACCCTGTGACTGCCAATCAGCATTGTCCTCTTGTCATAAAAGAATTATCCATTGAATTTGGTGGAACACAACGGGATTTTAATGTGTGAACAAAGAATCATACAAATATGGCTTCAGTGTAAGGTTTACATCTGAGGCTGTTGATGAGGTTTAAAATGTATGAGGTACAAGGATGAGTTTTGATTTCAAGGATTACAAAGGAATTTGTGAAATACTATTTTAAAGGCTTTTATATCCCGTCAAAATTCTTAGCTGTTCTGAAGCCACAGAACACACGTTTCTAAGTCACTGCTTAGGATTTAATGTAGTCTTGCAGAACAACGGTGGCACTTCCTGTTTCCCAGTTGTCTAACTGCACAGGCTGCTGCTAAGACTTGGCTACCTTCAGAAAACCTAAGCCCCAGTGAAGCTGAAAGTAGTCTTGACTGTGAACCTTGCACTGACTACAAAATACAGCCAGGATTTAATGGGAGTAACCTAGAGAATTAATTAATGGAACTATCTGATTCCCAACAGCCTTAGGAATCAGTGTTCTCAGAAATGTTTCATTAATTAATGGAAGAGAAATTAATGGGGAAACAAACTAGACCAGGGGTCGGCAACCTACGGCATGTGTGCCAAACATGGCACGCGAGCCGATTTTGGGTGGCACGCCGCTGCCTGCCACAGTCCTAGCCCCACTCAGCCCCCCTGCCCGCCGCTCTCCCCTGCGGGGGCAGGAGGCAGAAGCTTGGTCCTGTGGCAGCCAAGCTCCCTCCTCCCCCGCTTCTTCCCCCAGCGTGGTGCTTTCCTGCCCCTCCTCCTCCCCCGCCCTCCCGACGATCAGCTGATTGCCCGGGAGAAGGGGGGGCGGAGCCGAGCCGCAGCATGCTCGCTGCTCTAGAACAGGTAGGGTCAGGGGCCTTGGGGAAGCGGGTGGAACAGGGCATATCCCTTCCAGCCCCCTGCCTTGAGCTGCTCAGGGCAGGGGGCTGGGAGCACCCCAGCCCTCTGCCCTCACCCCTGACCCCCCCACACACACCCAGCCCTCTGCCCTGATCCCTGAACCCCCCACACCTCCAGTCCTCTGCCCTGAACCCTCCCACACCCAGCCTTCTGCCCTTATCCCTGAACTCCCTCCCCACACCCCTAGCCCTCTGCCCTGAACCCCACACACACACCCAGCCTTCTGCCCTGCACCTCCCCCCCCCCCCCCCCCCCCCCCCCCCCCCCCCTCCCCCCCCCCCCTCCCCCCCCCCCCGCCTTCTGCCCTGCACCTCCCCCCCCCCCAGCCCTCTGCCCTGACCCCTGAATCCCCCCACACACCCAGCCCTCTGCCCTGACCCCCCACACGTTCAGCCTTCTGCCCTGCACCCCCACAGCCCTCATCCCTCCCTCCCCCTCCCCCCCAGGTCTGGGGTCCCAGCTGCCAGCCCCATGCCAGCCGGCATCCCGGCCGCAGGCCGCGCTCAACCCGCTGCAGGCCTAGGTGAACAGAACCCCAGGCTGGCAGCTTAAGATCAGCATTTTAATTTAATTTTAAATGAAGCTTCTTAAACATTTTGAAAACCTTGTTTACTTTACATACAACAATAGTTTAGTTATATAATATAGACTTATAGAGTGAGACCTTCTAAAAAACGTTAATGTATTACCGGCACGCGAAACCTTAAATTAAAGTGAATAAATGAAGACTCGGCACACCACTTCTGAAAGGTTGCCTACCCCTGAACTAGACATATCTTAGAATTAATCGTATCTAATGCCTTTCATACTCAAGGATATCCCAAAGCACCTTATGAAGCAATGAGTTGGATATTAGTGGTTGAATGGCTGCATTATGCACTCAGTAATGGCTCATGCAACCTTGAACATTTTAAAACCTGTTCTCACTAAATAAGGGAATGCTAGCCAGGTCCTCAGAGTTATCCCCCTACTCTTCATAAAATGCCATAGGAGCGTTAACTGCATCCTTAAAAATAAGTAGAAAGGACCTTGTTTAACATCACTGCTGAAGGATTCAACTCCTAAAGCCCAATCCCACTCACTTTATTCACTCTCAAATGGGATTACTCAAGTGAGTAAAGTGAGCAGGATGTAGGGAGTCTTTTGTGTTCAGCAGTAATTTGTACAAAGCACAGAAAGGGGCATGGCTACTGTTCAGAATCATAACTTCAAAATGTTCCAGTGTTTTAAGGTGGCATAATACTTCTCTCCTTGGTGACCATTACAGCCTGCTCCACCAATATGGAAGTTTGGCATTTTATCTTGATTTTCCACAAAATAACTCCAATCTTGTGTTTTCCGTTCACTAGACTTCTTCCCTTACTGTTCCTTAAAGTGAAGGAAAATGCTGTTCAAGCTTATTCTTAAAGAGCAACTTAAAAAAAAAAATTCTCTTTCAGAAAGTGAAGTTTTATGAGAATATTGCCTGGATTTTTCTGTTCCCTTGTTCATTCTCAGCAAGGGAGAAATTGGCTATGCAGGAGAAATAGTACAACATTAATACGCAATTCACAAAGTAAACTAACTGGCAAAAAAATAGATAACTGTTTGCTAACTTTCAGTTCCAGTAACCTTGGGTATTAACTTTCTGTTTTATTTCAGACATAAATGAGACTCATCTATTTGATGAAGCACTAAGTTTAACATTAAAAAAAATTATAGCCTATGCAGGAGACATAGGAGAAATAACAGTACATCTGAAGTGTACATGTATAGAAATATCTTCAGAAATAAGGCTAATTATCACTATTTGCACATTTCCAGAAATTCTGCCACTGGGGAACTTCAGGGAATTTCCATCACTCACTATTTTAGTCTCTTGGGAACAGGAGAACTAGGTGAGGACTTAACCTCAAATTAGGCTATTCAGGATACACTAATTCTTGCTCTTCTCCCTTTCCACCACTTTACCACAAATTGGAGAACCATGCTTACCCGGTGTGGCGTCTAGCTCTGTACTGAACTGTGGATGCAGACTTCAACCAAAAGATGCCTGGAATGTGCATCTCTGGGTTGCCTTGGAGATGGATGCTGTTCATCTACATGTTCTAATGCATGCTGCAGAACACTACTCCTCTATTAGTGGAATTCTCAACCAAGATAAGTGACTGTAGATGGTGATTGTGGTAGATTTGCCTTTTGTTCTGAATTATTCCTTCTTGGTGGATGTGACATTACTTTTCACTAGGTCTTGATATTTGTAGCATTTGTCTCTAATGCAGATGGATGGAGATTTTGATATTAAAGACCTACTTTATGATAAATATACAGCTTCTGTTAGCCCTTGTCCACAACAGTCCACAATGTCAAAGGATATGCAAAACACTGTGCTTTCTGTTGGATTCTCTTGAGTCTTAAAAAGTGACTGAGACAAAAACAGCATAATAGGAATTCTTTACTAAATTTAGTAATCTGTTCATGGATCCCTTTGCAGGAGGAAAAGGAGAATGTAAAATGGACTTCCTTAGCTATTGTTAATGTAAACCTGGTATATAGGAAATCGTGAAGAGGAGGTATCCTCCCATAACGGAATCCAATAATCTCAAAAGATTAACATAGCTCTCGTGCAGTGTGACCAACCCAACTGAGTGCGTGTGCTGCATGAGATTTTCTAATAGTAAGTCTGATTGTCTCTCATGTAAGCTCGTGCCTTCCAGTTGCTGTAGTGCTTCTGGCACCCAAGAGCCATAAATCAGACCCTAATTTTAACATGTTATCTGCGTAGCTCAGTGACACAGTGCAGCATGTGAGGATAGTAGTTGAAGTTGGTTGAGGATCAACTGACAAAAACAGATCTGCTGAGAGCCCCTAAAGTGATCTTGTTTTAGTTTCCAAGTGTTGAGACCAAAGTTTGTGAGGTGCATCGACTTTTCAAGCCCTAAATGCATGCAGTGTTATGGACTGCTAGATGTGTGGAAGAGAGGTCACTAATGTCCTGAATTTTTTTGCTGACCAGTTAAGGGACACTGTCCAGTAAGTTGGCAACATAATTTGAATAGGTAACATTCTGCAAACTGTAACTTGAATTTTCTTACCATGAGTGCAAAATATAGCAACACCTAATAAAAAACCAATCTCAAATAGAGGTCAAGAGTGTGAGGTAATATTGTTTGTTTTTGAGAGAAAACATATGGTTAATATCTGCATAAATACACATGAATTACAAAATGTCTTGGTAAACCCCCTTGGTGATGCACTAGCCACTGGAGTTCTAAAGGTAATTGGAAGCTTTGAATTGTCTGTTGCTGTTCATCGTGAGTGTCTGACTGGCGTTAGAACCCCAACACAGGTGGTGGTGAGGATTATTTGGATCATGGGTGTAAGGAGAGGAAGAGGGTGTGAGGGTGGTAACAACAGGGAAAAGCTGATTCTATGCTGCCATATCATGCTTTAGAAGTGGACCAGTGAGGGGTCCTGAAATTGACCAAGGAGTTGCACTGCAAGGAGTCATGAGAAGGAAAGAAATAGAACACAGAAATAGGAGGGATGGTGGGAGAGAGCAGCTCTATATAGGTTCTTCTACTATGTTCATCTCTAGTATCAGTTCTGTTGTACTAAATCTTGATACGTATAATGCAAATATATGGTAGAACCACTTAAGCTGAGCACAACTGTATATGGTCCACTGACTGACTTTTTGATAGGCTACAATGCCAGCTGTTTGTGAGGACACTTTGGATTCTTAGTCTATTTCATTAAGACATTTGGCATGTGATTTCTGTGACCAAGCATTTCAAGTTAAAGTTAGAGCAACAGCTATGCCTCCAAATCATAAGGGCTTGTTAAATGACTAGGCATGCCATGTTGTCTAAGCATGACTAATCCGTTGCTGAAGATCCAGAGCGCTCAGCTGGACCATAGATGTGTGTGCACCTTTCCTCCAATACACTCATCCCCTTTGCAGTGTCGTCCCAGTGGAGTACCCAGACACTCTTAGAGTCTGGAAGGGCATTCTGATAAAACTGATAGATTATTTTGAAATGGAAAAATGGGGGTCTTGTCTGTCCAGTGGGAAGATTGTTGAGATGCAGTATTGTTTCCTATTTTTCATGTTGTATCTTCCCCCCACACACTCAAATTGCTCCCACTTGGATTCATGTGACCAAACTGATTGAGGACTTAGGTGGCACAAGGATAAGATGTGTGGGGTCGCTGCTGACGTGGGCTATAAGGGAGAACACTGAGTGGGCTGGATCTAGTATGTGACACCAATATTGGATCATGTGTGATCACAAAGTGTTCCTGTAATTGGAATAGGGTGAAGATGGGAAGTATCTCCTCTTGGAAGAGAACCCAGTAATTCTAATTACAGTGATTTGTGGCATGACCAGGATATTCCTTCATCTCAACTCTGCTCTGATTGTGAGGCTGTTCTATCCAAGGAAATGAAGAAATTGTCAGGAGCGACTTGCAGTTGTTAGTATGATTGTAATTAGGGGTTTGGTTGGAAGAAAGTTAAGAGGAATTGTGATGTTAGGTTTGCCTACCTAGCAAGTTAGTATAGTGGAAGCCACAGTGTGAACCTAGAGCACACTGGTTTAACATGCACTAATGTCCCACGTGGATGCTGCTACAGTTCACTAAAAGTTCCTTAGTGTGCTTTGATGTACTCAGTTTCAGAGTGCACTAAGGAACTGTTAGTGCACTTTAGAAGTGCATACACAATCGATGTTAGTGTGTGTGAAACTTGTGTGCTCTAAGTTCTCATTCTGGCTTGTGGTCGATTCACTCACCATGTAGACAAGCCCCTTGTCTCCCATTCCAAGTGCGTCCAAGGAAGTGGTGTTTACATGTGCAGAAAAGAATCTGATGTGAAAACCATAATAGTTTTATAAGAGAGGTGGCTTTTAACTCTGGAATTGACTTGACTGAAAGGGGAAGTCTCTGGCACTAGCTCTCTGAGGTTGGTGATAGAGAAAGTAAAGGGTGGGCAGGGAGGGAATAAGAGTTTATGGAGGTGGGAGCCCTCCAGCATCACCAAAATGAGATTTCAGAATACTTTGAATTCTCTGCTATAAAAAATAAAATTTAATCTGTGTGCCATGAAGCTGCCTGTGAGGTCCTAAAATGTGGCCCATAGCCCTCCTCTGTGTGACTGCAGGGTGTTGACAGCTGAACAGTCCCAGACTCTTATTACTGATTAATTTGGAAAAGCAATTTCTGCTCCTGTCAAGGAAGCAAAACCCTCAAGCAAATAGTATGGCTTTGTTGTATTTTTTAATCTCTCTGGAACATGTGCAAATTGGTTGAAGCCTTTAGACACCTGGCAAAGTGCCAATGAATCTCTGATGCAAAGCAAAGGTGCCCCTACCTTAAGTTTCTGATATCTAGAGTGTGATCTTATTGGAGAACGGGACTCGTTTCTAAGATACAGATTGAAGACGTGATGTGATGCAGCTTAAAGACAGTACTTGCATGAGAAAACACGGGTTAGTTTTTTTCTCTTGCCTAGTCATTTTATTTAAAATTGTGAAATGGTATTGGTACTGGCTACTGTAAGTTGCCACTAGATATAAATACATCAGGCAAATATTTGGTGTATCATTTGGCAAGTAGAGATTTGGGAGCTGTAATGAGAAACTATTCAGTGATGTTTCCCAAAACACAGGTTTTTTTCAAGAGCTGGTACTCTGTAAGGGGTTCAGCCCAGTAATGCTCTAGAGTCAGACATGTAAGAGAAACCAAAGTAGGCTTTCCAACCCGACTCATTGTAAAGCTTCATGTGCTTACAATAAGCCCTTCACTTTTTCTGTAGCTTCCAATTGCATTTCCATAGGGCTGCTTTGAAACCTGTAACACCCGTTCTCTGTGCTGTCCTGCCAGGCATCTGTTCCCTACTGCTAGCTGCATGTTGAGTGTAACAAGGAGTCCAGTCTTCCATGTTTCCCAGCAGGGGATTATAAAATTCGACTCCTGTTTAAAGGAGTCGTGGGAGAGGATTGACTTTATGTTCTGGACACGACTGATTTTGAAGCTTGGTCACTGTGTAGTGTTCAAAGTAACTGAAATAGCACTGTAAATTAAAAGCATCGAACTTGTGAGCCGGTTGAGATGCTGCCCTTTTCCCATCCTACCCCAAATAACAGAGTTGTTAATGAGATGTTTGAGGAAGCATCCTTCCAGTTATCTACTACCCTGAGACTCTAGGGAGAGGTAGTTAAGCACTTGGATTTCACAACTTTTTTTTTTTTTTTTTAAAGCTCTTTTCTATAGCAGGAAATAACCTCTTTTGGACTTGTGCAGACAGATGAGGCAGCTCCTTCACCTTGATTTGATCCTCAGATTCACCACCAGCCAGTACAGGTGACTTCTAGCTCCCAGCCAAGATAGCTGCATCTCCACTTCCTGTTCCCAGCCAGTCTTTCTGTTCTTGCAGGTGGTCAGAAGTAGGCTGCTTCTGATATGCTTGCTTTGTGCATACACCCTCAACCTTCTGTGTAGCATTGCAACTTGCTGCTAACTTTTCTGACAATATTAGGAGTCTTTATGAGGTTGCAAGAGGCTGCAGGTGCCTAGAACTATGTCACTGTCGTAGTCAAATGGCTTAACTTTGGTTTGGTTTTGCAGTTGAAAAACCTACCAACCCACTCATTGCCCTTTTCCAGTTAAAATCAGTTTGCTCCACGCAGACCACTGTGGCTTCTTGAACACACAACTCAGTGGAACATTATGAAGCTGCCATCTGGTAGTGACCTTTACCAATTTCAACAGAGTCGCCTGAGCTTTTGGCTACAGGTTTCTCAGGCTGGTGGCCCAAGAACCCCACAACCAATAATAAACCCTATTTCTATAGAACCAAGTAGGGTTGTCAATGACTTAGCACTTGCATCCCTTCCCTGTTCTTGGTATAGTGGGGAGTTGCTACTCAGACCCCATATAGCTGAATGGATGGCAAGAGGCCACATAGCTTCCGGCCTGATAATGCCTTTCTGTGGCTGGTGATGGCAATGCAGGCTGCCGCTCTCCTTAGGGGCAAGCTTGCACCATGGTTCTGGTTGAGCTGAGTTCATGTCATAGCTTTGTAAGCTAGCAAATGGGCTGAGGACAGGAAGCTGAGCAGGTGGTATTCTGGCTGAGGGCTGGAACTTCCTTGAGCCCTGCTAGTTACCACCTTCATGACTGAATCAAGGAGCAGCAGCTACCCCAGTGGTCTGTCCCAGTGTAACTGTACCAGAGACACTCCGGTATATTTTCCTTTTCCTCTTCCTCAACAGAGTGTGTAATATGTGAAGCTGTTGAGTGTTGCTCTGGTTGTTACAGTCACATTTCACCCCAGAGGAAGCTTCAGTGGTGGCTTAAGTGTTTGGGGAATCCTTGGGATCAAAGGTGCTGTTCCAATTAGATGAACTGCCACTCTATCACCATGAAACTTTAAAAAAGCCATTAGTATGGGTCCCAAATGATCTTTAATGCTTTGCAGTTCTCCTACTGCTAATACCAACAAATACAGTGAAATGTACATGACCCTTTCATATAAGGGTTTTTTATTTTTCAGATTAGTGTCTTTCTGGGTGTGATTTGCAAGCAAGTAAGAGTATTGTTGTAATGGAAAAAGTGCGACTAAAGAAATTACAAGTGTCCTCAAGTAGAATCTGTAAATTCTCTATAAAAAGAGAGAGGTTTCACACTGTTTTTCTCACATCCCTTACAGGAAATAGACAGACGGTTGGAAAAGAAACTGAAGATTACACAAAAGGAAAGGTAATCGTGATCTTCTGGTCTGAAACACTCTTGATCTAGGCGCCCCTGCCTGGAGTTGCACTCTTGCAGGTTCAGAGAGTTGGCACAGGAGGGTAAATTGCATTAGATGCATCAAATTTAGTGGGTAACTAGCCTCCAATTTGAGCTAAGAAATGGGGAGCTTGTATTATATAATATGTCACTTTGTGGCACCTCTGATCCATAGCACTGTAGCTGAAAGATGATTGGAGATAATTTGATCCCTGAAGTAGGGTTTTCAAGAGCAGATATAGCCAGACCTATAGGGAAGCCATTTAAAAAACAAACAGAAAACCAAAACTGGGCAGTAGAATGAAGAAATGGGTGAAAGCCAAGTAACCCCTTCATGTACCAACCCTTTTTTGACCTGCTGTGCTCTGTCAGTGAGACTTTTGTGCCTGTATTCTGGCTTGGGCGGGTTACATAGAGGGAAAACTCATACTTCATCCCGTGCTGCCACAAACATATCACTTGTCACTGTTCTCAGTGATGTGAATTGGGTTTATATCTTCCTGCTTGCTCTACCTCCCCACCTCTCCCCTCCCTCCCCAAAAAATTCTAAACTTCTGATGAGTGTCAGTCTTTGGTTCAGCTTTCTGGTAGTTCAATAAGCTAATGCCTAAGCTGACAGACTTGTTTGTTGTGATTTTTAGGTGGGAGAAGGACTGTACCAAAAATCTGGGAAGTGGGGTTGTGGGGACATAATTCCAGAAAGTAAGGGGCTGGAGAGAGACTATCAAATGACACAAGGAAGAATGACTATCAAATGACACAAGGAAGAAAGGGGAGCAGCAGAATACAGACCCTGGACTTCAGAAAAGCAGACTTTGACTCCCTCAGGGAACTGACGGGCAGGATCTCCTGGGAGAACAACATGAGGGGGAAAGGCGTCCAGGAGAGCTGGCTGTATTTTAAAGAATCCTTATTGAGGTTGCAGGGAAAAAACATCCCGATGTGTAGAAAGAATAGTAAATATGGCAGGCGACCAGCTTGGCTAAACAGTGAAATCCTTGCTGATCTTAAACGCAAAAAAGAAGCTTACAAGAAGTGGAAGATTGGACAAATGACCAGGGAGGAGTATAAAAATATTGCTCAGGCATGCAGGAGTGAAATCAGGAAGGCCAAATCACACTTGGAGTTGCAGCTAGCAAGAGATGTTAAGAGTAACAAGAAGGGTTTCTTCAGGTATGTTAGCAACAAGAAGAAAGTCAAGGAAAGTGTGGGCCCCTTACTGAATGAGGGAGGCAACCTAGTGACCGAGGATGTGGAAAAAGCTAATGTACTCAATGCTTTTTTTGCCTCTGTCTTCACGAACAAGGTCAGCTCCCAGACTGCTGCACTGGGCAGCACAGTATGGGGAGAAGGTGACCAGCCCTCTGTGGAGAAAGAAGTGGTTCGGGACTATTTAGAAAAACTGGACGAGCACAAGTCCATGGGGCCGGATGCGCTGCATCCGAGGGTGCTAAAGGAGTTGGCGGATGTGATTGCAGAGCCATTGGCCATTATCTTTGAAAACTCATGGCGATCGGGGGAGGTCCCGGATGACTGGAAAAAGGCTAATGTAGTGCCCATCTTTAAAAAAGGGAAGAAGGAGGATCCGGGGAACTACAGGCCAGTCAGCCTCACCTCAGTCCCTGGAAAAATCATGGAGCAGGTCCTCAAGGAATCAATTCTGAAGCACTTAGAGGAGAGGAAAGTGATCAGGAACAGTCAGCATGGATTCACCAAGGGCAAGTCATGCCTGACTAACCTAATTGCCTTCTATGAGGAGATAACTGGGTCTGTGGATGAGGGGAAAGCAGTGGATGTGTTATTCCTTGACTTTAGCAAAGCTTTTGATACGGTCTCCCACAGTATTCTTGCCGGCAAGTTAAAGAAGTATGGGCTGGATGAATGGACTATAAGGTGGATAGAAAGCTGGCTAGATCGTCGGGCTCAACGGGTAGTGATCAACGGCTCCATGTCTAGTTGGCAGCCGGTTTCAAGTGGAGTGCCCCAAGGGTCGGTCCTGGGGCCGGTTTTGTTCAATATCTTCATTAATGATCTGGAGGATGGCGTGGACTGCACTCTCAGCAAATTTGCAGATGACACTAAACTGGGAGGAGTGGTAGATACGCTGGAGGGTAGGGATAGGATACAGAGGGACCTAGACAAATTAGAGGATTGGGCCAAAAGAAACCTGATGAGGTTCAACAAGGACAAGTGCAGAGTCCTGCACTTAGGACGGAAGAATCCCATGCACTGTTACAGACTAGGGACCGAGTGGCTAGGCAGCAGTTCTGCAGAAAAGGACCTAGGGGTTACGGTGGACGAGAAGCTGGATATGAGTCAACAGTGTGCCCTTGTTGCCAAGAAGGCTAACGGCATTTTGGGCTGTATAAGTAGGGGCATTGCCAGCAGATCGAGGGACGTGATCGTTCCCCTCTATTCGACATTGGTGAGGCCTCACCTGGAGTACTGTGTCCAGTTTTGGGCCCCACACTACAAGAAGGATGTGGAAAAATTGGAAAGAGTCCAGCGGAGGGCAACAAAAATGATTAGGGGGCTGGAGCACATGAGTTATGAGGAGAGGCTGAGGGAACTGGGATTGTTTAGTCTGCAGAAGAGAAGAATGAGGGGGGATTTGATAGCTGCTTTCAACTACCTGAAAGGGGGTTCCAAAGAGGATGGATCTAGACTGTTCTCAGTGGTACCAGATGACAGAACAAGGAGTAATGGTCTCAAGTTGCAGTGGGGGAGGTTTAGATTGGATATTAGGAAAAACTTTTTCACTAGGAGGGTGGTGAAGCACTGGAATGGGTTACCTAGGGAGGTGGTGGAATCTCCTTCCTTAGAGGTTTTTAAGGTCAGGCTTGACAAAGCCCTGGCTGGGATGATTTAGTTGGGATTAGGTCCTGCTTTGAGCAGGGGGTTGGACTAGATGACCTCCTGAGGTCCCTTCCAACCCTGATATTCTATGATTCTATGAAATGCTGATGCATGCTGTAAGAAATCCTGAGATGACTTAAGTACATTTTCCTTCCTACATCTTCAATTGTAGGTGCCTACATTGTATTTTTTTTAGCACTCAGGAATGGGCCAGATGCCTCTCAAAATTATAGAATACTTCCTGCCTCAAAGAATTCACAAGCTAGCTTGCGACACCCCAACTCAGAAACTTTGAGCTTTAATTTTTAAGATTGGAACTGGTAGCAAAAAACTTAAATCATCATCCCACCCAGTTGAAAGTAATTCTCTGGTCAGTGTCCTAGCACCTCTCCTTTTCTCCCCTCCCCCCCTTTTTTTTTAAAGGAGAAGAACCAAAGCACCAGGTGTCTTCTGCCCTCCTGCCCGTTTGACTTAAGTAGGCAAATCTCAAATAAGCATGCTCTCTGCTACAGTATCTGAGTTGCAACTATAACAAGGTTTTTAATTGTTGCAAGACACCTCCTAGTCATGAAGACGGTATCCGTCTGGCAAGGCTCCCGCTCCCAGCAGTTAACACTTTCTGTCCGTGGGATACAGATTCTAATTAGATATTTGTGTCTTTTCTTAAACAGCAGAAAATCAAAATCTCCTCCCAAAGTGCCGATTGTCATTCAGGACGACAGCCTTCCCTCAGGTCCTCCTCCACAGATCAGGATCTTAAAGAGGCCCACAACTAACGGTGTGCTTAGTAACCCCAACTCTGCGAGTAGACCAGCTTTTCCGGTAAAGTCTCTGGCACAGAGAGAGGCAGAATACGCAGAAGCCAGAAAACGAATTCTGGGCAGCGCAAGCCCAGAAGAGGAACAGGAGAAACCCATTCTAGACAGGTGAGAACGGCTGGGGCTTAATGGCAATTCTAGCTGCATCCCTAAACTAACCCCTATAGGAAGTCCTTCAGCAAATGATTTCCTACAGATAGTGGTCCTCCAGAGGGAAGAGGAGCCATGCCAATACCTAATATTTCACATGACATGCAGGATAAAGCCCACTGAGAGGTGGGGGCATCCTGTTAGCACATGTGATACGGTATAGCTCAAATGCATAGAAATGAAAGCAAATGCTTATTGGAAGCAAAGGTGTTTAGACACAGATCGTGGGCTTTTAAACGCCTTCATCGAGGACAAAGCCTTCTCTGACATAACCAGGGGACTAGGCAGCAGGAGCAGGTTGACTCTGCAAGGAAGGACTTGCCATATTTCATACGAATATCTTTAATAGTAAAACAAAAGGATTAGAAATAATTCTGCACAGATCCGAGTCTGTCTGTCTGCTCGGGGACCGTAACCTTTCAACAAAATGTGACTGTTTTCCCCAAGCAAGGGGGCTACCGAGTTGAGTCTTGCCTGTGAATATCCAGCTGAGCTGGCTAGCCCAACTCACATGGTGTAGAACAAGCTGAATTTACATTCCTCACAGCCATGCTGCTTTTATCACTGATTGGAGATTGGAGAGGGCCAGACCAGTCGCTCCAGAGGCACTTTCCCTCCCCATATTGTATGTTCTGCCCTGCCTTCTGATCTACATCACATTGGCTCTGTAGTCCTTTTCCAGTATATTCTCCAACTAAACATAACCTTGGATGGGGGAAACAACTTAAACTGGAGTCCTGTTTGAACAGACACAGCAGCCACTCTTTCCAAAGACTAAAGGACTGCAGTTTAAAAAAAAAAGGTGCTGCCTGGGGTGGAAAAAGGCACATCATTGAAATGGCTCTCTTACAAAAGAGAGTAATGATAAACGTTCCTAAAGAACATCCGTGAACAAAGGTGGTGGTAACAAAACCAGAGCAGGATGATTCCACTCGGGTAGGGTTGGGACTTGGACTTTGAAGTTACCTGGGTTTTGGCTGCCGAAGAGCAGGGCTTGGGAAAATGGAGCACTAGTCAATTCTCAATTGCCTGTGAGGTCCTGCAGAGTGCAGCAGCAGCACTGACAATAGCTCTTTCACCATGGCAGTGACTTTCCACTGAAGGACTCTTCCTGTCTTCGTTGGAATTGCCTGGGGTAAGGTAGAAGTATTCCTTCTTTTTAAGACTGATTTCTTTCCTGCAGGCCAACAAGGATCTCCCAGCCAGAAGATTCCAGGCAGCCCAATAATGTGATACGGCAGCCACTGGGTCCTGATGGTTCACAAGGCTTCAAACAACGCAGATAGATATGGGCAAGAGATCATGCTGTCGAAAGCAGGGTCAGCTGCCACGGGTTGCACTGCCGTGGTGGACAAATGGACTTGAGCAGAGGGAACGACCTGGTTTACTTGCACTGTGATCCCTTTGCTCTGCCCACTGTGACCTTGAACCCCATGCACTGTGACCCCCTGCTCCACCCACTGTGATTGGCACACCGACGAGGGCTGTCCCAAGTCACTGTAAAAGGAAGGGGGGTACGTTAAGGACTCTGAACAGGTGCAGAGAGTCGTGTGTGCCACTTCAGTTGAAGCTAGCGCCAGCAATAATGTTTATCATACTCATTAACCTGGGATTTAAAAGAAGAATGGGAAGCCTCCCCAAATGTGCATGTTGTCTCTCTCACTTCTGAGCAAGTTCTGTTTCAAAAGATCTTTGTTTTTTGTTTGTAAATCAGATCAACTTTAAACCAAGTGCATGGGAAGGGTTTTAGCTGTTTAGTTTTGTTTTAATTGAGAGAGGTAGTTGGTAGTGTTCTAAAAAAGGAGTTTCTAGGAATTTCCACAATATAATGGCTAGGATTTGGCAAGCTTAGCTTCTAGTTCTGTATTTCCACTGCTGCCAAGCAAATGGAAGGGGACTTCCAGGCACCTGGGCTTTCTAATGGCCTTGGGCCCAGAAACCAGTGGAGTCCAGTGGCCCAGTTCACTTACTGCACTTGTCATAAGCTTGGTTAGTTTTCTGCTGGCTTGAGGAAAAACTTAATAATACATTTCTTGTATTTGGGGAGAAGGGAATGTAGACAGATCCCATGGAGACACCTACTGCCTGCCTGCTGCTTCCAGCAGAGAGAGCAGGGTGAAGGAACAGGGCTCTGTTGCATCTAGGTTTACAAGCTAGGAATAGACTAGTTCAATACTGTACTGGTCCACTCCGGTTAGTGCATGGAAAACATGGTAATGAGCCTGGCTCTGTGCAGCATGTGCTTGTCGGAAAGCTGACGTATGGAAGGAGGCTGGGCAACCACTGCTCCAAAGGTTTGAACCCTAAGTGGCTTGTGATGGACCGATGGCTTATGGTACAATTCCAGTGCTGTACTTGATGCATTTACTTCTAGAAATCATAGACATCGGGAACAAACCATGTTCAATAAAGTTTGGAAAAAAAATCCCTGTTTTCATGCATTGGTGGTAACAAATGGCTTTCCGCTAAGCTCTGTCCTCCAGCCCCAGAAAAAGAAAGGGGTCTGAGGAAGGGTTCCTGGCCATGGAAGAGAAATTTAAGGTACCACCAAATCAGCTGTTGCAAGCTGTCAAATATAGCTACTCCATTGCTTCTCCTGTGCCCTATACTGTCTTGTTGCATTGTCTAACTGTATATTAGACAACAAGGAAGCTGATCAACTCTTAATCTCAAGGGATTAGATGAACACTAAAGCTTCCTTCTGCTGGGGCAACAAGAATGTATGTTGTATGCTGGAAAGGCTCCAGTAGTAGAGATGTCTCAGCATGTCGATAGGACCTGGTACTGTAGACAGCCTGTGTGGCATAGAAACAGACTCTCTTTCTGTGACAGCAGCCAGAGGCCAAGAAGGATTTAGATCGTCCCTTCACCTAAAAGGACCGTGGGCTAGTCTGCTTCACTGTGTTTCCAGAAGCTGCCTTTCCACACAGTTGGTTTTTTGGAGGATGTATTCTGTACAGGTGCAATATGACATGGGCCACTGTTTGTGCTTAATAGGTTGAATAGTGGGCCCCTGAACCCATCCTCTTTTGCCTGAAAGGAAGCAGCTGAACAGAACCTCTGCCTACAGTGAGTTGTATGGGAGATTCCCATACAGTAAACCAAGACATGTACAGAAATACAGCAAACTGGTCAAATAAACTACCTGTGTACAAAAGATGAAATCTACTAGAACATTGATCTTTTAACTGAATTTCTTTTCTGTCCTGCCCTCCTGCGATTCCCTAAATCAAGTGAGCCCATGGAATGCTTGTTAAAGGATTACTTTTTTTTTTTTTTTTTTACACTCTGCTGTAATCAGAGAGGTGGGCACAGGTGTACAGATGTTCCATAGGCCTGCAGTTGGGCTCAAGTCCTTGTGGTTTTATAAGACTGTAATCTGATGTTTACCTAACTTCCTCTCAGGTAGGGCTTGGAATGTGCTGCATGAGCACCTGTACAAGCCACCAGCAGCTGCTTCACAGGAAACATCTTTCCCTCATGGCAGCAAGGAGAAACTGATGGGAAGAGTAGCTGGACGGGGGAGGGCAGAAGAGAAGAGGATGGGAAAAGACATTTGCAATAACTGTGTAGTCACCACGCCTTTCCTTAATCGATAATTAAAATAGCTATTACTTTGGATGGCCAGCTGCTGGCAAAAGCCTCCTGATGTAGCTTCTGATATCTTGCCAATGTTAGGACAACAGTATCCCTTTTCTGCCACCTGGTATCCTGTATATCAGGGGTTTAATGTCCTTGCTAGCTGCTCATAGGACAAAATCTGGTCCTCCAGCATCACCCTCACATAACTAATATAAGATTATGTGGGGGGGAGCTAACCAGAGCACCCCTCTCCAGCTTATTCATCCTTATAGCATGGTCAGTCAGGATGCTTCCAACCTGCGGGCAGGGGGGGGGCAACGTTCCTGGAGAAACCTACCACTAGGCCCCCTCTTCCAGGTGGACAGTAGGTCAGTGATCCTGTCCAGAAATCAGTGTTGGGATAAGTCAAAGGCCCTGTTTGCAGAGGGGCTAGAGCTCTTGTTCTAATACATGTTTATAGGGTTTTTTGTGTGTGTTCTTAGGGGCACTTTATGGTTCTGTGTGTGTGTATGCGTGTGCATGTGTGTATTCGGGTGGTAAGAAGTGCAAAGCTGTGTACGTCTGCCACAGGACACACAGCTGCCTGTCTCCCCATGGAAGTGCTCCTAAGTATGCAGAAAAACATTTTATAAATTGTATTTTAAATAAATGTGTTAAACTTTTTAAAATGCCGTTTTATTTTTTCAAACTACTATGTGTGCCCTCTTCCTGGAGCGCCCCAGGGCTAAATTGGGCTCTAGAAGCTGCCCCTGGGTGTTTATGATCTAAATTGGAATGAGAACACATGCATGAGGCACACCACCAGGAGGGGAGGAGAAGGGGTTGTGAATAACTGTTGGCCAAGGGGAATTTATTCCTGCTGAGAGTGGATTGAAACTACTTGACTCCTATATAGTCTCCTTGTTGTTTGGGTTTCTATAATATGCTTTTAATGTACTGGGCAGGTCACTGAACTAGGGTCTCCTCCCATGTATGTGAAAATGACTTGAATTAAAAGGGGGGCTTTCTGAGGGCGGGGGATGGGGGTGTTCAGAGCTCTGGCTGCTCTGTGATGCTGGCTCTGCTATTAAGGAGGGGGAAGTAAGCAAGCACTAGAAACTAGCTACTGCTACCTTGCTTACCTGGACAGGTAATCCTAGCAAAGTAACTGGTAGCAATTGTCCCTGGGATGGTAAGTAACCATGGATGGAGGCAGGATGGTTCATGCAGTTATCATGGATCTTAAGTCAGGCTCTCTTCATGTGATCTAGACTATGGAAAAGTCGGAGTGCCTCTGTAATGGGCTAAGCAGTCCTAAGGCACCTTGTACTAATCAGAAACATTTCTGTAGGATCCTGAACCCTCAAGTCACTTACACAACAAGCAGAGTGGCCTTCAGTGGCTCCTTTACAACTTGTGGTTTAGGCAGCAGCGTGGGTGGAAAGCTGCCTCTGTTCTGCAAAACACACTTCCCTTTTCTTTTGAGGGTCTCCTAAATCACAGAAACTACCCGTTTCTGTGCAATTCCCAGGCTGTGGGGGTGGTGGCGCAAACAGTCTTATGTGAGACTTTAGTGAACTGAGCACTAGACAGCATTGTGTGCACATCCCTGAGTGGAGGGAGATGAGTTTTCCTCCTATCACTGGACCGTGACCTCAGGGACCGGAATGGTCAGTCACCATATATTTAGATATCCTACTACATCACATCCTCCAGCTTCACTGGTGCACTCAAGCTTAGGAACAGCTATCGGCTCTTTTACAACGTAGTGCCCTGTCTATATACAGTGTGGCACAATTTAGATTTCTCCAGAGCTAAATTCACTTCATAATCCCATCTTGTTACCTTTGGAGAGAAGGCAAAAGATGTGATTTCTATAGAGTGCATCAAGGCTGGAACTACAAGGAAAACGAGCACAGTTTGAGATTAGATTCAGGTTAATACCAGTTTCTTCAGTAGCTGGGGATTAGTGGGTTGGTGTCACAGCGCTGTAGGATAGACTCTGCTTGGTACCAATTCCTAAGAGCAACCATAAAACAGAACTAAGCTCTCCTTTGTGGCGCTTTCAGTTTTCACTCCCTCTACTGCTTGTAGTGCTGTTTGGAGGACATAATTGCTACCCCTCATCTGATACGCTGTAGCCGCGGTAACCCATGTTCTGTTCACTTAGTCCAACTATTGAGCTGGGGTCCAGTGGCAAGAGAAGTGCAGCAAGTAGGATATTTTATTTCCTGCTGTGAGAACTCTGTGGAAGCTTTAGAACAGGATTTCATGGGGCTCTCATGAGTTCAGCCTTGCCTTTCCTGCTGCAAACCTATTGTTCTTGCAGCTGTCTGTGAAGCCAAGGGGCCAGCCAGTGGCCTTCTGCATTGACCTTAGTTACAGCAACAATGAATAGCTCGTGAATAGACTGCAACTACGCTATCTTATGGGACCGTGTACGTGGGCATCTCAAAGTACTTGAGACATGTAACAGCAGGACATGGAATACTGTGTATTACAGCAATGCCTAGATGCAGAATGTAGGGGGGCAAACGTTCTGGAGTTGGGCAGTGGGGTTACTGTGAAGTAGAGGGGAAAACGGCTCTATGGTGGGATGAGGACAAACAATGCAGCTCAGGATGGCATAGGAGCCATCCAAGAAATAATACACAACCGTTTTCATAGCCATTCATATGAAGAACTATCAATGTTCATCCATTTATAAAGCTGGGAAATTCTCAGACAAAACTTTAACATACTAAGATTGCTTCCCTGTACTTCCCACCAATGCAAACCCCAGGCAGCTAGGCAGGAGCAGTTGAGTCATTCAACACCACCCCACATAAGCTCTAGTTCCCCTTTGCAATCTCACCTCCAGCGCCTTTCCACAATCCACATCCCATGTAGCTTTACCTTCATCCTGAACAACCACCAGACAGCCTTAACTCTGATCCTAAATATTAAGGTGCCATATAAGGCTTCTTGTGATGCATGGATGTGATGATCAGAACACAGTAATGTGTGTTCTGTCATATCCTATTTATTAAACGTTCATCTAAGCAAACCTACCAGTTATCCCTGCTGGTCCCTTTGCCAGTTTAATTACTGGGCTTGCTTCTAGCGTCACCGCCTTCTGACCTGCATGGTCCTTGGAATTGCTCACCATTGCTCATGATCTCCTCCCTTCCTTGATGACTCAGCACTCGCAGGGGCTGGGGAATGCTTTGATGGAGCCTTGGCAACTTCTATTAGCTCACCACCTCTGCTTGTATCTGGGACCTGGTTCCCTGCTCCGGGAACATTTCACAGAGGGACTGAGTTCAGGGGACATCTTGGATGACACAGCAACAACCCAAAAAAGAAAGTCCCTTGGAACTAGCTAGGCTGATCTCAAAGCCTGGGGAGGGCTGGTATACTGTGGTGGGGTGCCTGGCAAACTACATTAACCCCCTTGACTTTGCAGTGCAAGGATTCCTTGATGTTCTAATGGACTGAATCGCTGTTGGGGTAAATTAAGACTCTGGTCCTGGTCCCATTGAAATCAGTGTTAAAACTCCCACCAACTTCAACCTGAGTGGTTGTGAGGCCAGATCCTGGGAGCTGATGAACGCTCAGCTCCTACTGAAGTCAATAGGAGTTGCGGGTGTTCAGTACCTTCCATTGCCTGGCCCTACAAATCACATCTCCTGTGGACAGTGTATTAACAACTGACGATTGGGATGCACCTGAACAAGAGAATTACTAACATTCGACCTGCTTCTGCTCCCACTGAGGTCAATGGAAGTTTGTTTTACATGTTTTGTTTATTGCTTTAAACAAAAACCAGACAACAGAATAGTTTCCCCCAATATGGCCATCAACAACCCAAAGGGAAACTACCCTACAAAATGTAGCCAGTACAATGCCAGACAAGCAAGACCCAGGCATGGCACTGCTGATAAAATACTTACTGTCTTAGGGACAGCTTGAATGTATTTGCCTTGTGAGGCAGGGCAGGGCAATTATAC
The DNA here is from genome assembly GCA_003942145.1 of Platysternon megacephalum. Taxonomy (NCBI): domain Eukaryota; kingdom Metazoa; phylum Chordata; order Testudines; family Platysternidae; genus Platysternon; species Platysternon megacephalum. The sequence continues at coordinate 17,339,910 of QXTE01000014.1, read as the reverse complement.
CCATTGTACAGATCAGAACTGAGGCCCGGAGTGGGGAAGTGCTTTGCCCAAGGTCATGCAGGAAGTCTGTGGTGGAACAATAAATTGAACATGGGTCTTCTAAGTGAGCATCCTAATACCTACACCATCTTTCCTCTGCTTTAAACACTCCTGAACTGAAGGTGGGAGCTGGTGGCTGTTCACCTCTAGGTCACTGGTTCCAATCCAGCCAAGGGCCGTTTAGAGGTGGAGGGGGAAGATAGACAACTCAGGGAACTAGAAGTATGCAGTGGGAGATGGAACCTGTTGGCAACTCCAGCTACTTCCTTTAGCTTTTCTTGAGCCCAAATGTACAATGTGTTTTCAAAATAATGAAGTGCCGTTCCACCAGCCACCCTGCAGACACTGGCTCACGTGAGATAAATGGGTAGTCTTTAGCAGGTTCTATGGGCTCAACTAATACCCAAAGTAAATTATACATCCATGGCTACCATTTCCCTCCAGCAAAGATAGTGTAAAGTTTTAAGGCCCTTTATTTGGACAACAGCTGAAGGCAACAACCAGGGAGAATATAGAGACAACCCCTTTGATAAATGGACACATTTATTTGTGTGAAGGCAAGGAAAAGAAGGAAGTGCTTACATAATTTGTACAGCAAGAAGTGTGCCCAAAATGAATGGCAGGCACAAACCTTAATGCCAGGCCTAACTGCTTGATCTGCGTCATTGCATCCGTCCTAGGTATTTGTGACGGAATGCACCCCTCTGTTCACACCCTACGCCCTATTGTAACAATCTTTGTACAGAATATGCCTTATGAGGTATCATCTGAAAACTAATAACTCAATGGTCAATAATATGATGAAAAGTGTGTAATACAGTTATGGCCTTAAGCTGAAATCCTGGCTGAAGTGTGTTTGCTAGACAATTCTGGGGAGGGAGTGAACCTGTTTCTTAAAGACAAAGGACAAGCTGATGCATCTAGCGAAGTAGTCATCAAAACTGATGGGCGATCACCTGTCAAGTGGCCATTCTTTGGCGAGGAGCAAGGGCAGGAACAAACAGATCGGCATCTTAGCAAACAACAGCATGGACCCTCTTTCACCACCAGACTGCTTGACTCCATCCACACAGCAGGAATGACCTTTATCTAGGCACAACCCTCAGGAAAATGCATTTCAAAGGGTGACTGAACTATAAAAGTGACGGACAAAAACATCCCAAGTTCTCTCTCCACATCCATCTCTTGTTCTTTCACCTAAGACAACAAAAGAAACAAGACCATTTGACTTTGGGAGAGATCCTGACCTGAAATTTGGTCAGCCCTGTTGCTGGGAGCATGTGGTGAGAATTTTATCTTTACCCAAGTCTAGCTTGTTAAGTTTTAGTCCTAGGAAGGATTTTCTTTATTTCTCTTGTAACCATTTCTGACTTTAATGCCTTATGCTTGTACTAACTTAAAATCTCCCCCTTTGCAGTTAAATAAACTTGTTTTATTCTTTAATTAAGAACAGACCAGTGTTGTCTGTAAACTGAACTATGTGGGTAACTCCATTTCTGGTAGCAAACTGTTTTATATTGATCCCCTCAGAGGGCAATAGACCTAATATATCTGGACTGTCCAGGAGAGGGATGGACAGTGCAGAACACACGTTTTTGGGGAAAATCTGGAAGTGGGAGTGTGTTGGAGTCACCCTGCAAGTGGTAACCAAGGCTTGGTGGAAGCCAGAGCGTGACTGATGTGTGACTGGTGGGCTGCAGCTATATACAGACACTCAGGGAGTGACCTGCAGGCTGGTTGACTGCGAGTGGCCCAGGTAGGAGCTACAGCAGCAAAGCATTGTGAGGGACCCAAGCTTGCAGGGCAGGGGTGACACAGCCTCTCACTGGTCTGGATTGCACACCAGAATGTTCCAGTGTTTCGAAGGGGTATGTTATCTTGGTATCAGGTAGGAGATGCAGCTACTGAAGGGAAAGATAGTCCAGTGGCTCAGACCCTCTCCGAGGACATGGGAGCCCTTTGTTCAAGTCCCTGGTCTGCCACAGGCTTCCTGGGTGACCTTGAACAAGTCATGTCGTCTTTCTGTGCCTTGGTTCACCATCGGTACAACGGGAAAGATAGTTCTGCAATGCCTCGCACGTGGGGGGGAGAGAGAGGAAAAGTAAACTAAAGATAGGGAGATGCTCAGATACTACAGTAATGGGGAGCCATGCAAGTACCACAGACAGAGATCTGTAGCCGCAGACATGAACAACGCGAGCAATTTCCGAGGGTACAAATTGATCCTGCAAAAAAGTGGCTGAGCTACTGAAACCCAGTGTGGTATTTATTGGGTCTTAAAACAAATGACTCTATACAACATGGCTCAGCGACAACGAAAGGGTGGGGGAGGAGAGCAACAGTCTATACACATTTGAAGATGGAAAGCCCCAAGAAGGAAGAGGGGTTGCTTAAGGAAGGGGTGCAACTAAGAGCAATGGGAAGAATTTAGAAAGGGAAGGTTGTGGCTAACTTTTATCCTGCTCTAGCCCGTTTGCTTTATGTCTCCTTTAACTGTGAACACTTAGGAGCATGGAATGCTCTTCATATGTGGTTGGCACCCAGTATGATGTGGGCATTGTCACAATTAGTGATGGTCTTTGCACTATTTCAGCCTGTGGTGGCACTGGAAGATGTGACCTTTCCTGGAGATTCCTTACTGGAAAAGAGAAGAGTTATTCCAAGACTCCGGTAGAAAAATATCACCTATGCCATTGAGCTCTGGCATCATCTGATGACTGATGGGCAATAGCAACTTGCTTCTAGCCTGCCATGGCCCATCTCATCAGCATGTCCTGGCACTGAAGGACCAGGATGAGCTCCTCACACAGCTCCTGGAATGTGGGTTTTCTCATGAGCCCACTGCTGGTCATCTCAGATCTGAACGATGATGGTTTCCCACCACTCAGTGCTTGTGGTCATGGTCCAGAACTGCCGGTTAGCATAAGACGTGTCAGCCATTACAAGCAGCATCAGCTGTCTCCACCCCTCCATTTCTGCATGTGCTGATCTACTTTCCCTTCTCATAGAATCATAGAACTGGAAGGTACCTCGAGAGGTCATCTAGTCCAGTCCCCTGCACTCAAGGCAGGATTAAGTATTATAGATTCTAGACCATCCCTGACAGGTGTTTGTCCAACCTGCTCTTAAAAATCCCCAATTACAGAGATTCCACAACCTCCCTAGGCAATTTATTCTAGTGCTTAACCATTCTGACAGGAAGTTTTTCATAATGTCCAACCTAAACCGCCCTTGCTGCAATTTAAGCCCATTGCTTCTTGTCCTATCCTCAGAGGTTAAGAAGAACAATTTTGCTCCCTCCTCCTTGTAACAACCTTTTATGTACTTGAAAACTGTTATCATGTCCCCTCTCAGTCTTCTCTTCTCCAGACTAAACAAACCCAATTTTTTCAATCTTCCCTCCTAGGTCATGTTTTCTAGACCTTTAATCGTTTTTGTTGTTCTTCTCTGGACTTTCTCCAATTTGTCCACACCTTTCCTGAAATGTGGCGCCCAGAATTGGACACAATACTCCAGTTGAGGCCTAATCAGTGCAGAGTAGAGCAGAAGAATTACTTCTCGTGTCTTACTTACAGTATCCCTGCTAATACATCCCAGAATGATGTTTTCTTTTTTTGCACCCATGTTACACTGTTGACTCATATTTAGCTTGTGATCCACTATGACCCCCAGATCCCTTTCTGCAGTACTCCTTCCTAGGCATTTCCCATTGTGTATGTGTGCAACTGATTGTTCCTTCCTAAGTGGAGTACTTTGCATTTGTCCTTATTGAATTTCATCCTATTTACTTCAGAGCATTTCTCCAGTTTGTCCAGATCATTTTGAATTTTAATCCTATCCTCCAAAGCACTTGCAACCCCTCCCAGCTTGGTATCGTCCACAAACTTTATAAGCGTACTGTCTATGTCATTATCTAAATCATTCATGAAGATATTGAACAGAACCAGACCCAGGACCAATCCCTGTGGAACCCGACTCGATATGCACTTCCAGCTTGACTGTGAACCACTGATAACTACTCTCTGGGAACGGTTTTCCAACCAGTTACGTACCCAGCTCATAGTAGCTCCATCTGTATTTCCCTAGTTTGTTTATGAGAAAGTAATGTGAGACAGTACCAACAGCCTTACTAAAGTCCAGATATACCACATCTACCGCTTCCCCCCCATCCACAAGGTTTGTTACCCTGTCAAAGAAAACTATTAGGTTGCTTTGACACAATTTGTTCTTGACAAATCCATGCTGTTATTTATCACCTTATTATCGTCTATGTGTCTGCAAATTGATTGCTTAATTATTTGCTCCATTATCTGTCCTGGTACTGAAGTGAAGCTGACTGGTCTGTAATTCCCCAGCACCAAGCTGCTGCTGAAACGTTCTCCACCATGTCTCGCGCCCTGCACCTGCCTCCCGTTCCCCGGTTGGAGCAGCGCGGGTGCCCGTGTTCGGCACAAGCCATTGTTCAGGGGAGGAGCCAGGCCTTGCCCCCCAGTCACCACGAAGGCCACAGCTGGAAATTGGGGGGTGCGGGGATGGAACTGGTTTACTTCAACCACCGCCCATGCGGCCACACGGGACAGACAAGTTCTCCCACAATTCACTGGGAAAGAGCTCACAGAGCGGCTCAGCCGACTGCAGCGCTGAGCACCATGGGATACATGCCCAGGGGCCTCCCAGGGTGAGCGAGACACCACGCCCTCCCCCCATCACTGTGCGCCGCTCTCGCTGGAGCTGCCCAACTCTATGGGCCAAGGCCTGGCAGCACCCCCAGAGCCTCAGACCTCCAAGGGGGAGGGGCTTAGGGAGGGAGACACTCTAGCTTCAGGCTGTCTGCTACAGAGGGAGAGGGGAAGAAACCTTTTTTTTTTTTTTTTATAGGACGCTCTAGCCTGCAGGCTCTGCCATAGAGTCCATAGGGGAAGAGCTCCCCCGAGACGCTCTAGCCTGCAGGCTCTGCCATAGAGTCTATAGGGGGAAGAGCCCTCCCCCTGCGGGACGCTCTAGCCTGCAGGCTCTGCCATAGACTCCAAGGGGAGGGAGCCCTCCGCCTGCGGGACGCTCTAGCCTGCAGGCTCTGCCATAGAGTTCTCCCCCGGGTGGGCGGGGCAGCGAAGGCCCCGGATTTCCGGGTCCCTTCCCGCCGAAGATGGCGGACAGCGATTACGAGTCGGTGCTGTGCGTGAAACCGGAGGTGCACGTGTACCGGGTGCCGCCGCGGGCCTCCAACCGCGGGTACAGGTGAGCCGGGCCCCTGCGCCCCCGGCCCGAGCCTCTCGCTCAGCCCGAGCCCCCCGCCGGGCACCCCCCCCCCCCGAACTGGGCTCCCACCGGGGGGGGGGCAATTGTCCTGGGCCCCAGGCCTCTGTGGCAGTAACGCGGCGGGGCCCGGGCCGAGGATCCCCTGAGCCTCACGCGCCCGTGGGGGGTCCAGCGGCACCCCCGGGGTAACCCTGGATTCCCCCCCGGGGACCCGCCTGTCTCGGGAGGATGCGAGCGCGGCTCCGACTGGGGATCTCCGTGGGGCCTGGCTGGCTCTTCCCTCCACAGCCCGTTTCCAGCCTCCCGCTCTCCGGGATCAGGGTNAGCCCTGTGGTAGCTGAGACCCCGGCTGAGCGTGGGAGACGGAGGGAAGGATAACAGCCAAATATGTTTGCCCTGGACTTGCCCAAGATCAGCCAGCACGGCAGTGGCAGAATCAGGAGTACAAGCTGGATCTTGCTAGTCCTAGTCTAGTGGTTTATCCATTAGACACACTGCCCCTCAATTAGGCTTTGAGTATTAAAATCATTCTACAAACTAAATTAATTTCTAAGGATCTCCTTTTTCCCAGGGTTGTAGACTGCATTTTCCTCATTAGTGTAGTGGTACTGTCATGTTCCGCTTCAGACACCCACAGCAATCGTTACCCAAGACAGCATCAGAGAGATTGTTTTTTTTAAATGGGTAACAAGGTAGGGAGAGAATAGCAATTCAAACAGGCAGCCTGGAGAGTGCGGAAACCTTCAGTTAATACAACTGACTGTCGCGCTGTGTAGAACTGCGTTTGAAATACAGAGCAAAGAAAAGTGAAGTGAAAGCTTGTTGCATTATAGCAGGGGCTCTCAGCCTTTCCTGACGACTGTGCCCCTTTCAGGAGTCTGATTTGTCTTGCGCACCCCAGGTTTCATCTCACTTAAAAACTACTTGCTGACAAAACCAGACATAAAAATACAAAAGTGTCATAGCCCACTGGTACAGAACAATTTCTGACTTTCTCATTTTTTACCATATAATTATAAAATAAATCACAGTATAAATATTGTACGTACATTTCAGTGTATAGAGCAGTATAACCAAGTCATTGTCTATATGAAAATTTAGTTATAGCCCAGGGGTAGGCAACCTATGGCACGCGTGCCGAAGGCGGCACACGAGCTGATTTTCAGTGGCACCCTCACTGCCTGGGTCCTGGCCACCGGTCCGGGGGGCTCTGCGTTTAGTTTAATTTTAAATGAAGCTTCTTAAACATTTTGAAACCTGATTTACTTTACATACAACAATAGTTTAGTTATATATTAAAGACTCCTAGAAAGAGACCTTCTAAAAAGGTTAAAATGTATTACTGGCACGCGCGACCTTAAATTAGAGTGAATAAATGAAGACTCGGCACCCCACTTCTGAAAGGTTGCCGATCCCTGTTATAGCCTGTTGTAAAACTGGACAAGTAGCTAGAGGAATTGATGTACCCCCTGGAAGACCTCTATGTACCCCTGGTTGAGAACCACTCCATTATAGGGTGTTGACCCCTCACCCTGTTTTCTTGCAGCCCTTCTGGGATTCTTGGGCTGACTTGCTTTATGGAAGGTCGTCATGTTCTCAGCTTGTGGAATGCAAGGTCTTTTAATCCAATGGTTAGAGATGGAAAGAAATAATAATGAGTTCCTTAAAGTGATCATTTTAGATCCAGTCTCGGCTTGATTTATAGAATGCAACAGCAATTGCAAACCACAAAAATGAAGAAAAAAACGTATGGGCTGTTTAGGTCTATTGTTGTATGTCAGTGTACTGTGTTTAACAGGGCCCAACAACAGCACTTACAATAGCATCAAACCGGCTGTGTTCACTCACTGTATCAGGGATTCACCTACCACATTGTGGTCATGTAAAACCGGCATGGTGGTCACATGATGTATTTCAGTAGCATCTTTTACACAATGCAACAATCTCAAAACTCCTTAGAAGCAAGCCTCCCAGCAGTCCTGTGAAAAATGATCCCCACTTACAGATGGGGAAGTTGAGGTACAGCAATGAAGTAAAATGCACCAACTTTCACACTGTGTCAGGTAAAAAGCAGAGAGAAGAGCCCGAATCCTGCCTGCCAATCTTGGCTCTAACTGCTAAACAATGCTTCCTTCCCCCAAATAGTATCCTGCTGTGCAGCTGCTGCTTTCAAAGGCCTGTATTTTCAATTGTATTCAAACGTGCTTTGGAGGACAGGCCTGCAATTCTTTGCCATGGCATGCTGAGGCAAATGTCTGAGCTGAGGACGACACGGCGATCAATACCACATCTGTCTTCCAAAGCAAACATCTGTGCAAATGGGATTTCAGCTGACAGAGAGACTTGGGCGGAAAATCCAAGAGGGGAGGTTAAGCAAGCAGAAAGATCTTTCCAAAACAAATCTACATATTAACCTGGCCTGGATTATGTAATGTAATTTGCTTGAATCATAGTTATATCCTGCTCCTGAGCTCTGCTCCCCATTTGTTTGTTTCATTCGCCTGTTATGTCCTGCCGTAACCATGTCACTGATCCTCCAAGCTGCTCCCTGTAGGCAGAACCCCATGGCCTTCTGGACTGGTGAAGGGGCCTGCCTGGGCAGAGCAGCTTGCAAGATCAGGGCCTTATATTATAAGCTTTTTGGGGCAGGGACTTTTCTCTTCTTGTAGGTCTGTAGAGTCCCTACTGCTCTAGGGCAGAGACTTTCTTTTTATTCTGTGTGTGTACAGCGCCTTGCACAGGGGAGCAGCGATCCCTGATTTAGGCTACTATGCAGTAGTATGGCACAATTAATAATAGTAGCCTAGTAAATTCCTTTATGGTGCCCTAGGCACTACTGCAGTACAAAGAGTGATAATAGAGGGAGTTTTGAAGCCTAAGATTTGAGTGACTTTTCTGATGTTAACAGTAGTTTTCTCCCACAGAGCTGCAGAGTGGCAGCTGGATCAGCCATCATGGAGTGGCAGGCTGCGGATAACGTCCAAGGGGAAGATGGCTTTCATTAAACTGGAGGATAAGAATTCAGGTAAAGGGAAAGCCATACAGCATTCATGTGCTTTACACTTAGGGTTTCTCCCCTCCGTTTCCTTCAGGAAGGGGCTCCCACCTCAGGCAGGCCTTTCCAGCCTTGTTAGCTATTGTCAGGAATGATCTTAAAGAAAAATGCCCAATGCTGGAACCTGAAAGATCCCAGCTGTATGGTGACATTAATTGGAAACTGGGTACTGGGATGTTTTTACAAGCTGCAGTGGTGCTAAAACCAGAGAGGCTGCCTGCTCAGTAGGCTTCTTCCTTTCCCTGTACTGTAATTCTTTGGAGAGGGTTGCTACTTGCCATGCAGCTTTGCTGTGGGCTTTTACGCTCCTTAATCTTGTGCAGTGCTTGGGTGCCCCCGCAATAGGTGCCTTGGAGAAAAACTCACTTCAGTAACAGGATTGGAGCCGCCGTCTTCCCCATTTGGCAGAATGACTTCATGTGGGTGCTGAAAAGTGCCTTGGAAGCTAATAAAGAGGCTGGGGAGAAGGAAGCCTTACAAGTATCTGCGGTGTGAAATGAGCCAAGTCTGTGCTGTTGGTAAAAAGCTGCAGGTCAACAAGTGGGGAAAACTCGTCTGGCTCTAGCCTGTGAAGTCCACAGAAAAGAACTTTCCATCTATAGCCCATGCCCAATAATTCTCCTCCCAGGCTGCTAGCCCTTCCTGGGTAGTGGATGTTACAGCAGAACGTTAGCTGTAGCTACCGTGGCTTAACGATGTGGTGCTTTTGTGTTCATAAGCAGATGTACAGACAACTGCGTGAGTGGGGCATCTTAGGAAATACACTTCTGCTAGGCTGGGGTGTTCATTATAATTCTCCCGTCTCCCCAGGCAGGAACCTTCCTCGCTGCAGCCCTCACTCTGGGTGATGGGAACTCCATGTGGCTGCCTCGGGAGCCCCATTGTTCTCCCCACACCAAGTTCAGGTCAGAAAGGAGTTGGTCACTGAAGAGAAACAGAGTTCTCTCTCTCCCCTCCCCACCCCCAATTGCCTGGGCTCTCTGTGGCTGCAATGTCCTTGGCCCCTCTTTCTCCCAGGATTTATTGTGTGGCAGTGCATTGCTCTTACGTTTCTTGGGATCAGCCGAGTAGCCAGTAAGTGTGTTCATTCTGGGTCAGTAGCTGTGCCAGAAGAGTCTTGTTATCTAAAGCTGGAAGAATTAAGGGGTCTCAGTCTAAAAGAGGAAATGTGGTCAAATTGTTAGAACCCAGAATGAGAATCCCTTAGATCCTGGGGATAAAGCCTACCATTCAGGAGTGTTGTCACGCTTAATTCATTGTGTGTAAAGTGCTGTCTCTGTATGTATTGTATCCTGATGAAGAATGGGAGAACACTGGGGTATTGAACTATTGTGTGTTTCCTACTCTTGTTTCTAGGAGAACTTTTTGCCCAGGCACCTGTGGACCAGTTTCCTAGCATCGCTGTAGAGGGTGTGACAGATTCCAGCAGATATTTTGTCATCCGGGTTGAAGATGAAAGTGGTATGGGCAGTGTTCAGATCACTTTTCTTCTGCATACTGAGGCATACAAATTTTGGGGAATAAGTTTCTTTAGCAGGTTTCCATTATTATTATTCTGATGTGAAGGGTTCTTGATTTGAAAGGGATAAATATACATTACATCTAAAGTACAGCCTAGAAGTGTAAGGCAGTGGATTGCACAGGAGATTGGTAATGGGATCAGGAGCCTTTCAGTCCAGATCCATCTTAAAGTCAATAATGATCGAAAATTGTTACCGTCAGACTGTGGTTCAACCTCCTGCATGAAGTGACTTCTTTGTCTACGCTAGAGCTGATCGGAAAAACTTCCACAGGACCATGTTATGTCGCAAATTGCAATTCCATCAAAATTGAAACACTTCGCGAAATCATGTCAATTTTGCCAAAATTTAGTTTTAGAGAAAAAACAAAATAAAAGTTCTGACAGTGTCAAAAATGTCCCATTTCCACATCCTTGGTGCCAAACACTTTAATTTTTTGTTTAGAAATTACTTTTCATTTTGAATTTTTTAAATGTTTGTATTATATATAATCTATAATACAAATCTAAATTGAAATAGTTTTGATCAATCCAAAACAATTTTTCTCAGAACTTTCCTTTTCAAAGAATTTCAGAAATTTTGGGGTTTGTTTCAATTCAAAACAAAGCCAGATTTCAAAATGCTTTGTGAAATGGGGTTTCCATCCTTCGCACAACTCTAGTTTTCACACTGAATCAGTTAAAAAACCAATTTTGTTAAGCTGTGCAAACCCCTGTGTGGATAAGTTTATATTAGTTTAAAACTGGTTGTCAGTTTAGTTCAGGGGTCGGCAACCTTTCAGAAGCGGTGTGCCGAGTCTTCATTTATTCACTCTAATTTAAGGTTTCGCATGCCAGTAACACATTTTAATGTTTTTAGAAGGTGTCTTTCTATAAGTCTATAATATATAACTAAACTATTGTTGTATGTAAAGTAAATAAGGTTTTAAAAATATTTAAGAAGTTTAATTTAAAATTAAATTAAAATGCAGAGCCCCCCGGACCAGTGGCCAGGACCCAGGCAGTGCGAGTGCCACTGAAAATCAGCTCGCGTGCCGCCTTCGGCACGAGTGCCATAGGTTGCCTACCCCTGGTTTAGTTTATGCATGTAAATTTACCAATTGAAGCTAAACTGATCTAAGACCAATATAAGAGAGTTCACACACAGTTACGCTGGTTTAATGAAATCTGTTTAAAATTGCACCTTTAATTAAACTGGGACAACTTTGTTAGACCAGGCAATAGTCCAGTTTGTAGTAGGAAGTGACACCACGATACAAAAAGCATTCTTGATTGGCATTCTCAGCAGAGAGGCCAAGGCTAAAATAGGCCACAGGTCATGGGTGAGAAGCAAGTGGGAGACTATAGGGAAACACGTACTAGTGCTGGCCATACTGTATCATTTCTGTGGATAAACAAACTCTCTGTCTCCAGTGCTGTCAATTTAACACCCTTCACCAATATTAAATCCACTTAATTTTTTGTAAATGAGTTTCACGGAACCATCTCAAGGTTGGAAGGTTCCAGGCCTAGATGTTTTATAACCTGAATAAAGGCTGGCTGTGGTGCAGGGTGGAGCGCTGGCGATTGCAATGGGAGGAGAGACTGCTTTCTCTGAAGTGTGTGAGTGAGAGAGAATATAGGGGAGAAGGGTGTCAAACAGTGGAAGGTCCTGAAAGGTAAATTTAAACTGCTGAACAATATTCTCAGGGCTGAGGGGATAGGCTTCACTTTAACCATAAAGGAACCAAATGATGATCCATACCTATTGCAGGTGGCTGTGGGTGCCACAGGGCACCCAAAGAAAGGCATTTACTAGGGACTCTGATTTACTTGTATTGCCAAAGCACCTAGAGACGCTCGTTATAGACCTGGGCCCCCATTGTGCAAGGTGCTGTACGCACACAACAAACCCAATGGCAAAGGCCAGGGAGGATGCTGAGGTGCAGCTAGATGTCACTGAACAGTGTCTTCTTGTGGTGGAGCGTTCATGTCGGATATCTAATACTGCCTCCACTTCCCTTCTTCAACCTCCTTAACCCTTGGAGGGGGAAAGCTAGCCTTTAGCCCATGTGATCTTGGGACACTCCTGACACTGGAAAGGTCCATCCTGAAAGCCAGCTTTTGCATCTTCATTTGGGATAAATTGGAAACATTGGTCAGCGTTGTTGGATAGATTGGCCCTTTGATCCAACTACCCTGTAGAGGAGAAACAAGCGCCCCCAGCTGGTAGGCTGAGCAAAGGCAGAGGCTAGGATGAGAAATCGAATTCAGCCATTAAATATGCTCTCCTGAGTCCTAAGAGAATGGCAGGGCTATGAAATGTGGGAAACCACAATGCAGGGAGAGCGAGTGTCTCCTTTTCACTTGTGGAGGGTTGTTAATTTATTATTGAACTCTCGTTTGTTTCCCAGGGCGCCGTGCCTTTATCGGAGTTGGATTTGTAGACCGAGGGGATGCTTTTGACTTCAATGTAGCCATCCAAGACCACTTTAAGTGAGTTTTCTTCTCTTCCTTTGCTCTCCGGGCTGGGTCATTTCTGTGGCATTCGCACAGTTGTCGGTGTTCACCGAAATTGCTGCAGTTGTAAGCTGTTAGCTCTTGATTCACTACGGAGGGGAAGCATGGTCAGGGGAGTGTCACGGGCAGACGGGTCCTGTTGAGCCAGTTCAGTTCCCTTCTTTATACAGAGAAACAAAGGTGGAACATTTTTGTCTTGCCAAAATTTCCCAAGCCCCCCATAGAGGGAGTAGGACTTATCCTTGCTGGGCCCTCACATGCCAGTCCCCATGGGTGCCTCCCTGGCTGCTGTTTCCCCTTTGTCTCCTTCCTCCAAACTGCTGGTTGCCATTTTTTGTTCTTGTCCCGTGACCAGAGGAATGAGTGAGCGACCACCTCTTGAGAGGCTTGAATGTAGTTCTAACCGCTAGCAGAAAATGAGGCTGTGCACTAGCCCAAGGAGGTTATTTGCTCCTTCCTGCGCTGCGGGCCTGTCAGGATGAGCAGAGCAGTGAGAAAGTGACTGAGCAACCGCCCCTTGCAGGCATCGGACATGCTGCCTGATTCGGTTGGGCTGCTGTCACTTTGAATAGCAGGAGTAGCTTTCTCTGCGCTGCTTCCCTGCATGTTACTGCAGCTGGCTAGTCCTCAGGCCACATAAGCATATTGAAAGAGCCACTACTGCACTCAGGCAAGCTTTAAAAATGAACTCGGTAACGTATTCCCTTAAAACAGCCTGTTGGTTTTTTGCACACTTTCTTTCCTCCCCATTACCATGGGTATCCACTGAGCTGCTTTCAGGAATCCACGCAAGTCAGATTTGTTTAAAGGGAGAACTCAAAATGGCCCTATCACGCTGTCTGGAGTGTTCATGGCTGAGAGTGCCAACCTCAGGGCAGACTGTCAAAACGCAGGGCAGAGAGCCCAAGCTGGTGGTGTGTTCTGTAATTAGATTTCACCAAGCCAGTAACAAATGTGAACTCCTGACGCACAATAACAGTCTTACCATGGAGTCACAAACAGTCACCTTGGGCACTCCAGTCTATCTTGCCACCCAGGCAAGCTGGATTTAGTGACAGCTGGTTGTCATACACCAAAGCTCACAAAAAGATTCAAGTTGCTTCCAGTCCCAAGAGACCCAGTCACTTACCCCTGGTCAATTTGTACCTGAGATCTCACACCCAAACCAACACTTGTAGCCAATCTTATAGTAAACTAAGGATTTATTAACTAGGAAAAAGAAATGTTATTTACAACATATTTTACACAAATGAGTTAGTCTGTGGTTTCAAAAGGTGACAGAGTTGTAATAATCTGTCAGCACTGAATGTCTTTTAGGGCTCACCAGATTGACCCTGGGAATCTCTGCTTCTGGTTCCCATCTCCAGCCCTGTGAGAGTCAGAATATTTTCTTGTGTCCCTGTTTTATCCCCTTCTTCCAACTTTCAAGCTGATGGGCTGGGTTTTCTTGTGCGTAGCACCTTCATGGGCGCGAGGGGGGCTATTTACCAAGTGGCCCATTTAGTTTTGATAGTCCTCCTTGATGGGCAGTGGACCATTCCTCCGGGCTGGGTTCACAAGTTCAGAGCAGTCATTTTTACAGTTATAAAGCAAAACTTATATCTTCTTATAGCATGGGATACAGACATGACAAGTTAAATTAATGCATGCAACAACTTACAAGCATTCCATAGTCTAAACACATCCTTACAAGTCTAACACCTATCTTCAACAATACTAACATACAGGTGAGCTGGTCTGGTTTCCAGCTATGACCTACAGCCTTGGCAAGAGCTGGCACCTGGTCTGCTAGCATCACAGCCCCAACTGAGAATTTATAAAAATAAGTTGTTATAAAACCTGGTGATTTAGCTGAAAAATACACAGCATAAGTAGGTTGGTTTTGAGCAAATAAGTTTTCTCCTGTAGAGTGTGATTTCCAAACAACGCAGTGTGTTAACAGCAGAGCTGACTGAATAATTGAAATTTTTTTGGTTCGGTGACCAAACCAGGGGGTTGGAATTAAATTCATTTTCGGTTTGAAACTAACTTTTGTGGTTTCTCACTGAAACAAAAAACTGAAAGTTTCTGTCAGGCAGAAAAAATACTGTTTGAATGTCTAGTCACAGCAACAGTTTTGAAACCATCTGTTTTGACTTTTTTCAAAACGAACTGTTTTGATGTTTCCCGGATGTTCGTTGGCAGAAACTTGTTGCTGAATTTGACAAGTAGCTTTGGTGCCCCCCAAATGCATTATTTGGCAAATAGTAAAAATTTTGTCCCGCTCTAATTGACGGCCCAAAAGTGAAACTGGCTTCATTGATTTTAACTGTCAGGGCCCAGAGAAATGCAAAAAAACCAAATTGGGTTTTTAAAATTCGTTGTTTAGACTGTGCTGGCAATGTAAGAAACTCAACTTGTTTCCAATATGGATTTTAAATGGCCTGCATTCCTTGTAGCAGCGCCATGAGCAGCTCTCGTATGGGCTCTGTCCTCATTTTACACCTTTCATTTTCCCCGTGTAGATGGGTTAAACAGCAGAGCGAGTTTGCAAAACAAGCCCTGAACCCAGATCAGGGACCCAAACTGGATCTGGGCTTCAAGGAGGGACAGACCATCAAACTGAACATTGCGGTGAGGTGCTTTTCTTGGTTAATCTGCTGCTTCCACCAAGTAAAACTTCCCCGGCACTCTCCTTAGAGGCAATCCCAGCGTTCATCTTGCCATATGTAGTTTGATTGTAGAGTCTATTGTTTGAGACACATGGAAGCTCACCTTTACAGGTGCGTGAGGCTGACTTACCGGGTACCAGCCCTCTACGAATGATCAGTCTGGCTCTGCCAAAGCCTGATAGTTTATTGGTTGCAATTTTGATGAGGTCGTAGCAGTGTGGTGGGGTTTTGCTAAAATTCCAATAACCCTGTGCCCAGTCACACCGACATGTTAGATGGGGAATGTTTCCAGACCATCTCCCTGTTTTCTTTTGCTAAATTCAGTTTTAGTAATGAGCAAAATATGACCTGCTTTAGCTAGTGGAGGTAGCCAAAGCATGCAGCTCTTCTTCCTTCCTCCCTCCCCACTCTCTGCCTGGGCTGCAGTGGGGAAGCACTGGAAATCCGGTTGCTGGAGGACTGTTAGTGTAATGCATCTGTCGGGGTGTATGTGGTGTGTCCCCCCTGCCCGAGCCACAGAGGATGGGAGTCTGACCCCTCCCAACTACAGACCTGGGCTCCAGCTCAAGCTGTATAGGCTCATGTATTTGGCACTGGAGGTCCCTGGTGATGGCCAAGATGGCAGCGGGACTTCAAAGGGAAGCAGCCTCTCTCCTGCCCCGCCCCCAGACTCTCTGCTGTGCTCAGCAGCATAAAAGAATCAGCAGACGTAAGAGGCTTCCCATGAGCAGTAACAACTGGAGACGGTTGTGCCAAAGCACTGTCTGATGCTCACAACAGCTGCATTTAAGCTGACGTTACAAGTTGTGTATTTTTCATTTCCCTTTAGAACATGAAGAAAAAAGAAGGAGCAGCAGGGAACAGCAAACCACGCCCTGGGGCCCTCAGCCTGCTCCCACCCCCTCCTGCAGGGAGAGCTTCTGCTCTGATCCCTCCTCCAGGGGAGCAGCTTCCATCCTACCCTGCGGACTCCCAGCCAACAAGCGCTGCTAACACAGGTCTGTGTTCATGGGCAAGCTTCCTTTTCTTTAGGTCTATTTATACCTGCCAATGCTTCTTATACGGTGCCTGGGAGCATGTCTATGGCACTTCTCACCACAGTGTGAGAGACATCAAAATTACCTCTAGGAAAGACAGATCTTTTCCTTTTAAGCCAGTTCCTTTCACGGATGGGCTGATTCCTTCCAGTTTGGATATTGTTTCTACGCTGTTTAGAGGGATGCTTGTTTAGACAGGTGCCTTGTGGTGAGCTGTGAACATGGCAAGATTCAGGATCAGGCTGGCAAGTTTGTTCCATGATTGCAGAACTCGCTGGATCCTACACCTTTCCCCCGCCTCACAGGATTCAATCCGGTCTCTGCCAGCTGCAGCATCCCAAGTGAGTGTAGCACATGGTGGGGAACATAGGGAGAAGATTGCCCCTTGAGTAACTCACATAGGGAGAAGACTGCCCCTTGAGTAACTCAGCCCTGGGCCTTCCAGAGCTTTGAAGATGAGAAGAAAGGTCTTGAACTAATCCTAGAATTCAACCCACAGCCAACGCAAGGGGCTGGTGTGATGTGTTCACGAGTTTTTGACTCTGTTTAAATGGTGAGCTGCTCGCCTGTTGCAGTGTCCAGATATCTCCCTGCACCAACCCCACGTAATGTGAATTGCAGTCGTAAGGTGCTGATGTGACAAATGCATTGATCACTTTAGTGTTGTAAGGGACAGGCGGCTGAAAAGTCCCTTCTGAGGACTCTTTAGTGGGGCTCAGCAGCACCTGAGAAGTTGGCCAGTTAGAATCATAGAATATCAGGATTGGAAGGGACCTCAGGAGGTCATCTAGTCCACCTCCCTGCTCAAAGCGGGACCAATTCCCAGACAGATTTTTGCCCCAGTTCCCTAAATGGCCCCCTCAAGGATTGAACTCGCAACCCTGGGTTTAGCAGGCCAATGCTCAAACCACTGAGCTATCCTTCCCCCCCTCCAGTTGTGCAGCTAGGTCTAAGCAGACTCAGACTAGTTGAATCGTCATCACCCAGCAACCACACTGGTGGTTAACTGGTGAATGGAAACCACATAGACTAGTCAGGCCCAGTCCCGTCATGGCAGAAGTTAACATAAAACTTCCTCTTTCCCTGAGACATTGCAGCCTTCATTTAGCACAGTGACGAAAGGGAGGCATAGGAGCTAACAGGGTTTCGATCCTGGCCAGTCATAGTATAACAAACACGTGTGGCATTATCCTGTGGTTTCTGATAGTTGCCACCTCCTCCTGGCTTGCATCTGCATGGATTATAAACATCGCTTCCCTTGGGAACTCCTGCACATACCTTGAGATGGTAGGCGTGTCTCTGGTCTCTTAAGAGACCACCTGTTTATGCCCACATGGTACCTTCTGCCGTCCAGCTAAGGAGCCAGTTAAATCTTACTTCCAAGGGAATTGCTCAGGTAGGATCAATATGGTCACTTGGGTTTATGCAGCTGTGTTTCCAGAGCAGGCCTGTGAGACAAAGTTCAGTGAAGCTGAACAACGTGTTAATTTCACTTCCCCTGTCTCTTCTGTGGAGCACTAAACTCTGTGCCGGACCCCGGGATTATTTTTGTGATCTTGTGATCACTTTTTTTTTAACTGTGGAAAACCTTTTATTCATATTCCCTAGCTCCTAACTAGTGCTTTTTGTCAGTAGATCTTTGTGAAGCGCTTTGAGGTCAGTATCCTCCCCACTTTACAGACGGGGAAACTGAGGCACGCAGCGGTGACTTGCGCAAGGTCACCCAGCAGGCTAGTAGCAGCAGGGATTTGGAGCAATCAAATTTTTGAATTGCTCTGCTCCGGCTCCACTCCAGCTCCAGGCAAAAACCTACTGGTCCGCGCTCCAGCTCCGGGCTCTGCTCCAAAGCCCTGAGTAGCAGAAATGGGAGTAGAACCCAGGTGTCTGGGTGATCAGAATTCTGGTTCGTTCTGACAGCACTTTGAGTCTGTGATTGTAAGAGTTCAGCCTGGCAGATGCATTGTGTGAGGTCTGTAAGGCTGGGAATGTCTATTGTATCTCTAGACAGAGGCAAAAATTGTGACCCCTCATCGGTGCCATTTGTAGTGTCACTTTTCAGCATGGAACCAGGCTGTAACTATAACCTGTCCACGTTACGTTTGGCTTTGGCTAATGCCATCAGTCTCCACCTTCCGAGGCCACCAGTGCTGCTGCTTGGTGTGCCGTAGAGATCTCGAAGAAGCAGCTCAAGGCGTTCCTCTCTCAAGCCAGAAGTTGCACCAGTTCAACTAATTGGCTTAAAAAACAATTTAGCTAAGCCAGTGAGAAGAGCTAGGTGGACATAGCTAGCTAGGTTTCCATCTGGCTTGTATTGGTTTTATTGGTAAAGATGTGGTGCCTTCCTGGGGCCATAAGGAACTGGGGTTGGTGGGAAATAACTGATGGGGGTGAAATCTGATCTTTCTTTTTTCTTTTCCTTCCTTTGAATTTCCTGGTTGCCGGCAGATGCCGCTTTGTCTTGGCCACAGCCCGGTGGTGCCGCCACAGCCGCCAGCGCCGATATCTGGGGAGACTTTGCCAAAGCGTCAGGGTGAGGCCATTCCTGCTGTTCAGTGTGGTGTGTAGCTGAGTGAGCAGGGGTGGCTGTCTGGGTGGGAACGGTTACATTGTATTGGCAGCCCTGGAGAGCAAATCCCCATCACCGCTGGACAGTTCAGCCTTGCCAGTGGCAACGCAGGCATCCTCTGGGGTGCTCCCCGTGTACGCCTCCCCTGAACTAGTTCTCGGGTGAGAAGGGATGGCTGTCCTCGACCCCTCTGTTTAAACTGCCAGCTAGCTGAGGGGTGAGTTAACCTGGACATTCATCCATTAGAAACAGGACTGAGTGCTCCTGTATTTGTTGGCGCTCTGTATTGTCCCCTAACGTCCCTGTTGTCTGTCACTGCAGCCTGTTCAAATGATTACTGTTAGCAAGCCATTAACAGCTCAAGCAGGCCCCCAGGGCATCTTAACCACAGGCTTATCTTCACTAACAAGAAAAGGGGAGTTCACCCTGGGATAACTACCCTGCACAGCCATCCTGCTGGGAGAACAGGAGACAGGGTGTGGGGTACAGTGTTGACCTTGCCTAGCTACCTCCGGGAAGCACAAAAAGTGCCTTGTCTCCATAACTACCGCACCTTTCTCACTGTACAACCCTCCTTTGGAAGCAGTGAAGATAAAGCCCGAGTGTGAACTAAGGGTCTGTCTTCACTGCAGTTAGCCTGGGTGACGGGTAGTGGGTTAGTGTAGCCCGGGTGTGAGCAGCCCGTCGAGTTACTGTGTCCTCACTAGTGCTGTGCGCCCCTGTGTGTGTTGCTAAGACTTCTGGGGACACATTCCATCATCTTTTGCTGAGCTGCTCTATGATTCTTTCCCAGTGAATTGTGGGCGAACTTGTCTGTCCTTTTGGGCACCCAGGAGAATCATGGGAAGGCACTGGAGGACTATCAGCATCCTTACTGCAAAGTGGGAGGGTTCCCAGCCCAAGAGAAAGCAGCACCCAAGCTCTAACTCTCCCGCAGCCAGCCCAGGTTTAAAGCCCCAACAAACTTGGGTGAGAGGGTTTTGTGGGAGGGGAATAGGGGCAGCACCTTAGTAAGAGCCCAAGGTAACTCCGCAGTGAAGACCGACCCTAAGAGGGGTTTTGGTTTTCATCTCTGCAATATATGGCAGCTTGGCCAACATTCACAAAGGAACCAGCCCCTCAAGAGGCAACCCGCAGCCTTAGCCCAAACCACCTTCAGCATCTCAGAGCATGGTTTTGTTTCCTTCCAGGTCTGCATCTACCCAGAACCAGCAGAGCCCGGGCTGGGTTCAGTTCTAAACCAGATACCCTGTCTGCTTTCCTGTGTGGATGCTGGGGACAGAACCTCTTCTCTTCACTGTGGACCAAAGCCTGGGGGAAGCCCCCCTGCACCCTACACTCTGAGCTAACAGGCCACTTCAAGAGATCCCAGTCCATGACTGGTTGCAGCCTTTGTAGCTTTCTTGGGCATTACAAGAAAGGGGCGAGAGCTATGCAAAAACCAAAAAGTGCCCTGTGACTGCAGTGTGGAAATAAGTGCCCCAGCGCTGGGGAGTGTGGGAGAGTGATGCCTTAAACTCTGAACTCTCAACAGAAACCAGCAGCCCCAGCGGCTGGGGCTCTTAATTCTGCTCTGAGATCACAGCAAACCGTAGAGGACTATAAACCTGGAGGGGGGGAGCAATTGTCCCCCCACTTCTCCAAACCAGCACACTGTGGTGTTTACATATTTCCAACAAGGATTTGCGTATCGCTTCTTCCTCCCTCTCCTTATTTGCAGCCTGTTGACTAACGTAACTGAGGATAGCCAAAGACAGTAACTCGACCTGGTCCCCTTCGACAAACAGGTGCTTTATTAAAGAGCTTCTGGTGAGGAGGGAGCGAAGAGCAGTATCAGAAGACTCCAATTTGGATTAAATCTTGTTAGCATTTGCTGTCTGATGTGCTAATGGGCTATGCAATAGATGTGGAATGACGCGTGCGGCAAGGGATCTGCAGGGTTAACAACTGGCTACCCCTGCCACGGCAGCTGGGTACTGCCATGAGATGCCTCAGCTGTATGCCGGGGCACTTCTCACCTTGAATAGTTTGTTGTTGGGGTGGTGGTGGAAGAAATACTCCCCATCTGGCAGTGGGAAGGACAGTGGGACTGATATAGAGGCAGCAAGACCTTTAATGCTGCCAAGAACTGTTCTAGTGTCGTCCTTGCCAAGACTTTTCAACAGCAAATTGTTGCATGTCTTCTGAAGTGCTGCCTTGTCGAGATGTGCCTCTTTGAAAGGTGCTAACCACCAGCCTGGGAGCTTCTGAGCACTTAGATTAACTACAATAGGTAACTGATGGGGAAAAGCTGTTAATTGGACTACTCTGGTTAATTAGCTGTATCTGAGCAAAACTCTGAAATTCCTTAAGTTTTCATGCTTTGATATTGAGTCTCTGACATAGCTAGATGCAATGAAGGACAGAGCTTTGGTTGCCTTTTTTATGGAGCTGAGCTTAAGATTTCTCTCTTTAAAAAATATTTTCTTATCTATTTATTTCGAGGTGAAGGCCTTTAACAGTATGAAGTCCTGCTATTTTTTTTAAGTGTCCCAACTTTGTCTGTCTCTTTTTTTATTATTTCAAACTGGATGATGAGGATTTGATTTCTGATATTTAAAAAAAAATCCTGAGAATGTGTTTAATTTTGCCTCTTTGAGCCACTGGAAGAGCACCTAGGAAAAACAGGTGGGAAATGTAACATTAAATTAACAATAAAATGTTTTGAGGGTAAGTATGATTCCTGTTTGTTTTCCAGAGTTACCTGACCTGGATTAGACAGGCTCCGCTGTGATTGTAGGAAATTATTCCCTGATTTATCTTCTTCTTCCTGATATAGAGAAGGGCGCAGCTGGGCAACCTTAATATATGCACTGAAATACCAAGGCATGAGGGCATGGGGGGAAGGCACAGTAGAAAAGTGCTGGATAACAATGACCTTAACATCTAGCACGACCACACAGCACCCAAGTGGACGGGAGGGTACGAATAACCTGACAAGGTGATGGGGTCTGTTGAACAGCTGGAGTGATGGCTGGCAAGGTGGTCTCCTATGGTGGTGAGAAGAGTGAATTGGGTGGAACGTTCAGAGTGTAGCGTTTACGAGGCAGCACATGACAACCAGTAGCGTAGATCTGGCTTATACCTGACCCTGCTTCTATTGCCCTCAAGTGTCAACCCCCCCAAGAGTGAGGGCAGTGCTGCCTGTCTCTTGCCAAGGAGCTAAGAGCAGAAGTGAGACTCCTGCACAGATGGGAACTTTGGAAAAAATGTGTCATCTGGCTGGCGCCTCCTGCTGGGAAGAGATCAGGGCCTGAGCTGAAGCCAGTGGAAAGTCTCCCTTTGTGTTCAGTGGGCTTTGAGAGAGCGAGTGTGTGAGGAACACTGGTCTGGACTGATTGGACACGCAAATCCTCTGCACCATCTGCGTGCCCCGTCATGATCTCCCTCTTGCTGCTAATCTACTGCTGTGTTAATTGGCTAATAAAGCAAGAAGGGAAAGGCCACTTTCTAATGTTGAGCAAGGGAGAAGGGTTGGGAGAATCCTGGAGCCCTGGGATATCCAGCTGGATTATTAGAGACACGTTATACCAGTGAGTCTTAGACCACATGCAGTGTCTCTAGGCTTGTCCCTCTTTTGCACCGGAAGTGAAAGCAATTTTTTATCCAGTGCTCAAGACTGCTGAGGGCTTCACAGTACAAATAGACACAGTCTCTGCCCTGAAGAGCTTAACAGTCCAAGGCCTTGATCCTGGAGATTCTTACCTGTGAACTGTGAGTAGACCAGGTGGCAGGGTAATCTGCCCTTTAAGGGCAGTACTTCCCACTGGTCATCCCTCCCCATCATATGGTGTGGCCCTTTAAGGGTTTGGGGCTCTTGGGCAGAGACCCGTAGCCCCCTCCTGACAAGAGGTCTTTCCGGGCTCTGCCGTTCCCTGCCTACACTCAGATAACCAGCAGGACAGAGTGCTCAGAGTCCAGTGTCTCTGCTTTGCTTTCTCTTTGAAGGTTATGAACAGGGTAATTGGTTTTTTCTAAGCAAGCACCTTTATTCCTAAGGTAAAAGCATGACACAGAAAACTAAACCCAATAAAAGAACCTATGTGCATGCTAATAAGCTTACCAGAAATCACCCCCTGTGTGCAAAAGGACTCTGGTTCATGTCAGTCCTTCCACCTCTCCACTGAGGAGTGGGGCCCTCCCCTGGTAGAGGAGGTCCTGTCCGTTGGCTGGATCAGAAAAAAGGCCCTGAGTCCATTTAAACGCAGGCTGTTTATCCCCAAGGATATCTCTGTCTGCTGGACTTGGGAGAATCCAGTTTGCCTGAGTACAAGTGAGCCTCCGCAGGAAATGGTGCCTTCTGGAGGTGTTACAACCTGACAATCACCCCCCACTGTTCCTAGTCCCTGGGGAGCCATGGTTACTGTCACCCATGGAATTCCTGACAATCCCTGGCCCATAGTGATGCATAAACATTATACAGTGAGATCTCCCAAAGGTGTTGCAGGAAATTGCCATCTCTGTGTTGGGGCACTGGGGGGAGGGGGGGAGAATTATCTTGTAGCCCTTGACACTAAGCGGTCACTTGGCAGGTGTCATTCCCCCCCCCCCCCCCCCCCACTAGATGTTTGGGATTTAAAAAGTTGTCACTTGTGTTGTCTTAAGGATGAGTTTTAATCCTTCCTTGGCACAGGGAAAGGGTCTGGGGGGGCCAGGGCCAAAGAACAGTGATTGAGGAATGGAGGTGTCGGGCAAGTGTCCTGAGACTTCAAATCAATTACAGCAGCTAGCATCCCGCACTGTTACTGACGCGGTCGTGGCCACAGTCGTGATTAATCTGCAGCGCTGGCCAGTTCACTGAAGCCATCTGCGGAGAGAGGAACCCTTCACGCCAAGTCAAAATTTATGAACAAAAACTGGCCAGTCCTGGAAAAACCTGGCTGCTATAGCAACGTGTGGCTGATTGGGCGGACAGGTTTTGTTTACCAGCCGCCCTGTGGAGTCATAACCCCTAGCAGCTAATGAGCTTAAGGAGGGCAGCTCGTAGGCCGACAGGCTGAGTTATGGTGTGGGCGGCTGGGCTCCTGGTACCTGGTTACCAGGAGGAATTCAAGGGGTTAGCGTGGCCATGCAGGAGCAGGCAGTGACCTTGTCCAACAAGAGACCTGACGTGAATGTCACACAGCCTGTGCCGAGCTCTATAGTAACCAGCCCTGGGAGAGTAACCAACACACCAGCAAGCCCCAGAGCAACCTACCAGAGAGATCACTGCAGGTGAGTACGGGCATGAAGGTGGAAGGAGAACGTGAGGTTTAACACTGATTGTGCTCTGGGGCTGTGGTGGGAGCAGAGGCCGCCTGGTGAATGAGGGATTAAATCCAGCTCAGTTTCCCTCCACCTCCTGAACAGGTGCTCAGGGAAAAAGGGCTCTGAAGGTGGTTGCTTTGGAGACAGTGGAGGGATTTCTTAGGGAGTTTCCATTGCCCTTCCTGCTGCAGCTGTTTGTCTTGTTATTAACACTTCTCCTCAAGGATCAGACCTCGCTAACCAACCGGCCTGTTGTCTGCTGGGTCACCCCACCAGGTAAACATAACGCTGGGGAGGAGAGTGGATCTAACCCATCTCTGCAGAAGGGAAACCGGCCAGGGTGTCAATCTCCCTTTGTGAAATCCAGAGGAGACGACGTGTGTGAACAGTGCGTACAAATGGCCAGCAGTGGTACCACGTGACGGTTGGGGTTCTTGGAAGTTCAGGTGTAGCCCAGGCAAGAGGCATAGAGGGGAGGCCTTTTTAGCAAGAGCAAGGATTTTATTAGTGTCTCTCTTTTTGGCTGTTGCACAGAAATGTATCCCTGACCGAACCCCTCCAGCAATTTCTAAAATAAAAGGAATTAAAATACAGTTTTATCCCGAACCAAAATCGATCTTTGTTCAGCACTAAGAGGGGGCGTTGACACTACGGAATGTCACCCTGCCGAAACTGTACTGCCACTAGCAATTGTGTAAGACCAGTGGCTGGGATGAGTTTCATGCGATCAGGTTGAAGACCCCTGTGTGAGCTTAGTCTACACACCATCGTTTTCACCATCGCTAGCACGTGTTAGTTGCAGTGCTATTGGCAAACGGTTCTGCAGTCTGCTAGCCCAGGCGAAGCAAGCTGTGGTTCACCCTGGGTATAGATCCCAGCTTGGGCTGGGATACTGTGCGATCTCTCAAACGAAGCAGGGCCAGGCTTGGGTCAACCGTTGGCTGAGACCGTCAAGGCACAACCTTGGCGATTCTCTAGGTGGTGCTCTTCCCTCTGAGTTACTGCTGAGCCAGACGTAGGCTGCTTGGCTGATTTACACATGAGAGGCTGCTGTTAAAAAGCCAGAGACGCTATTTTCTTTTTCTGGCAAGCGTTGCGCTCATTAGCGCTCGTGTCCTGGCCAAATTCTAGCGTGGTTAACCTGGGCCCGGTTTTGTCTGAGAATGGGCCGTGTATTGTTCTCAAGTAGCCGGATGGCTAGAAGGGAACAAGATTAGAGCCAATGCTGCAAGATTTCTCTCTCTTTGGGGGCAGTGCTTCATGCACAGCCAGTTTCACTGTTTGATTAATCGTTAGTTTCGCTTCCTGTCTCATGTGCCGAGCATTTTTATATCACTTTTGGTTTCTGCTGCCACATCCTGGGATTGCATCCACTAGCACAGGTCCTTAGACCTGCGCAGAGCCCTATGACCTTTCAAGAGGCCCTGGCCAGTGGCTCTGGGATTGTAGAATCAGGGCTTAAATTAGAACAAATTTATTTAGACTGTAAACTGTTTGGAGCAGGGAAAGGGGTTCACCGGCATGGGCTTCCCCAGCTGGGTGTTGGCCAAGAAATACAGCACCAGAGCTGCTGCAGTTTGAGTTTGTGTGCAGGACAGTTCCTTCTTTTCCTCCCTCGAGCCGGGGCAATGGCTAAGAAAAGCTCCTTCTTTACTTCCTAGCCCCCCACGTGGAGCTTGAAAACAGTGGCAGCCAGAGAGGAGGCAGGCATGGAGCAACGAGAGCCTGTGGTGGAGCTAGGGGTCTCTTTTGCAGATCCCATGTTAATGCTGGGCTCTGCATCTCTTCCATGCGGATGCTGAAGAGGCCACCAGACAGTTATGGGGAAGTGGGGAGAGGATAGGAGTGGGGCCTGAGCATCGTTAATAGTGTTGTTTTCAGGCCTTGGCGCTCTCCCTTCCTGGACAGAGAATCAGCTGAGGAGTAGAAAAAGGCACTGATGCACTTTTTGAAAACAGATTAAAACCTTCAGATTTTTCTCTATAAGGAGCCTCCTATTTTTTTAAGCTAGTGAATTTCAAACAAATTCAAGCTGTTGTCTATTTAAATACATTCTGTCTTTAAATACTCCAGGGAGGAAACCATTATACATTTCTTTTCCTATGTTTTATAGTGTTAATGTGAACTGTCAAACATCTGCCACATTTCACCCCAGAGGTGGCTGCATTTTTGCACCATGTGAAATGATTCCTGGATATTGTTTAAGTTCTCTCAAATCCTTTAGGGCGAACACTGACCATTTACATGTCTATAACAACCTGCCACTGACTGGCTATATAACCATGGGCATGTTTCTACACCTCTCTGCTTTTGTTACCCCCTATGTATAATACAGGTAACACTTACATTGACCCTGCTTTGTAAAGTGCTTTGAGATCTACAAATGAAAAGCATTGTTTGTATCCGAAATCTTAATACCTTGCTGGAGAGTTTTATTGCTGTAAAATGTTTGAGAGCTCTGAATTCAGGGCATGTCACTGAGATGCCTTTAATCAAGAAACTAAACTTGTTTGGAGTCAAGTGGAAGGGAAATGTAGATGATAAATGAAAGTTGTCATCCAATCAGAGGGACAGAAATTACCATGTGCCTTAGCTGACCAATCATACAGCTCAAATAGCCAATTCTGACTATTAAATGAGCAGCCAAATAGTTCCTCCAAAGCATCTGTAGCGTCCAGGTGTTTGTAAAAAGCGTTGGTTAAATAGCTTTGCATGGCAAACACGTTTGTAAACCTTGTGATGTGAACAGAAAAGTAACAAGCAGAAAAAATGGCTACGTTCCTGGAACACATTGTTTGTAACTGACAGCTCCACCAGCTGTAGTGATCTCACTGAACAGGGGGAAATGCCCGGAAGTCTGGCAGGTCTCCTGCGCTCCTTCGAGGGGAAGGATACAGTTAAGTAGGAATGGCCCAGTGCTTTTTCAAATGGGTCATGAAACAGCAGCCTCCAGCTGCTAATATCTGCCTTGGGCATGATGCTCAGAGCAGTTTGCTGAGCGTGGGAGACAAGAAGTTTGGTTATATGTCGACACAAGCTCAGGAGGATTTAACAGCTTTAAAACTGCAATGTAACATGCACGCCCAGCCGTAGCCTAGTCCAGTGACTGAGGCCTTTCAAGCTATGGTGATCAAGTTATCTGGTGAGAATGTATTGAATTTCATGAGTTAGCCTTTGTTTAATGCTGAGGAAAGTAAGTACATTGAAAGTACCATGGAGTACTAGATGGAGCTACTATAAGGTGGGGGCATAACTGGTTGGAAAACCGTTCCCAGAGAGTCGTTATCAGTGGTTCACAGTCATGCTGGAAGGGCCTAACGAGTGGGGTCCCGCAGGGATCAGTTCTGGGTCTGGTTCTGTTCAATATCTTCACCAATGATTTAGATCAGTGGTTTTCAAGCAAGGGTCCGGGGCCCCTGGGGGGGCCGCAAGCAAGTTTCAGGGGGGCCACCTTAGACCTGCTGGGGCCCAGGGCTGAAGCCAAAGCCTGAGCAATTTAGCTTTGCAGGGCCCCCTCTGGCATAGGCCCCTGAGCAACTGCCCTGCTTCCTACCCCCTAACACTGGCCCTAGCTTTTATATGCAGAAAAACAGTTGTTGTGGCACAGGTGGGCTGGGGAGTTTTTATAGCACGTTGCGGGGGCCTCAAAAAGAAAAAGGTTGAGAACCTCTGCTTGAAATAACAGCCTATCACACTGATCAACATTCTCTCCCTGTTTCCTTGTACTCCCCCAGGCTGTCTGTATCCAGCTGTTGGCTCTTCACTTATGCTTAGATTGTCAGCTCTCTGAGGCAGAAACTTTGTACAGCACCTAGCACCGTGAGGTTCTGCTCCATGACTGGGGTTCCTAGGCATTAGGATAATAAAAATCATATATAATAATCTGAAGCGTGTGCATCCCAAACACAACAGAAGATATTGAGGGACAGGTAGCCAATAAGTGAAACTGACTAGTGCAGATGGGGGGCTAAGCAGGCTACTAAAGGAAGCCAGCAGTAGCCCTGGGGAAACGTGTGCTAGATGGCAACCGTTACATAATGGCATGTGCTCTTCTGCTGTTAAACCCAGGCACGGATTGGGCTTTCGGTGCGCTCTGGATGAGCCAGGAGCCGGTGCTGGACCAGGATGCTGGTGGATGGAGGGTGGCCCCGATCCCTGTGCATGTAGATTGGACCCGGTTGAGGATTCCAGTGCACAGACTGGCCTCGTCCTACTGTAGGTTTTTTTATGGGGCACGTATCCCTGTGGTACCAAAGGGCCGAACCAGCTTGGGGGGGGGGGGGCAAGTCCTCCATGCATGTATGGGGCCACTGGTGCACAGAGCCAGGAGGATGGGTGTATGGGGCGAGACCCCATGAAAACAAGAGTGGTCTGGAGTGGGAGCATCCTGGGGTGGTGGGGAGACCCTGGGGGCAGGGGCTTCACCCCCTTAGTTTTGGGAGGGGAGAATGTGGAGCGCACTGGGGGGCAGACACAGGAGTGGGGTGGGGCCAAGGCATCCCCGTGGGGTGGGACATGGAAGGAGGGAGACCCCACTAATGGAGCATGTGGGGAGACCCTGCCCCAGGGGGATTGTCGGGGCAGCAGGGCAGAGCACCCCTATTTGTGTGGGGTGTCCAGGGGCAGGTCTCCCCCCTCTCTGGGGGTTGTGGTGGGAGGAGGCCCCCTGGCTCTAACTGTGAAGGGGGAAGGGCAGGACCAGACCTCTGCTGGGGGCAGCCGTGTTTGGCCCTGCCACTGGTAACCCTGTAATCGCCTTCCCCTTCTCTGCTCGGCTGGCTCCCCCCACACCACGTAAATACAGCGCTCTGCAATGGCTGGGGGCTCTGGCGCTGAACACAAGGATCCGTGTGACAGGCAGGGCACGAATGACCTCGCCGCCTGTCTCAGTGGCACGCCTGGCATCTCGCACATCCGGGCAGAAATGCTCCTCAAGAGCTCTGTGTGGCTCAAACGCTCGTCTCTTTCACCCGCAGACGCTGGTCCAATAAAAGATATCAGCTCCTCCTCCTCCTCCCAGCACAACTAAGGCTCCCGTTACAGGGTCAGGAGAATAGATTTATTGATGGGACTCTTGCAGGAGAAAGGTTAAATCATCGAATCAGCAACACACACCCGGCATCGTTGTTATCTGTGATGTCTTCTGGCAGCCTGGCGGGATCCCAAGCAAGGATCAGCACGCCACTGGGATAGGTGCTGATCCCTAGCTCTTATCTAGTGCTGTCCCTCAGCAGATCTCTAAGCGCTTTGCAAAGATTCAGCATTGTTAGCCTTATGTTACAGAAGGGGAAACTGAGGCACGGAGCAGGGACATGACTTGCTCGAGATCACTCAGCAGACCAGTGGCAGAAGTGGGACTAGAACCCAAGTCTCCTAAGCCCCAGGCCACTGTTCTAGCCCCTAGGCTACACTGCTGAAGAGCACGCATGCAAGACAAAAAAACAGTCCCCCAAACGCTTGCTGCTATCCCACATTCTGGCCCTTTACACCCGAGGCCTGTGAGCAGCCAGCTGAATGCTGCTTCTTGGGGCGCGTTACTGCTGCCGTGAACTATTCTGGTTACCGGAAAGCAGGGGAGGCCTGCACACAGGGATTATATTTGCACAGTCTGAACAGTAATCACCCGGCCAAAGCGCTGCTGGGATCTGGATCAAGACTAAAAAGGGTCCAGATTTACCAAAACCCAGTCTCCTTCCCCATCACTGACTCATTGATCTTCCAGCTCCCATGACCTTCCCCCCACCCTCCCCAGTTCCCGTCAGATGCTCTTGGCTGCCTCGATCCCAAGCCTCCTGCCTTAATCCCCCTGCTCCCTCCTTTCATGATGTCTGTTCTGCGTAAAACGCGTCTCACTGCTGAGCCATCTGCTGCTGGTGTGTTTGTTTATCTGGGTGATGCTGAATTGTTGGGCTGCTTCTTACCGGCAGAAGGGGACCTGCAAAGAGTGACTCAGAACAGACAGGGACGGGGGGGCCTTGGGGGTTCCCTAACCTACATTTCACAGCACGGGAAGGATCCAGATCCAGAATCACCCTGGTTCAGGCCTGTCCTGCTGCCCTGCAGGGTCAGCTCCCAATATCATGAGCACCTCCGCCTCAGTTCAGCAGGGCTGGGCTTTCAGCCGTGCTGTCTGTAATCCCAAGGGATGTCTGCAAAGCCCCCTACGGGAAGAGGAGGCGAGGTCCAGCCAGCAGAAGGGTTGGGGTTGGGGTTGGGTCTGTGACACGTGTACTTGTTCTGTGTGGGGCTTTAAGTCGCCAGCTTCTTGTTTGGTTACCTTGAGAGCACAACCCTTGTTTACAATGTGGGTCTCCTCTAAAAAGGAATCTGGGGAAGTGGCCCCCATCCGATTGGCCCAAGGTGCGTCCCAGCATCACTGCACCACTTGTTAGACCCTCACATAGGGTCTAACTCCCGTTTCCCTGTAGGAGCCAAGGCAGCTGGCAGAGGGGGGAGCTGGACTCTCTTATTCCTGGTGCATTGTTTGCTAAGTTCTGGTCAGTTACACCTGCACAAGCAGTGGGTGTGGCACAGCTGTGGGGGAAGGCAGAACGTGACCTGATGGAGCGCTCTGCCTGGTGATGTCGGAGAAGGAGAGGCCAGCTTGACTGTGCGTCCAGGATGATTCTGCAGGGTGGCAGTTAGGGGAAAATATTGTTTTCCCTTTGTCAACTGAGCGCCCCTCTCTCTGCCGTATGCACTTGCTGCATCTTGTCTGAAACTGAGCCCTGATCTTGCAATTTGCCCACCCAGGTGCTGCAGAGTGGTTCTGCATGGCCACCAGGGCTCAGCTGCCTCATATTTAGTGCAGGATCAGGGCCTTCCGCTGCAAGCTCATTGGTGTAGGGACTTTATGTTGTTTGTCCAGTACACCGAACTCTACGGCCCTGATCCTGATCTGGCCACCCCTGTGATATAATAATAGGGATGGTCGAGTTGAGGCCAGTGAAAATCAGCCTTTTCATCGTCATGGCATAGATTTACAGAGGCCTGGTCTACATCTTAAAACAGATCGACCGAGTTACGTCGCTCAGGGCTGGGGAAAATTTCGCGCCATAGTGAGGTCGACCCACTATAGATGCAGCTAGGTCGATGGAAGGATTCCTCAGTCGGCTTAACTACCGCCTCTCGGAGAGGTGGATTAACTTCCCCGCAGAAACCCCCCTTCCATTGATGTGGGAGGCATCGAGGCTACAGCGGCCCAGCTGCAGTGCCAGAGCTGCACAGCTGTAATGCGGAGGTGGCTGGGCTCATGCAGAGTTCTAGCCCAGCTGCCCTTACTGACTTTCAGTGGGACTCCGCGGGAGGCTCCCCTGAGCCTTTCATCGAGTAAGGATGGGGCTCTGCGGGGAGAAAATCCTGGGGCTTGGAAAAGCCCAGCGTCCACATCCCTCAGATGGCAGAAGTCTTGCTGGGTCGTGAGCTTTCCACCCTCTTGGAGTGGGAGCCAATTGGACCTAGAAATCCGGGTTCTTCTGCCCTGAGATCTGATTTAGGATCAAAGCACCTGGGTTTGGGGGGTTCGAATCCAGTGTCTGCCAATTCTCCCATCAAATCTGGGGTGTTTGAGATCTGAGCAGTCAGCTCCGGAACCAGTCTGTCTGTCGTGTGTTTCTAAAGGGACACCTACGTGTAGAGCCCAGCAACGTAGCTGGTGCTAACACAGCGTCCCAAAAGGGTGTTGCTAGTGTGGACACGCTTACAAGCAGAGACAGCAGGACTTCTGGGCTTAGCTGCAGCTGTTCATTTCGGCCTCGTTCATTCTCAGTTTATTTGTACGAGATTCTCT
Organism: Platysternon megacephalum; assembly: GCA_003942145.1. Lineage (NCBI taxonomy): Eukaryota > Metazoa > Chordata > Testudines > Platysternidae > Platysternon > Platysternon megacephalum. Next base: position 17,308,210 of record QXTE01000014.1, on the reverse strand, counting down.
CAGTTTACAGGCTGATTTTAAGATGAAAATATTTGTTGTTTGGGAAGGATACTTACCAACCTGACCTCTCTACGGACGGCCTCGTGGGGAACACGGGGCTCTTCCAACCTTTGCTTCCACTCAAGGCCTTTCATTTTCAGTTGTTACTCATTGTTTACGGAAACATTTCCAGGTTTCACAAAACCGATCGTTCCGTTTTGACTGGTTTACAGCCGAGTTTGGGACCACTCAGGTACATGAAAATACTGAGTGTGTTAAGGAAATCCAATCCACTACGTTAGGTGCAACTGTTTATGTTAATAATAAGCCAGTCGAAGTGTTAAAAGCGAGGCTGTCTGTTAAAATAAGGCAATGTAGCGGAAGATGCACGCATGGGTGTAAATACGGTTAGTGTCCAATTTGTGAAGTAAACCACAGTATTAAACTGCTTTGACTTTCAATCCTTTTACTTTTTTTCTATTCGTTGCTTTCCTCCCCTCTCCCCATAGTAACTCTGATCTTTATCCTGAAAACTGTTAATTTTTTCCATTGATTTTCACCTGCTGTTCAATTTTTGTAATAAATACTGATAAGTTACCAGGAAAGTTTAGCAAAGTAAAAACTGAAATCAAAGGGCCTCCCTTCTGCTTAAGGTCTGAAAAGGCGGGATTCTTCAGCAATGGAGTTTGCCCACATTTGTATTACCATAGTAATGGAGGTTTGAAGTTGTCATAGTGATGGTTGCTCAGGGGTTGGGCGAAGCACCATCTCGCATATCCCTCTTCCCCATTGGCTTGATCCCCCCTCCTCCCCTCTCCAAAGCCAGGCTACTCTTGGGTCCTAGTGCACCCTGCTTTGCTTTCAGATGATGATGCTGGTGACACCTGAGATGTCCCCTTTGAGCCTTGTCCACCAGAGGGCAGGTTAGCTGAGGCAGTGGTGATAACACCAATGACTGGCCCCCATTAGGATTTGCACTAACACTAGCACCAGCAGAGCTGCACCGGTGCTAGTGCAACAGTGGGAGATTCTTCTAAAAATGCTCGTGCAAGAGACAGCTGTGAAGTGTAAAGTTAGGGTCCCAGCTGTGAGCCCAGAAGGACGGTGTGAACCTGTGTCTTTGGGGATGTCTACCCTGCGATCGGAGGTTTGAGTGCAGCTCGGGGAGCCATGCCCATTAGGAATACGGCTAAAGAGATCAGTGAAGATGCAGGGGCACGGGCTTCAGGGTGGCCTGTGCAAGCCCATCTGGAACCCTAGGTACAGCCTGTGCCAGGGTCCATGCCACTGCGTCTTCACTGCTATTTTGAGTTGTGCCAGCAGGATTAGAGGTAGCGCTGGTATGCCTGTCTGAGCTGCGGTTACCCAGTGCAGTGTAGACATACCCTTAGATGCACTATACCTCGGTAGGCAAGAGGACGCAGTGTAACCTGATTGGGGCAGTATAATGGCCTTTTTGTGCCATTTGCTTCAGTTGCTGTAAATCCTGCTGCTCATCCCTCTGGCTTCTCAGGAGACCAGGTGGCTAGGTTGAAGCTGCCTTTATTCAAGACCGTGTCGCTTAGTGGGTACAACAGGACACAGGGAGACGGATTGACCGAGTGCCATTTCCAGCTTCTCCCACCAACTTTGCAGGGTGACCGAGGGCGAGTCATTTTTGTCTTTCTGTGCCTCAGTTTCCCCATTTGTAAAATGGGTCTAATACAATCCACCTGCCAGCGGTGCTGTGCGGCTTCATTAGTCTGTAAAGCGCCTTGGGCTCTTCCTGGGCAAAAGGCTCCCGAGAAGGGCAAAGTATTAGTCTGATTCTCCCCACCGGTGAGTGGCAGGGGGCACAGAGAGGGGAGGGGCATTTGAGAGCTCTGTACTGTACTTTTTCAAGCATAGTGCGATTTACAGCAAAATTCTCAGGCCTGGGAGAGGTGCTGGGTTTTCTAGCAGGCTGATTTCTCTTCTGGACCCTTCTTGGGGGCTTAATCTGTCACATCAGCCTTTGACTAGTAGGAGTCTGATAAGAACATAAGAAAGGCCGTACTGGGTCAGACCAAAGGTCCATCTAGCCCAGTATCTGTCTACCGACAGTGGCCAATACCAGGTGCCCCAGAGGGAGTGAACCTAACAGGCAATGATCAAGTGATCTCTCTCCTGCCATCCATCTCCACCCTCTGGCAAACAGAGGCTAGGGACACCATTCCTTACCCATCCTGGCTAATAGCCATTAATGGACTTAACCTCCATGAATTTATCCAGTTCTCTTTTAAACGCTGTTATAGTCCTAGCCTTCACAACCTCCTCAGGTAAGGAGTTCCACAAGTTGACTGTGCGCTGCGTGAAGAAGAACTTCCTTTTATTTGTTTTAAACCTGCTGCCTATTAATTTCATTTGGTGACCCCTAGTTCTTGTATTATGGGAATAAGTAAATAACTTTTCCTTATCCACTTTCTCAACATCACTCATGATTTTATATACCTCTATCATGTCCCCCCTTAGTCTTCTCTTTTCCAAGC
>QXTE01000014.1:17292712-17305104 GCA_003942145.1 Platysternon megacephalum | reverse complement strand
CCAGGTGCCCCAGAGGGAGTGAACCTAACAGGCAATGATCAAGTGATCTCTCTCCTGCCATCCATCTCCATCCTCTGACGAACAGAGGCTAGGGACACCATTCTTACCCATCCTGGCTAATAGCCATTTATGGACTTAGCCACCATGAATTTATCCAGTCCCCTTTTAAACATTGTTATAGTCCTAGCCTTCACAACCTCCTCAGGTAAGGAGTTCCACAAGTTGACTGTGCGCTGCGTGAAGAAGAACTTCCTTTTATTTGTTTTAAACCTGCTGCCTATTAATTTCATTTGGTGACCCCTAGTTCTTGTATTATGGGAATAAGTAAATAACTTTTCCTTATCCACTTTCTCAACATCACTTGAGAATGATCACTTGAATCCGTGTTCCCTACTAGCTCCTGAAAGGAAGGAGCTTTCAGGCCCATGCTGCCTGAGAGATTCCTGGATGCTGAGGGATGGCAGGTGCTGGACTGGATGAGTCTGTCTGTCCCAGTATCCTGTCTCTGACAGTGGACAGCATCAGACGCCTCAGAAGAAGGTTCAAGACCAGAGGCGGGTTAGAGTTTAGTGGGGCCCTGGGCCAGAGCAAGTGGGGGCCCTGCCCCACTCCTCTCACCTGCAGTCATCCCCCCCCCCCACTGCTGCTAGGGAAATGGGGTCAGGCTTCCCCCACTCCCCAGCAGTAACGTCGGGCGGGCGGAGTAGGGCAAGTCACTGTTCCCTGACCCCGCTCCCTGGCAGGAAGGCCGGGCGAGTGGGCGGAGCAGGTTGGGGTGCCCATTTTTCCAGGGCCCCCCCAATTGGCTGGGGCCCCATTGGCCCTGTGGCTAATCCACCATTGTTCAAGACCCCCCCCTTCAGGGGGCAGATGTGGGGTAAGCTGCCCTCCACACTGGGTTTTATCCTGATCTTTAATAGTTAGAGATGGCCTTAAACCTGGAAGCACGAGGCTGAATATCCCTTTCACAGTTTTCCTTGTCAGTAATGGTAACTGCATAGTCTCCCTCCCTGTAGAAATGTCCCCTCCCTGTTTGAATCTTACATTCTTGGCCTCAGCATAACCCTTTACCCTGTCCACACTCAGGTTTAAAACGTGTTGATTACCGTGTTTTAACACCCTTTTATCCTAGTCTCCCCAAACTTCTCGGGGGCGGGGGCACCTGTAAATGTAGAATCCACTTCCCCTCTCTCTCCCCCCCAGCACTCAGGCCTCCTGGGGTGCCCAAAGCTCGTAGCCACGTTACACCTCCGGCTCTGGGCGCCGGCCCGTGTCCAGGGCCCGTGTCTGGCGGCTGGGCAGCGTTAGGACCCGCGGGCAGGGAGAGGATGTCCATGAATGAAATCTCCAGGAAGGGGCGGGATTCCTAGGCCGTGTGCCCGCCTCCCGGGCCGCCCTGGGTCTCCCTGCCCCTGGGTCACCCGGCGGAGGGGGACTTAATGCTAATCCCGAGTTCCCGGGCGCTGCGCTTCGGGTGCGGAGCAGGCGCTGTCCGGGGACGAGCCCGCGGGGGGCCCCAGGCGATGGGACGCTCCTGAGCCGCGAGCAGCCGGGGAGGGGAGGGGAGGCGCTGGCTTTAGCCGAGCGGGGCGGGGAGGGAGCGGGCTGGGCTGGGCCGGCTGCTGGGGGGCTCGCGGATCTCCCGGGGACCCCCCCCCCCATGAGCGCCCCCGAGCGCGCAGCGGACGCCGAGCTGAAGCTGGAGGCGGTGATCCAGGTTGGTGGGATGGTTTCGCTTTTACGAGGGGCTGGTCCAGATGCGGAGCCCGCGGCTCGGGTTGCGGGGCGCCAGGCTGAAAGGATCCGGGCAGGGACTGGGGGGAGGAGGGAGCGCCCGGTTCTGGTCTCACTCCGGATCAGAAACTCCTGGGCCGTCCTGGGTTTCACGCGCTTCCTCGCCTTGCAAGCGGAGCCTGTAAGTGTGGCACCGACTCCCCCTCTCCCTGCTGTGGCTCAAGCCAGCCTCGACTTCTGAGCCATTTTACACCTCCCAGGGCCGTGCGAATTGCTGGGACCCAGTGCCTGATTCGGATTTCACACCGGCTTCACACTGATTTCAGTGGGGCTGCTCCCGATTTACACTGGGGCCAACAAGAGGCGAATCAGGCCCCTGGTATATTCCAGAGACCCCTCTTTGCCCTTTGCTTTGACTGTTTGGGTAGCAACAGTGTATGCGCCAGTCCTGAACGGCCGCCTTGAAAACGCGGGTCGCTTGGATTAAGGGTGATCTGCCAAGCTGATGCAGCTTTTAGGATATATATGTGATGCTTGAAAGGTTGTTTTCTCCGCCCCCCCCCTCCCTTGTTTTTTAAACCATACAATAACTGGGATATTATATCTTGACTTCCCAGTTGTTGCTTGGACAGCTAGAGACTCAGGGCGGGAGATGTATGAGCCAGTTATTAAAGGGGCGCCCGTGTCATTTAATCCATTCTGGAGTGTTTGTCTCCCAAGCATGTGCCAGGCATTGGAGTCATATGAGTGGTTTTTAAAAAACGTTGTTGCTCCGGTTTGATGCTTGTAATCGCATCGTCCTCGAAGTTCTCCAGCTGGCTGCAGAGTCCTCCGCTAGGGAAAGAAGCAGAAAAGGGCATGAGCCCAACTTTTCTACCCCCTGTGCGGATCACCTGTCAGAGCCTCGACAGGATAAAACGGGTGCACACGCTGGCACCTGACTGGATTGCTCTGTATTAGGGCACTATTTTTATCCCCCGAAATGAAAGCTGCAAAGGAACCCGGTTCGGAGGCAGGGCTGGGTCTGACTCCAAGTCCGTTCCAGGCCAGGGGGAGAGTCTCTGGAAGATACCAACGGGTAAAGGACCCCTGTCCGCATTGCCCTGGCAGGGACGGGCAGGGCGGGGCAGGGCGAGATTAGGGCCGTGTTTGTAAGGGCTTCTTGGGGAGCTTGCACCTAGAAAGTGTTTGCAAAGTGCTTTGCCCATTCCTGGGTTCTGGGGGTGTCACAGCTCTGAGCTGCACCCCTGAGTAGCTTGGGTCCAAATCCGGCCTCCTCGAGGGATAAGTGGAGGGGCTGGGGCTCTTGGTTTGGGTCTGAACTGCCGGGAGCGATGGGAAGTTGCTTCCATCCTGGTGGCTGTTCAGTGGCCTGTGTAAAGCGAGTGGGTTGGTCTCCGGCCAGGTCCCTAGTGCCCAGGTTTCCACGCCCCACGAAAACCTTTCTCACCCCCGGCCCCCTTTGCCTCTGCGGTGAGGCCGAGGGTTGAATGGACGGTGTCACGGTGGGAGCTTGCCCTGCCCGCGATGGACCCACCATCAACCTCTACGGGCTTTGGATCAGACCCTCCTTGAGGACTTCAGCCTCCTGGGTTGTCAGCCCAGCAGTAGAAAGTGAGCGATGGGGTGTGAGGATTGTTCTCCCCAGGGCCAGGAGCTGGAGGCTAGGATCTGGCGCCCCATTGATTGGGGCTGACAGTAAAAATCCTCTTCTCCTCTCGTTCTCAGCCTGACCCCAGTGACTATTGGGTCTGGCCTGGCCCCGTGAATCTCCCTGAGGAAAGGGTGGGGTTGATCCCATTGCATCTGAAACATCCATCGGCCTTGCTGGTGACAAGTGAAGGGGAAAAGACCCAGGAGCCTGACATGGACTTTCCCCCGCCCGATCTGAACCCAGGACAGGCAGGTGGTGACCAGGCCCCTAGAGGTGGTGGTGTCCTCCCTGGGGAAACATGCTGCCACGTTTAAGCAAATGAGGATGGAAAATGGAACCCGGCAGCCTGGGTGTTGACAGGGATTTTTGTGGCATGTCATGAAGTCCAGTGGATTCGGTTTATTTATTTGTCCCTGGCTGAGTCCAATCATGGGGGTGCTGGGGCACTGATCACTTACACTAGCATCTTGGGGCCAGGGGCTGCTAAATCTCCCCCTCCCCCCAATATTTCCTTTTCCCAGCTCCTGCTGACATTTCTTTCCTCTCCTGTTCGGGGTGAACTTGGTTCTTAGCAATGCAAAGGACGTGTAGAGCAGCCAGGTGCCGTATAAACTCCCCCATGCCCACCTCTGTTCTTGCTGCTCCTCCCTCATCTCTGCCCCGCTCCTCCGTCCTGGGCCACTGCAGGCTTGGCCGGCTCCTGAGCAGGTGCGGGCAGTGAGTTTACAGCATGGGTGGATATGTGATAGGGTGAAACCCACCAGACTTTCAGGATTTGAACCCAGGTCAGCAGGTTGGCTGCTAATCCCCTGGTTCCATGGTGGCTTTGCCTGTCACGGAGTCTTGAGCATCCCAACCTCCTGTCATTGGCCTCTGCACAGTCAGTCACCTGTATCCCAGCCACAGCTGCTTAGGAGGGTTGGACGGGCTTTGCATTGTGTCTTGATTGACTGACTGGTGTCTGAGCAGCGCATGGTGCCTCCCAGTTTGTCCATCTGGGGAGCAAGAGTTGCAGTCCCAGGAAGCTGCAGGGTGAGTTTAGACTGATCAGGGCCTTTGCCAAGGTGCACGAAGGGCCAGGAGGAGGCCGTACGGGCTATGGAGATCTCCTGGGGTAGCTCCTGTCCGTAGGGGGAACTAGCGACCAAATGCCAGGTTGGCGGGCCTGGCTCCCGCGCTCAGCCTGCTGTGTTCGCGCCCCACAGAAGCTGGAGAGCAGCGTGCTGACCTCAGGGGAGGGGAAGAGTCTTACGATTCGGGGCAGCTCTGAGGACGCGCCACCCACCCGCCTGCCCGCCCGGATCCGAGAGATCGTCGCCGAGAACCTGTCGGCGCAGGAGAGCCCAGGTAGGGTTGTGGCAGTCCTGCCCCCCTGCCGCTCTCCGTGTCCATCAGTCTAACCCTGCTCACCGCCGCACCCTACTGGGCTGAGCCTCGTGCTGGGGAAGTGCGTGGGTTCTGCCCGGCCACGCTAAACCACAGCCACCAAGGAGCAGCATCTCGGCCGCTTCTCGGCCCCTGGCCCTTGCCAGGCTGTGCCCACCTGATGGCTGTACTGGTAGCTGGCCAGGAGCCTCAGGACCAAGCCTGGATGGTGTGGAGTGCAGAGACTAGAGCCCAGGGTGCAGTGATCCGTCTGGGTCCAGGCAGGCCGGTTGCCTTGCTAAATTCCCCATCCCCCACGCAGCGGTGAATGTCGCACGTGCTCGAGGCCCCGCCCACAAAACCTCCCTGCCTGTGGGGCCCACCAAACCAGGGGAGAGCTGGGCCACTCAGGACAGCCAGATTAACCCTTTCAGTGCCCCGGGACGGTGCGCTGGTGGAGCGCCCAGCCTGGGTGCCCACTGCGAAAGGTGGCCGCTGATTTAGGCAGGAAAGCAATGCGGCGCAGGGAGGGGCTTGGAGCTACGGCTGCCTTGTACCTCAGTTGATATTCCCCCCCCCAGCACCCCCGGCCCCACTTTCTTCTCCATCTCTTGGACCCCAGGGTCTGATTGTATCCATCAGCCTCCGTCTTACCACAAAGGGCTCTACATCTCGTGCTGCCACCGGCCGCTGCCTTGGGAGTCTTGTATTGAGGGCTCCCAGGAAATCCTGCTGCGACGCTGCCCCGGTCTCGGTAGTCAGGGGACAGGGCTGGGCTGGCCCCACCTCGCTCTGTGGCACCGACGGGTGCGTCACGTGGAACGTGGGTGATCACCCATGCGGCCGCGTCTAGTATCGTTGATGTCATGCCTGTTAGCAAGGCCTTAAACCGGGGTGATCTGGACCTCTGGTAGGAGAACGACAGGACCAGCTTCTTCTCCAGGCAGCCGCCTCCCTGTGGCTCTGGGGTGGGCGCCCCCAGCTGGGTGCTGATGCCCGTCCTGCCCTGCTCTGCTACGGCTCTCGCTCTTCTCCCCGCAGCAGCCTGCCCCGGGGAGATGTCGTCGCTCCTCTCCCTCCAGGAGGAGAACCGCATCCTGCAGCAGGAGCTGTCCCGTGTCGAGGACCTGCTGGCGCAGAGCCGTGCCGAGCGTGATGAGTTGGCCATCAAATACAACGCCATCAGCGAGAGGGTAGGTGTGGGACGCTGTGCCTGTCCGGATGGGGGTCTGTGCTCAGGCAGGCACCATGGGATGTGCTGTGGCAGCCCCACTGAGCTCTGTGCTCAGGGAGAAGTCCTTTGTGCCAGAAATGGGGCTCTGCCATGGGGGGGAGGGGAGGTCGTCATCGGAGCTGGGCAAAACTTTTCATCTGAAACTTTTTTTTTGGCAAAAAAAAGTGAAGAGTGAGGTCGACAGAAACATTCCGCAGATTCCGGTCGATTTCACCAAAGTGTTTTGGTTGAAGTGGACGGTGTGTGTGTGGGGAAACACACTGAAAAAAATTCTGAAAATGTCAGAACGTTTCCCTTTGACATTTTCCAAATGAAACATTTCAACTTTTCACTTTGAAATGCCCTCGGATTTTATGACAAAAACATTAAAGGGAAAATAAGAACATAAGAACAGCCATACTGGGTCAGACCAAAGGTCCATCTAGCCCAGTATCCTGTCTTCTGACAGTGGCCAATGCCAGGTACTTCAGAGGGAATGGACAGAACAGGTAATCGTCAAGTGATCCATCCCCTGTCGCCCACTCCCAGCTTCTGGCAAACAGCGGCTAGGGACACCATCCCTGCCCATCCTGGGTAATAGCCATTGGTGGACCTATCCTCCATGAACTTATCTAGTTCTTTTTTGAACCCTATTATAGTCTTGGCCTTCACAACATCCTCTGGCAAAGAGTTCCACAGGTTGACTGTGTGTTGTGTGAAGACATATTTCCTTTTGTTTGTTTTAAACCTGCTGCCTAGTAATTTCATTTGGTGACCCCTAGTTCTTGTGTTATATGAAGGAGTAAATAACACTTCCTTATTTACTTTCTCCACACCAGTCGTGATTTTAGAGACTTCTATCACATCCTCCCTTAATGCTCAACATCGAGCTGCCACCTTTCTTCGTTCAAGCAACAATTGTTTTTTCCTGACTTTTTGATTGGCCAAAAATTTAGAAAAATCTTGTTTTTTCAGGTGACCCAAAATAACTTGAGACCCCCATTTTTTGGCATTACCAGCAGTGAACAGAACAATCTGTGATTTGCCCCCTTTTAGTCATCAGGCCTTAATGAGGTGCAGTAGGTCAGTTGAGTCTGAAGAAACGTCCTCCCTCCCCACCCACTGGAGTCTCCTCCTCTCTTTGGTCTCCTGAGGGTGCCAGGAGGATGCATGTGCAGGAGGCCCATGCACTGGGGCTGGGGCCCTGTGTGTTCTGGCTTGGAAGCAAATCTCCTGGGTTCAGTTTGGCGTCTGGTCTCTTGGGGTTGGTGACCTGGTGTGGGGATCCCCATCGCTTTGGGACTCTTCCCCAGCCGGTGTGCTCAGAACATCTCGCCTCGTGTTAAACCCAACTCTTCCCCTTCATAGAATATCAGGGTTGGAAGGGACCTCAGGAGGTATCTAGTCCAACCCCTGCTCAAAGCAGGACTAATCCCCAGACAGATTTTTGCCCCGGATCCCTAAATGGCCCCCTCAAGGATTGAACTCACAACCCTGGGTTTAGCAGGCCAATGCTCAAACCACTGAACTATCCCTCCCCCCTATAGAGGGATAGACACATTGAAACCAGCTGAGCCCTGAGATCTGGTTAGGAACCAGGGAACTGCTGTCCTCAGGCAACGGTGCACATTGTTGCTGGGGTCTTGGCTGCTCCTGCCTCGCTAGGGGGCCCCGTGCAGCTGCATGCTTGGCTGATCTCGACCTCCTGCTGGGCGGAAAGTCCCAGCTCTCTCGCATTGATGTGCCAAGATGGGAACGTGCTTGCGGGGGCTGAATGGTAACACGTCTCTCCTGGGCTGTAGCCCGGAATGCACTTAAGAGTTGCCACCCCTCCAGGACTGCCCTGGAGTCTCCAGGCATTAGAGCTTAATCTTGAATGAAAGGTTATGTCATGTGATGAAACCTCCAGGAACATGTCCAACCAAAACTGGCAGCCCACAATGCAACGTGTTTCCCGGCCGGGGGCCCCCATGCACAGTGGCACGTCTGGGGCAGTGACCCGGTGGAATACACAGGTTGGCTGATTCTGAGGGAAGTTGTGTGTGTTCTTGTCCACGCCAGGATCACGGGCCTGTCTGGGCATGTTCTTGCAGGGAATGTGACCGGGGCTTGCTGGGACTTGCCCCGGAGGAAATAAAAGGCCTGGTGGCTAGTGGTTGGGATAGCAGCCGGTCGGCACTCACCTTTGGGGTGGGGTACTGACCTGCGCCCGACACAGCTGGGCGGGCTGCAGGGGTTAAAGCACAGAAAAGCCCCTTCCAGTGACACCGAGCGTCTGATTTCAAACCAGCAGCTACAACGGAGGCTCTGAATCCCGCCCTTTGTGCCACTCCGGCCGCAGCGAAGGCCCCGAGGGGGAAGTTGGGCCAGAGGGACCCTCCCACTCCCAACTCCCGCCCGTCGGGCTGCTTGAATGGAGGTTTTGTTGCTGGATTTCTCCAAGTGCAGTAACAAATCTCTGTGAAAAGCACTTAGGTCAGAGCCCCTTGGTGGGCTCCGGCCCCCAGGGGAGGGAGGGTGGTGGGCGGATGCTCTGGCCCCCAGGGGAGGGAGGGTGGTGGGCGGATGCTCTGGCCCCAGGGCGGGGAGGGAGGGTGGTGGGGGTGGATGCTCTGGCCCCAGGGCGGGGAGGGAGGGTGGTGGGTAGATGCTCTGGCCCCAGGGCGAGGAGGGAGGGTGGTGGGCGGTGGTTGCGTGTATGTAGATAGCACCTGTCTGCGGCCATCGGTATGTACTTGGGGCAGCCAGCCCCTTGTGTCGCTGAGGCTACGTGTCTATATTTAGGACGCTAGCTGGATCGGAGCTAGTGCTGGTATGTCTCCTTGAGCTAGAACTGACCCCTTCCAGCTCTAGGGTAGATGTACCCTTGGTTAGCAGGCGCAGGAGGAGGTCAAGGCCGAGATGCGGGCAGGTTGGAGAGCTTCGAACGTGCGGAGGAGAAGCGCAGACTCCGTGGGGAGGTTGCTAGGGCTCCCACGAGAAGCAATGATCAGCGCTGCAGGGGGCAGTGATCTCGGCGGCGTGGGGCGGGCTGGAGGAGGGTTGACAGCAGAGAGTGATGAAGGAGAGGAGAGAGCTGCATGGTGTGAAAGTGGAATACCAACCACTCCAAGGCAGTGGCACCAATTCAGATATTTGTTGAGGGCAGTACAGGAACCGACTCCCCAGGCACCAGGTCGCAGTACCATGTAGCCCGGCGGCCCCTCCATCTGTACGGAGGGGTGACTGGGTCAAATGTCTGTGTGTTGTGACCACGCAGCTGGAGCAATGCTCTGGCAGCAGCCACACTGAGTTAGTCTGGGATCGTTGCGGAAAGGCGTTCCCACAAGGCTGTGGGGAGAGAGAAAGCAGCGAATGGCTCCCCTGGCTACATGGCCGGAGAGAGGTTTGATCCCAGGCGCTGTAGATCGATGCGCGAGGAGCTCTTTGTGAACTCCGAGCGTCACGCGCTGTGAGCTGGGAATGGGGCGGTGATTGATGAGCCCTAGCTCTGTCCGAATGACGGCAGATTCTTTCCTTCGAGGCTAAGCATGTGAGCGGCGGTTATCTCTGGCTTCGCTGGCCTGGGAGCGCCTGGCATAGCTCGCTTCAGTGATGGTGGCTGTGTGTCTGTCCTTATGGAAATAATAATAATAAACCACAGCTCTGGGATAGCGCTTGTCATCAGTAGATCTCAAACCATGAAGTCGGGATCATGATCCTCTTTGTGCAGGTGGGGAAACTGAGGCACAGAAGGGGAAGGTGACTTGCCCAAGATTACCCAGCAGGCCGGTGGCTGAGCCGGAAACAGAATGCAGGTCTCCTGAGTCCCAGTCCTGTGCCTGAGCCACTTGGCCTCTCCAGTGGCAACCTTCCTCTTTGCTAGCCCAGCCCATCTCTGGAGGAACATGTTGCCTTTCTCAGTCACTGTTTCAAGTGCAGTCCTGGTTGGTGGTGACGGGCAGGTGCTACCATCTGGTGCTACTGCCGTGGCCCATGGTACAGCAGTTGGGGATGCTGATGGGTCTCTGTCCATTTCTGAGTGGATTAGTGTCCCCGTTGTGAAATCACCATCACAGCTGGCGCTAACTAGCCCCTGCTGTCAGCACAGGGGCCGAGGGCAGAGTGGCGCACGGGCACGGACTGGTAGAGCTGAGTGCCGCAGGGCCGGGGGTGAGGGCAACAGCAGGGGGCAGCACCCCAGTGGGGAATTGTGCAGCATAACCCGGCACCTTTATATTCCAGACCCCCAAATTCTGGGGGCTGGCAGTGTCTCCGCACTTGTACCTCAGAAACTGGCCTACCCTGTGTGTGTATGTGTGTGTGTGGGGGGGGAGCAGGCGCTGTGGCAGGGAGGCGCGAGCCCCCTCACGGTTTCTCATCTTCTTTTGAGGCAGCATTTTGGGCTAGCGACAGCCCTTGTGTCCGTGGCAACGGGGCAGAAGAATGGAAGGAATCCCTGGTTGCTAAGGCAGCAGTTGCTAGGGGAGATGGTAAACTTTGTTCATTCCAGGGCCTGAGCCTTTGGAAAAGGCCCCCTTTTGCAGAATACGTAATAATACTAATAATGAGATGAGCAGAGAAGTGGGGCGGGGTCACCTCTTGGGCTGTTTATTCCAGACTCCACCAAGCTGGGACGATATAAACAATTGAGAATAGCCTCGAAATACCAGCGGGCCAGATCTTGATGCCACTGACGGAAATCTCTTTGGGAGCAGGTTGGCCCTGCAGTTGGGAATCCTTCCCCGCCGCATGTGAGCGGGAGGCACCCGAAAATGAAGGCTAAATGTGTGAGGCTTGGTCACTCTGGCTTCTCGGTCTCAGGGATCTTGCTTGGCTTCTCGGGGGCTGCAGAGGCAGTTTTGATGCACGTCTCTGCCATCGCAAATACAGCAACAAAATCCAGGGGCCGGGGCACAGCACTGGGCATCGGAAGCCCTGGTGGTAATTCCCAGCTGTGCCACTGACCTGCAGCGCTCCGTGCCTCAGTTTCCCCAGCTGTAAAACAGGCACAAAGATATTGACTCTTCTTTGTAAAGTGCTTTGAGATGTAGGGATGGCAGCCTGCCCAATAAGCACTACGTATTGTTGTTGGGTTTTTATTTTATTACACTATTAAAATTATTTCTTTTTAGAGAAAAACTGGGATTTTCCCTTTAGCTCCAGTTTTGTAACCGGAGGACCCAAGGTGATCTGGCTCATATGTTAGCTTGCCTGATATTTTATTTTTTTCTTCTTTTCCCCCCGATTCCTGCCCCTGTTCAAAATAATGGTTTAACTGGATACGTCCATAAGCAAACAGGAAGTCCGGGAGCCAAGCAATTGGGACACCCAGCAAATCTGTATGTTTCAGGCTTGTATGTGGCTAGATGTAAGAGAGAATGTGTGTGACTAGGAGAAGAGGGACAGATCAGAAACAAAAATATGAATCCGTTCTAATATTAGCTCTTGTACCGCACTTCTAACGTGTCTTGCAAATATGGACCGATATTATTAACCCCATTGTACTGATGGGAAAACTGAGGCCCAGAGAGGGGAAGGGGCAATCCCTAGGTCACCCAGCGGGTCACTGGGAGATCTGGGAATAGAACCCAGCTCTGCTTGATTCACCTGATCTGACTGGAGAAGAAGCGGACCTGATCCCCTGGGACTGGAAGTGCTGCTGTGTGGCTAAAATCCGTTGCATTTTAAGTGTAGAAACACTTCTATTTTTTAAAGAAGGCGAAGTCGGGGCGTTAAACTTCCAGACAGGCACAGCCGTTAATGGGCCCTCTTCTCTGTCGGGAGGCTCAGATTGGCCCTGCGGCCCCTTCACCGGGGATTGAGTGCCCTGTCTCTCTAACCTATAGAGTTTCTGAAGTGCCAGTTCCCATAGTCTCTTGGGGCCACGTGCTATAAGTGCCCAGAAGTGGACACTGGAAGAGCGGTGCCACCGGCTGTTGAGATGTTGCCGCTTCTCCGCTGCGTTAGCAAGCTGTCCTCCCGAGCGCCTCTTGCTTTGAAACGCCTCTGCCTGGGGTAGCCATAAGAGCCCTTCCCCCTTCTCTAGACATCAAGCACTGCGAAGCACGTCACTCACGCAAACGCCGTACGGGGTGGGTGCATGTTGTCGCGCCCACTTTACAGGGGAAACTGAGGCACAGCTGATGAGCATGTCAGGGAGTGATGATCCTTGACAGTTCCTTGTGTCCTGAGCCCTCCTGCAGAGGCAACATGCCCTGTGGCGGTGTGTGTGTGTGCAGGGGGAGCACCCTGCTCATGAACCACCCCCTCAGGCTGGCATTGATTAGTTCGGGGGTGGGGTGGGGAGGGGAGGTGTCCTGGATCAAGACCCTTGAGGATGGAGAACTGGGGGGGAATATCACTGGAGCCCTCCAGTACCAAACGAAACTGAACTCCTTTGAATCGCCGTAGTGACGCCGCTTGGGGTGGGGGTGGGTGGGGGGG
>QXTE01000014.1:17227332-17290445 GCA_003942145.1 Platysternon megacephalum | reverse complement strand
GGGTTGCGGGCACCGGCTGAGCTGAGGGGGGATCCCAGGACTGGGATACCGGGGGGAGGGGGAGCAGAGCAGGGTTGCGGGGCACCGGCTGAGCTGAGGGGGGATCCCAGGACTGGGATACCGGGGGGAGGGGGAGCAGAGCAGGGTTGCGGGCACCGGCTGAGCTGAGGGGGGATCCCAGGACTGGGATACCGGGGGGAGGGGGAGCAGAGCAGGGTTGCGGGGCACCGGCTGAGCTGAGGGGGGATCCCAGGACTGGGATACCGGGGGGAGGGGGAGCAGAGCAGGGTTGCGGGCACCGGCTGAGCTGAGGGGGGATCCCAGGACTGGGATACCGGGGGGAGGGGGAGCAGAGCAGGGTTGCGGGGCACCGGCTGAGCTGAGGGGGGATCCCAGGACTGGGATACCGGGGGGAGGGGGAGCAGAGCAGGGTTGCGGGCACCGGCTGAGCTGAGGGGGGATCCCAGGACTGGGATACCGGGGGGAGGGGGAGCAGAGCAGGGTTGCGGGGCACCGGCTGAGCTGAGGGGGGATCCCAGGACTGGGATACCGGGGGGAGGGGGAGCAGAGCAGGGTTGCGGGCACCGGCTGAGCTGAGGGGGGATCCCAGGACTGGGATACCGGGGGGAGGGGGAGCAGAGCAGGGTTGCGGGGCACCGGCTGAGCTGTGAGTGGAAAGGGTAGGACTGGAAATATCAGAGGGGGCTGCAGGCGACGACTGAAGCATCTTGCCAAAACCATATGGGGGAGCCCGGGACTGCACCGCCCTGGCAGAGCTGCACGTGTGAAGCTTGCACAGGCCCTGTCGAATCAGCTGTTGGTACCTGACTTAAATGAACCCTAAAAACGCACCAAATTAATCTGCTGCCCATTTAAAAACGAATCCAGCTGGATTCCCCTGGGTGACTAAAAGCCCATGGATGGGCTCTTTGCATCTGGCCTGAGGAGCTCGTGGAGATGGCAGCTCTCTGCGCTTGGCTCCCTCAGGGCTGCAGGGGCTGGGCTGGGGATGATTAAATTCGGCTGCACAACCAAATTAGCCAAACTCCTCCCCCAGTTTTTCTTAAGGCCGTCCCCACCCTCTGCTCCTGTCTCTTCCTTCTCTCCCCCTCTTTCCTAGGGTTCTCCATCGCTCCTTCTCCCTGCAGCTCGGCTGGACCGTTCCTGGGGAGATCTGGTGCTTCCCCTCCCTGCTTTGTGTGCGGTTGTGGGCACTGGGCTGGTGTGTGCTCGGGGCGGGGCTGGTTCCTCCCGGGGGTCTGTGCTCATGCTGTCTGTTTTCTGTCTCTCCACCTGCCTCCCGCCACAGCTAGAGGAGAGCTTGCGCCTGAGGGGGACGGACCCGGTGACCAATGCTGACGTGGGTATCCTGCAGCGGAAGGCTGTTGCTGGCTGGAAAGGCGTGAACCCCGTACAGCAGATGGGTAGTGAGCGCACCCCTGTGACCCTGGGTGCCTCAAAATACTCGAGACCTCCCCACTCCCCCTGGCCAGTTGGGGTGCATGGCTCACCACGCTGCCGAACCCCTCTCTGATTGGAGTAACTGACGAGGGGCTTGGACCAGCTGCCTCCTGGCTGAATGTCCCACTCGACATCCCTGCAAAGGCAGGATTCTCCTCCCCATGACGGAGCGGGAGCCAGACCCGTAACCCACAAAGTTCTACAGAACGGGGTGACTTGTGCCAAGTTAACACCCACTCTGGCCCTGGGAGGGGCCTAATCCAAACCCCGCTGAACTCGGTGGAAAGGCTTCCATTGATTTCAGCGTGGATCAGGCCCTGAGTTCCCACAGACACTGCTCGTAGATGGTCCGTCCTCTGACTGACTGGACAGGAGCGAGAGCCCCCCATCTCCTGTGCCCCTCGTGAGACACAGCTGAGCCTCCAGCATGTTAGCTCGTAACTCACACCTTAGGGTTCCCAGCTCCCTCCGCCTCGTCAGATCAGCCTGGCCCTGTTTTTACGTTCATGGAAGGAACCAAACCCCCGACCCAGCACGTGCTTGTGTGTAAGATCCCCAGGGAAAGCGCTGTGGCTTATGTGTCCTGTCACTGTTGCTTTATACTAGGAATCCCCATTGGAGGTTGGATGGCTCCTGGGTGGGAGCTCCCTGACTGAGGTCTGTGTGCATGTACGGGAGAGACTTTTCTCTTGCACAGCAAATAAATTAACGAACCCCCCCAAATAGATGATCTAGTTTTTTCTGCCCTTGTTAGAATATGCGACAGGTATTTGTAATGCTTGTTAATGTGGCATAAAGTCCCCAGAAGTTACGTTTCTCATTGGTCGGCCAGTCCCACGTCCTCTTGTGCTTACGCAGCTCCCCAAGGGTCTGTGCCCAGCAGTGGGAACTGGTGTTACTGGTGTGTCCTCTCGCCACTAGTTCGGTAACCTTCCCCCTAGCCCAGTGCAGACAGTGGAGTCTTGTTCACTCCAGCCTGGTTTCTGACTCTGGGGTCAGACGATATTAGACCAGGAGTCTGCCTGCCTGTATCATGCAAGACGTGATGTTGCCCTGGTGCAAATTGCCCCGTGTGCCACTTGCTACAGATTCCAGCCCCCTTTCCTAGCCTTCACAACGGCTGCCCCGAAGGGCCCCCCCACCAGCTAAGCAGCATTGCTGCTGTTTATCCTTTCAGGCTTTGGCAGCCGAGGAGGCTGGCTATGTATATGTGATCTTTTTTGCAGTCTTCTTTGCAAGCACAACGTTTAATCGCCAAGTCCCTTGAGATCTTAAATTTGCATGCGGATGTCGGTCCTCGCAGAGTTGCTGTCTTTGCTCTCAGAACTCTGTTCGCCTTTTGCTGGGGATCACAGGGCAGTGACTTTTTTCTCACCCAGCCAGGGGCTCGGTGCATGGTTTGCGTTGCTGTGTTCTCACGCATGGGAGGGTTTGCTTTGCATGCCCCGGGGCTCTCTTCTGGTTGAAAGCCAGGGAAGAGCATGCCCGGTTAGCAGCATGCAGCCTCTGTGGCACCCGGGCTCTGTGCTGTGTATGTGGAGTGGTCCCAAGCACTGATCTCGCAATGTCTTTTGCTGCGGAAGCTGGAGCAAGCCATCCGCTGGAGCTGTCGGGGGTTGGGCACCGAGCGCGTGGAAGAGATGGAGCTGAGGCGGAGGAACCAAATGGTAAGGAGCTCGGGTTGGCCTCTGTTCTGTTGGCCGCAGCAGAGCAGAAGTGGACCCGCTCTGTAATACATTGAGTCTCTTCTCTTAGATAAGATGAATTGAAATCAAGGATTTAGAGAGGCTGTGTGGCCTAGTGGATAGGGCATTTGCCTGGGAGTCAGGAGACCTGGGTTCTGATGCTGCCACTGATCTGCCTGTGATACCTTAGGCAAATCATTTTGCCTCTCTGTGCCTCAGTTTCCCCTCCCACCATTTCTGCCTTATTGAGGCTCAAGAGGGCAGAGACTGTACTAAATGTGTGATCAGTGCTTAGCACGACAGGACTCTGATCTCGGCTGTGGTCTCTATTACAGTAGCATCTACAGATAAGAAGCCACTTGAATCTCAGACTCCAGCAATAGGTGCAGACCTAGCCGCAGGCAGGGGACTGCTTTCAAGGCATGTGGGAGGCTGGAGGTGGTGGAGACCCGTCAGTCAGGGGGGCTAATCAGAGCTGCAGCAATAACCTGTTCGAAGTGTCTTTTCCCCTCTGTGCGGAGCAGGCCGGGTGGCGTGAGGTTCAACCGGGTTTGGTGCAAGAAGGCTGACACCTACAGTGCCATCAGAATGTGATGTGACTCTGCTGCAGAGAAACAATATATACCTGACCCCAGTGGGCACCCCAAAGCTCACGCCCGTGGCGGAGGGGAGCTGCCAGGATAAATACTCTGGTCCTAAGAGCTCGGTCAGTTGTTGAATAGCTGCTTTGATCTGTTGCGCTTAGCTGGGGAAGGTGAGGCTAGACTGGTCAGTTTCACGTTCCAGGCCTTCTGCTCTAGCTTGAAGGCTGCTGAGTGCGAGATTCCTTCCCGGGTGCTAACAGCTCAGTAACTCTCCTTGCTCAGATTGCCTGTGCAGACGGATCAGGGAGGCTCTGCAGAGGCAACCGAAAAGGAAGGGTCCCGGGGCCTGTCTGTGCAAACGTAGCTTGTTTTCACTGAAATATATCGCTGACCCTTTCTGTTCGTATTCGTTTTTTTGTAGCTCTGTGTCTCTGCCTCAGCTGCCGGATATTTACTTCGATTGCAAGTTCTTCAGGGCAGGGGCTGCGTGCGTGGTCTGGGTTTGTGCAGCGCCTGGCACTGGGTGCTGGTCCATGTTGGGCCCATAGGTGCTATTGCAATGCAAAAAGGACGAATAATGTCGCTTTAACCCTGTCCTGGTAGCAGGTTTCTACAGAGCCCGAATTCGAAGACGCTGCGCTCTGCGGCTCCCAGGGGAAGCCCTGGATTCTGTTGGGGGCTAATCCTTCCAAATGGGACATGGGACAGGGCTGGCGCAAGGGGCCAGATCGTGTGCGCAGGGGGCCGGTTGGAAGGCGTGTCTGCAGTGACCCCTTTCCCCATCTCTCCGGGCTCAGCTGGAGCAGGCCTTGCGCCTGGAGACCGGGGAGCGAGAGCGGGAGTCGCTGGAGAACAAGAGCCTGGCCCAGCAGAACATCGAGCTGCGGCGCCGCCTGGAGGAGGAGCAGGCCGCCTACAAACGCAAGCTCCAGGCCTACCAGGAGGGCCAGCAGCGGCAGGCACAGCTCGTGCAGAAGCTGCAGGCGAAGGTGAGTGTCCTGCGCTGGCCAGGCCGGGCTGTGCTGGGGGGAAGGCTCTGCACTGCCCATCAGGGGGTGTGGCTGCAGCTGGAGCAGGCACACCTGAGCTGCTTTCATCTCCCGTGGACTAGCCCAGGTGGCCACGGCTTCGCTGCCGCTGCTACTTGAGCTAGCAGTGATCTCGCCCATTGGTTCTCAACCCGCCCAATCAGCGCACAGCTGCGGCTCATGTGACGTCCTCAGGGCCATACAGGGAGTATATAGACCAGGGGTTCTCAAACTGGGGGTCGGGACCCCTCAGGGGGTCACAAGGGTATTACGTGGGGGGGTCGCGAGCTGTCAGCCTCCACCCCAAACCCCGCTTTGCCTCCAGCATTTAGAATAGTGTTAAATATATAAAAAAGTGTTTTTAATTTATAGGGGGGGGGGGATCACAGTCAGAGGCTTCCTATGTGAAAGGGGTCACCAGGACAAACGTTTGAGAACTACTGATATAGATTGTGTGGATGAGGCCCACCTAACAGAGAGAGCTGCATATGCAGCCTACGATGGTAAATAGATCGCGAGCCACTGATCTAGTGGGATCCAAGCCAGCTCGGGCATGTTTACACATGCTGCCCTCACCCCTCCTGATGGCTGTGTAGATGGACCCAGGGGGGCGCGATCTCTGAGACTAGGGGCTGTACTCTTGCCGTGACAGGTACCTTGTGGGGTGTGGGGGGAGGAATTACTTCTTCGGGTGGCTTGAAGGAAAGGAAGGGGCTGCTTGACCTAGGACAAGGAACCCTGAGGCTGGTGCAGAGAAGGCCCCATCTGCATTCTCCAAGCTCGTCTGCCCACTCAGCTCCCTCCCCCCCCCCCCGCACTGTTGGGTGTCAGACTCTGAGGACCGTTGAAAACGCGGTTTCTGACTCTGTGAATAAACCCCTCGAGGGTTGTTTTCTCCTGATGGCTCGACTAGCTTTGAGCGGGGCGGGGTCGTTCTGATCGTCGGACACTCTGGAATTTGCACAGCTGGGGTTTGGAGGCTGCGGATTTCGCTGGGTATATACAGCACCTATGTGCAGCCACCTCTGGGGGGCGGGGGAGTGGCAGCCAACCCAGCACCCGGCACTGCCCGGAATATTTTGGCTAAGGATGTCTGAGCAAAACTGGCGAAGTGCTCTGGGATCTGCAATGTCCCTGCAGAGCGGGCAGGGCCTGGGCTGGAAGGAAAGGTGCCCCTGGCCCCCAAAATGGCCGGGGGCTCAGTGCAGTGGCCTCAAGGCGAGTCAATCCTCCCTGGAGTCAAAGAGCTGCTCCGTCGCCGAGGGCTCTCCAGCGGATGGAGGGTGGTGGGGCATTGCGGGAAGGGGAAGGGGTTAGCTGTGGCAGAGATAGGGCCCTGCTGGACATAGCTGAAGAGTCTCAGCTTATGGGGTAGGGAGACCAGTCTGCCCCACCCCACCCCGCCCTGCTCCGCTTGCAGGGACGTGGCGCTTTGCACCTACCAAACTAGCGACTTAGGTGCCTGCCATGGGGGTCGGCTGATGGTGGGTTAGGATTTCAGGAGTGAGGGGCCTTGCAGGGCACTGTGGGTGTGGCGCGGCGGGGGGGGGGGCGGCCAGCTCTGTGGTTGTGTTTTCCTTGTCCTGCCATTCGTCCGCGGAGCCGGGCTGGCAGCGGGCGCTGAGCTGCGGCGTTCCTGCAGGTTCTCCAGTACAAGAAGAAGTGCGGGGAGGTGGAACAGCAGCTGCTGGAGAAATCAACCGAGCTGGAGCAGCAGAGACTCACGGTGAGTGTCGCCAGCGAAAAGCCCGAGGGACCCCACGCCCACGAGTGAAACGATGTCCCTGGGTGGGTCCTTGTCAGTGGGATTGAACCGGCGACTTTTGGAGCTAACAGTAAGAGCTCCGAGCCCAGGGCCGGCGCAACCCATTAGGTGACCTAGGCGGTCGCCTAGGGCGCTGCTATTTTGGGGGTGCCGGCGCCCTGGCTGTCCGTTCAATTTTGGGGGCGGGACCTTCCGCCGCCGCTGTTGGGGGCGGGACCTTCCGCCGCCTAGGGCACCGGAAGAGCTGGCGCCGCTACTGTCCGAGCCAAGCCTGTAACAGCCTCTCTATGGTCCAGCCCCCACTAGCGGGGACGGCACCGGGCGGCGGGTTACACCTGCCGTTGTTTTCTGCCCACCCACGGGGGGGCCTGGCTGGCTCAGGGACTCCGTCACGGCGGGCGGAGCCTGCTTGATTGGACCGGCTGGAATGAGCCTGTCCCCCCCCAGGCCGGTTCCTGCTCGGATAGATGGGAGCCCAGGCTGCACCAGCCAGCTCCACAGCTGGCTCTAACTGCCCCCCGCAGCAGGCCAAGGCCTGACCGACTCGTGGAGCTGGGTCCTGGCAGGGCTGGGGTGGTGTTTGGGGGGGGCGCTTGCCCCACGCTGCCCTTCTCCATCCCGTGGCCGAAGGGACGGCCTGGTTCTCCAGGGCCCCCGGCCCCCTGCTAAGCAGCCACTGCCCACTCCCTCCCCCAGAGCCGTCTGGACATGACGGACTCGCGCCTGCGCCAGGACGAAGAGCACAGCAACGACCTGGAGAACGCGCTCATCCGGCTGGAGGAGGAGCAGCAAAGGTGTGTCGGGGGCGGTGGTTGGAGGGGTCCTGTCCACGGGGCTCCACCTGGGGCTCAGGTGAGTCTGGGCAGCTGCATCCTCGGAGCCCCATGCTTCTGGGCCTCTATTGCACCTTCTGCCTGGCTGGGCTTCATGCTGGGCTGGGAGAACCAGAGGGCACCTTCCTTGGAGCCTGGGCCATGCCAGGGATCTACTATTGGACTCCGGGCTCCTGGCATTGCCCAGCGTTTCCCTGCAGCCGAGCCACCGGGGGTTGTGATCCTGTTCAGCTTCCCTGGCTGAGCAGGGTCAGGCTGGGTTCATATTTGGACAGGTGACCTCCTAGGACGCCTGGTTACTGTAGGCAGTGGTGTCACTGGCTCCCCCCCCGGAGTACTGCAGTATTAACCCCAGCACAGGCGGCGCTTTGGAAGTGCCGTGTGTTTGGCGGCGTGAAGCTGTCCTGAGCGCTAGTGCTCACTATTGGTCCCCTGGTGCTTTGGATGAGTCAGGGTGTTAACTCCAGCCTCGCGACCAAATTCCTTCGCAGGTTATTACGTTGGGCTTCCCCAAATCTCCTCTGCAAATTCGATTGGACGGGCTCTTTCTTTGCTTCCTGTTGTGTGCAGCTGCCGCGCTGCGCCCCAGAGGTGGCTGCCTGGCGGTGGTGGGTGAACGGATCCCTGTAGCTCCCTTATTGACAACAGGGTCAGTTAATGTCTGGCTCAGTTAATGTCTGGAAAGGGCCAGGAGGCGCTTGACTGGAAGGCGCTCGACTTGGGCACTGATTGTCTTATTCTGAAGGAAGCGTTTGGATCTGTGTTGTTCGGTGTCTCAGAGCTGGGATACCAGGGCCCATCCTCCATGTTGGGCCCTTTGCCCCAGGCCAGAGTCGGTCCCTTCCCACCTCTGCGCGGGCCCCTCTTTTCCTTCTCAGCCCCTGCTCTCTCGGTCGGTGCTGACGCTCTCGCTGGGTCCCCGTCTCCAGGAGCGCCAGCCTGGCCCAGGTCAACGCCATGCTGCGGGAGCAGCTGGACCAGGCCAACGCCGCCAACCAGGCCCTCAGCGAGGACATCCGGAAGCTGACGACCGACTGGACCAAAGCTCGCAACGAGCTGGAGCAGCGGGAGGTGGAGTGGAGGCGAGAGGAGGAGGTTAGGGCCGGAGAGATTCAGTGCGGCCCTGCTTGGCATGCGTCATTCTCCCTTGTGCATGCCCGTCCCGTGGGCACTGTCCTGCTGGGCACAGACGGATCTGCACACGTGCTGCTGGGGCGGCTCACGCTGTCCCAGAGAGGCAGCGCCTCGGCCGTAGGCTGCGCAGCATGTTGCTGGGAGCCGGGGAGGGGTAGCTCAGTGGTTTGAGCATTGGCCTGCTAAACCCAGGGTTGTGAGTTCAATCCTTGAGGGGGCCACTTAGGGATCTGGGGCAAAATTGGTCCTGCTAGTGAAGGCAGGGGGCTGGACTTGATGACCTTTCAGGGTCCCTTCCAGTTCTATGAGATAGGTATATCTCCATATATTTATTTTATATTTTTATATTTACCTCCCTTGCCCCAGTCCCTGGAGAGGTGGTTCGTCCCCTCCCCTGCAACTTCCTTTTACCCTCAGTGGGAGCCAAGTCTCTCTGCTCCGGGCCTTTCCGTGCCAGCGGTCACTGTGTCGCCCCAGAGGTGGCTGCATTTCAGTGGTGCTGCCTGTGCATAGCTGGGTCAAGCCCTTTGGGGGGGGGGGGGGGGTCCTGCCGCATCAGAAGCTCTGTCTAAACGTAGCTGTTGCTAAGAGTCCTGCCTGGAGCTGCCATTGAGATCAGCGGCGCCGGCACCTTTGGGATACCGAGAGCAGTGCCGGGCGCCCCCCGGAGCAGGGCTCGCTCACTTGTGGGGCGTTACGGAGGATCAAAGCCAGGTGCTCTGTATCCAGCCAGGCAGCGAGTGCATTGCTGTGCCCTGTGCTTCCCCCGGGGTGCGCTGGCCATGCCCTTGGCAGCGCTGGAGGGGGCGTGCCTGGGGAGGGGGATCCGGCTGTCACTGCTTCTCCTCTTCTCTCCCCTCCCAGTCGTTCAACACCTACTTCAGCAACGAGCACAGCCGGCTGCTGACCCTCTGGAGACAGGTGGTGGGCTTCCGGCGCCACTTCAGTGAGATGAAGACCATGAGCGAGAGGTCAGGAGGGGTGTGGGGGCAGGGGGTGTGCGTGGGGCGGGCAGTTGCTGGGCTCTTTTTCTTCCACAAGCACAAGGAGCTGGGCCTGGGAAAGCTGCCCAGCCCCCCCGTGGCTTACAGCGCCTCCTCCAGGATCCCTGTGAGAACAACCCGAGTGCAGAACAACCCTCCCGATCTCCCCTGCACCCCCCAGACAAACCCGTTAGCCAGCCCTGGGAGGCAAGTTTGGCTGCCCGGCCTGATTTCTGCTTCTCTGTGTGTCCCCATGTCCGGCCTATAATGACCTTCTCCCTGGCGAGGGTGGTGTAGGTTCTGAACACGCGGGCTCCCGTGGGTTTAGATCCCAGCCAGGCCCCCTTGGAAGAAGACGCCCTGCAGGTTATGGGGCGTGGAGTTCTGTAGATCCAGCAGCGTGGGCTCCGCGGGGTGCCCGGGCCCCCGGAAACGCCCCTCTCTTTGGGACTCCGGTGCAGGGACCTGTCGGAGCTGAACAACGAGCTGTCCAGGTCCGGCCGCACCATCCACGCCGCCTGCCTGAACCTGAGCAGCAACCTGCGTCTGTCGGAGAGCAGCGCCAGCGCGGCCCTGGAGAAGCAGGCTCTGCTGCTGGCCCAGCTGGAGGAGCAGCTGAAGGACAAGGTGCGCGACATGATCCAGCTGCAGGTCAGGTGTGACATGGAGAAAGCGGAGCTCGGCACCAGGTACGGATGCCCCCGATCAGGGCCAGGGTCCCAGGCCCTGAAGCTTGGAGCTCACCGGGCCGGGAGAGGCACCGTGTATCCAGCGCTGCCCCTCCAGCAACCTTGGAGATCCTGGGCTTGGCGGGTGGGGCTATGGGCTGAGCATATCCTGCTCATGGGAGAAGGAAGGGCAGAGGGGGGCCCGTCTGTCCCATGTTACGACCATCCTGGAGCCTTAACTTTCCACCTGCCCTGCAGGCTGAATCCTGTAGCGCGGCGATACTCAGACCTCAGTGGGTCAGGTGACCTGGGGCCTGGCTCCGTAGCTCAGGGGGTTTGTGCAGTGGTCTCAGAACGGGGTGATTGCCAGGTCAAATCTCATGTGGGCCTGGGTAGGGGTGGTGGGCTCGGATTTTCCAGGAGCCAAATTAGCAACTGGCATTACCCAAAAGCCCCAGCCGTGGGGATTCAGTGTTTCATTTACTATTTATATATTCTTGGTTATTCTGATCCAGTCTTGTTATTTTATCAACTACGATTGGTTAATAACATCGGAAAAGCCTCCTGATTGGTTAATAACGTAGGTCAATAATTAACATCCCGTGCGGCAAAGAGTCGCAGGAGACACGTTTAATGAGCCACTCCGGAGTCTGAGCATCACTGCTGGAGAGTAACATGGTTCCTGGTTCCAGCCGATCAGGGGCTCCCCGCAGAGCCATTCCTTTGGGTCCCCAGGTGCCAGGCCCAGGACATGGGGTGTGGCCTGGTCCCCCACCGCCTCTTACTAGACATCAGCTGGGCAAGGGGCTGGGGGAGGGGACGCGGTGTATGTGGAGGATGTTAGTGGGACAGTGGAGAGGAAACTGCCATGTGCTCCAGCCAGGGCTGAGATAATGGGGTGGGGGTTTTCCTNTCACATGGGCAGGTCACATGCCCATGCATGACTCAGGACTGCAGGTAGCAGCCATTACCCACATGCTGCCTTGAACGTCCTCAGGTAGACTTCTAATGTGGATTGGAGTCTTCCAAGCTCTTTTGTCTGTTAAGTGCCCCCTGACTGAACACCTAATTTGCACATTCCTTTCCCAAGAAGTCATCAAATGTTCTAACTGAGGCCCCTTAGAAATCAAGCAATCATACAGCCAATGTTCATAACTTTGAACACACAAATGGTGCCTGTATACAACTAGGGTGAACATAACCAGTAGATCATACCCTTTACATAGATATGTTACATGGCCTATGTAGCAAAACCCTATTCCAGTTATATCATATTCCCACAAAGCCTTAGGGGAGGTACCATCACATGGGGATTCAGTGTTTCATTTACTATTTATATATTCTTGGTTATTCTGATCCAGTGTTGTTATTTTATCAACTACGATTGGTTAATAACATCGGAAAAGCCTCCTGATTGGTTAATAACATAGGTCAATAATCACATCCCGCGGTGTTTTAACATCGCGTGCGGCAAGGAGCTGCAGGAGACACGTTAATGAGGCGCTCCGGAGTCTGAGCATCACTGCTGGAGAGTAACATGGTGTGACGAAGTGGGAATGTTTTTATTGTTTCCTCTGAATACTGTGTGGGTGCCTCAGTTTCCCCTATGCAGTTCTTAAGTATCTAGGTGGTGGGATAAGGGTGTATGGTTGTTGCAGAGCGAAGCGCCAGTGCACATAAATGCCTGACACTTTGTCTCCTGGCAACTGATGGCCTGGGCCCCTCCTCTGCAAAGGTGCCAACTGAAGGTGTTGGAGACAAAGGTGACCTCCTGGCCCGGGAAAGAGACAAAGCCCAGAGAAGGAGGGGCTGGAGGGGGTTTTTCAGTTTTGGAGCTAGCTGGGGACTAGGAGTGAGGGCGACGGGGGTGTCTGGCTCGCTGCCCCCCCCAGTATGGACCCAGGGCCGGCGCAACCCATTAGGCGACCTAGGCGGTCGCCTAGGGTGCGGCTATTTTGGGGGCGCCGGCGCCGCGGCCGCCCGTTCAAATTTGGGGGCGGGACCTTCCGCCGCCGCTGTTGGGGGCAGCATTTCGGGGGCGGGACCTTCCGCCGCCTAGGGCGCCGGAAGAGCTGGCGCCGCTACTGTATGGACCCGGCNGGTTTAAATAGACTGTCTCTTGTGGGTGGAGACCCCCTCCTCACCCTCTGTAGAATCCAGTCACAGAATGGAGATTCGGAATCACATGGGCAGGTCACATGCCCATGCATGACTCAGGACTGCAGGTAGCAGCCATTACCCACATGCTGCCTTGAACGTCCTCAGGTAGACTTCTAATGTGGATTGGAGTCTTCCAAGCTCTTTTGTCTGTTAAGTGCCCCCTGACTGAACACCTAATTTGCACATTCCTTTCCCAAGAAGTCATCAAATGTTCTAACTGAGGCCCCTTAGAAATCAAGCAATCATACAGCCAATGTTCATAACTTTGAACACACAAATGGTGCCTGTATACAACTAGGGTGAACATAACCAGTAGATCATACCCTTTACATAGATATGTTACATGGCCTATGTAGCAAAACCCTATTCCAGTTATATCATATTCCCACAAAGCCTTAGGGGAGGTACCATCACATGGGGATTCAGTGTTTCATTTACTATTTATATATTCTTGGTTATTCTGATCCAGTGTTGTTATTTTATCAACTACGATTGGTTAATAACATCGGAAAAGCCTCCTGATTGGTTAATAACATAGGTCAATAATCACATCCCGCGGTGTTTTAACATCGCGTGCGGCAAGGAGCTGCAGGAGACACGTTAATGAGGCGCTCCGGAGTCTGAGCATCACTGCTGGAGAGTAACATGGTGTGACGAAGTGGGAATGTTTTTATTGTTTCCTCTGAATACTGTGTGGGTGCCTCAGTTTCCCCTATGCAGTTCTTAAGTATCTAGGTGGTGGGATAAGGGTGTATGGTTGTTGCAGAGCGAAGCGCCAGTGCACATAAATGCCTGACACTTTGTCTCCTGGCAACTGATGGCCTGGGCCCCTCCTCTGCAAAGGTGCCAACTGAAGGTGTTGGAGACAAAGGTGACCTCCTGGCCCGGGAAAGAGACAAAGCCCAGAGAAGGAGGGGCTGGAGGGGGTTTTTCAGTTTTGGAGCTAGCTGGGGACTAGGAGTGAGGGCGACGGGGGTGTCTGGCTCGCTGCCCCCCCCAGTATGGACCCAGGGCCGGCGCAACCCATTAGGCGACCTAGGCGGTCGCCTAGGGTGCGGCTATTTTGGGGGCGCCGGCGCCGCGGCCGCCCGTTCAAATTTGGGGGCGGGACCTTCCGCCGCCGCTGTTGGGGGCAGCATTTCGGGGGCGGGACCTTCCGCCGCCTAGGGCGCCGGAAGAGCTGGCGCCGCTACTGTATGGACCCGGCGGAGAGGTCCCGTTCGCTGGACCGACAAGCTCTGTTTTAGACCGTGTTCCTGACATCTAATAAACCTCTGTTTTACTGGCTGGCTGAGAGTCACGTCTGACTGCGAAGTGGGGGGTGTGTGCAGGACCTCTGGCTTCCCCAGGACCCCGCCTGGGCAGACTCGCTGTGGGAAGCGCACGGAGGGGCATATGCTAAATGCTCCCAGGAGAGACCCAGGAGGTGAAGCCGTGTGAGCTTCTTGCCCTGCAGACAGTCTGCTCCGAGGGAGAGGAGGCTCCCCAAAGTCCTGACTGGCTTTGTGGGGAGCAGTTCCAGAGCATTGCCCGGGGACTCCGTGACACATGGTTCCTGGTTCCAGCCAATCAGGGGCTCCCCGCAGAGCCATTCCTTTGGGTCCCCAAGTGCCAGGCCCAGGACATGGGGTGTGGCCTGGTCTCCCACCACCTCATACTAGACATCAGCTGGGCAAGCTCAGCACTGTGGGGAAGGGGCTGGGGGAGGGGACGTGGTGTATGTGGAGGATGTTAGTGGGACAGTGGAGGGGAAACTGCCATGTGCTCCAGCCAGGGCTGAGATAATGGGGTGGGGGTTTTCCCAGGGCACTGTCGGCATGAAGCATCTCAGTCCCTGGACCAAACGTGGAGCGGTAAACCTCTCTCTAGCACGGCTGAGGCACCAGGGATCTCCGAACGCTTCACTTGGCCCATGTCTGTTGGGTTCTGGCCCTGTGCCGTATAGTACATGCCCCTGGCCGTTCCTCTGCTCGCCCTGACTGGCCTCCCTCCCTTGCTCCAGAATCGCTGAGACGACGGCCACCATGGAACGCTTGAAGGCCCAGAACTCGGAGAAGGAGAAGACGATCGAGACACTGACCCAGAAGCTGGAAAATCTGGTGAGAGACTCAGCGTGACTTGGCTGGTTCCCGGAGGAGACGGGAGCACCTGAAACAGCGATTCATCCTCGGCAGAGCCGCCCGCTCTGGTGCCTGTGCTCCGGGGAAGGGCTCACCAGCAGTCAGCCTGCCGCTTCCCGGCTGATNGGTTTGGATGGGGTGGCAGGGGGCAGGTGTTCCGGGGGTGGTCAGGGAGAAGGGGTGGTTGGATGTGGCAGTGGTCCTGGGGGGGCAGGGGTCCCGGGGGGGCAGTCAGGAATGAGAGGAGGGGTTGGATGGGGCGGTGGGGGGCAGCCAGGGGCAGGTGTTCCGGGGGTGGTCAGGGGACAGGGAGCGGGGGGTGGGGTGGTGGATGGGGCAGGAGTCCCGGGGGGGCCGTCAGGGGGCGAGAAGCAGGGGGGATCTGATAGGGGCCATTGGCCGGGCCATGCCTGGCTGTTTGGGGAGGCACAGCCTCCCCTAACCCGCCCTCCATACAATTTTGGAAACCCGATGTGGCCCTCAGGCCAAAAAGTTTGCCCACCCCTGACCTAACCTGATCTCCTGTATAGCTCAGCCGCCAGCACCCGTACAGTAAACCCAGCAGCCGAAATGAGACCAAAGTTTTACAGCCCACAGGAGACTAGATTGTTCTGTGCCACAGGCCGAGGACGGGCGGGACCCAGGTGCACCGTGCCCGAGGCCCCTGCAATGGCAGGAAATCGATCAAGTGAGATGTACCCCAGCAAGTGACCTGCACTCACATGCTGCAGAGGAAGGTGAAAACCCCCCAACTCACTGCCAGTCTGACCTGGGGGGAAAGATCAGGGAGAGGCGCGGGCCTATCACCCAGCTGATGGGCAGGGCAGTGAATGGATCGCCTGGACGGAGGAGCGGCCCCTCTCAAGAACAAGCTGTTTTTTCGGGGCGGGGGTTCCCCTTTGTAAACTGTCGAAACTTTGAAGTTGAAACAAAAAGTCAAAACCAAACTTTTTGAAAGGGTCGGAAGGCAACGTTCAGACTCTTTTTACATTTTCGTTCTCAACTGAAGCGAGTGGTTGAATTCACCCCGAAGCCGGTGGGGAGCCCCAAAACCTATTGATGAAAAAAACAATTTGTTGGAAGAATGTTGCCCTGCTGCAGTCGGGCTTTGAGTGCTGGCTGTGTCGCCCTCTGGAGGCTTAGCCGCCCCCGGCTAGCGGTGTCTGTGGCGACGGGAGCCTAGAGACCGGTTTGGCCATCTTGTGCCTGTACCCAGTGGCTCGCCATTGTCTCTCCTCCGCAGGCCGTCCTGTCCGACGCCGACAGCGCCATCCACCTCACGGGCACGGAGCGAACGACGGACGTTTCGGACAGCGACGCCACGGGATTCAGCCTGCGGGGCCTCTCCTCCAGCCTTCGCACCCCGTCCCCGCTCCGGCGCTCCTCCCCCCGGCGCAGCTCCTCGCCCCGGCGCAGCCTCTCGCCGGCCTTCTCCGACTCCACGCTGGCCGTGGTGCACTCCGCCTTGCAGAAGAGGCAGCTGCAGGTGCAGGTGAGGGGACGGGACCTCCCAGAGCACGTGGCCATGGGGTTCCTTCATGGCTGGGCACCCAGACGTACTCCTGCTCCCCAGCTCTGCGAGGCTGCGTGGAATGGGGCCATCGGGGGGGTTATAGCTATTGGGGCTGCATTTCTGTGGGGCTGCTGGTGCCCACCAGGGGAGTGGGAAGGGAACAGGGTTGCTCTGCTGATAAAGGAGCCTGACGGGGTAGTTGCTGGGCTGGGAACCCCGGGGGGATTTTCGTGCCTTGCAGGGAATAGGATTCTGGGGCGGGGGGGTTGGATCGGGTGGGATTCCCATGGGAGATGGTTGTCCATAGGGTGTGGAGTGTGGTCAGCCATGCAGGGAGTGCGGATGGCGGGGTGCACCGGGGTGGGGGGGCAGTGCCGGAGAGGGGCTGACTCGTTGGGGTTCTGCTAGGACATCCGTGGGAAGTACGAAGCCATCCAGGAGCTGGTGGGCTCCCTGAAGAAGCAGCTGGCGGAGAGAGATCACGAGCGCCGCTCCCTGGAGCAGAAGATCCTGCAGCTGAAGGACGACGTCGACTGCTCCTTGCGGGCCAAGGACGACGCCGTGCGGGATGCTGGCCGCTTCCGCTCCTCGGCTGACCTGCTGGGCAGGTACTTCCATGGGCGCTCCCCCGGTCCCGTCCCGTCCCCCTGTGCTCCAGCGTACCCCGGCCGACGGGACGGGCGTCACACGGGCATTTCTGGGAGCGGAGCCTGCTCTGAGGGTGACTTTCTGCACCACAGAGCAAGTGCCCTGGAATGTGGGGAGGGCTGGTTTTTGTTCAGGCCCCAGAAATCTGTCTTGTCTGTGCCCATCTGTCAGTGAGAAGAGCAACCTGGAGCGAAGCCTGCAGGCCCTGCAGCAGCACATGGAGGCCCTGTGGCAGGAGAGCGAGAGGCTGCGGCTGGCCAACAGCGACCTGCAGCGGCAGCGAGAGCACCTGGAGGACGAGAAGGAGGACATCGCGAAGGACAAGGAGCGGGCGCAGAAGGAGATTGAACGCGGGTTGGTGTGGGGAGAGCGGCCAGCTTGGGGGGTGTGGGGCAGGCGTGGAGGAAAGACCAAGCTAGAAACAGAGGCTCCCCCTCCAGTGACCAGCACCCTAGCCCGGTGCTCCAACGTGCCAGGCCTTCCTCCCCTTAGCACCCCAAGGCAAGCCCTGCTAGTGCCCATGCCCAGCGTCCCAGCCCTGATCCTGGGGCCCAGCTCTCCCTGCCAGCTGAGGTCCTGCAGACCCAGGCTGCCTGGCTTCCAGGGGAGATGGAGTTTCTCCATGGGTCACTTGAGCTGAGTGGCTATAAAAACAACCCCCGTTGGTGGTGTTTTCCCTTCTCTTACTGCGGACACCTGGGCCGAACACTCTGCCTGGCTTGTTTAAGCTTAATCTCCAGGCGGCGTGGTGGAGTGATGAGCAGGGCTGGTAAAGGCAGTTCTTGTATAAGGCACCACAAGAGGGCAAACCACTCATCGATCGCATCCAGAGAGAGACAAGGCGGGTGAGGTCATATCTCTTACTGGACCAACGTCTGGTGGCGAAAGAGACAAGCTTTTGGGAGCTTTTCTTCAGATCTGGGAAAGGCACTTGGTGCGTCCCAGCTAAATACAAGGTGGGACAGATTGTTTAGCATAAGTAGTGAAGAGCAGCTCTGTGGAGCTTGAAAGCTTCTCTCTCTCACCAGCAGAAGTTGGTCCAATAAAAGATATCATCACCCACCTTGTCTTTTTCATATCCTGGGATTAACTCGGCTACAACGCTGCAAATAATCTCATATATATAGTGTGTTTGTGTGTGTGTGTTGTGGCTATACCTAGAAAAATGGTCATTTTTTTCAGAGCCATAAAGATTCAGAAATGACTCTGTTGATTTCCTTCAAAATTTCCAGAAACCTCACTTCTGTCCTGAATGTTTTCAGGCAAAAAGGACATTTTTTGAGAAAGCGAAGGCAGGACTCCAGAAGAGGCTTTGGGAGGGAAAATTTGCAGTGGAGACAACATAGAGCCATAGATTCAGGGCTTAATTTGTAATGGAATTGGTGCCGGGGCTCAAGCAATTTTTTTAGTTTCATAACTGACCTGCCAGGCCCGGAGGCGCCGGGGCTCTGACCCGCCAGGCCCGGAGGGGCCAGGGCTCTGACCCGCCAGGCCCGGAGGGGCCGGGGCTCTGACCCGCCAGGCCCGGAGGCGCCGGGGCTCTGACCCGCCAGGCCTGGAGGCGCCTTGGCAAGCCCCAGCCCAAATTAAGTCCTGCGTAGATTTCAAGGGTGGATCATCTAGTCTGACCTCGTGTATAAGACAGGCTGGAGAGTTCCACCCACAAGCTATTGGAAGTCCCTTTGTTGTGCTCCCTGCGAGGATAGCCAGTGACAAAGGGTCCCCGGCTGCTGGAAGAGTTCGATGGGGTTGTGTGTGAGTGCCTCTCTGTGCCCTGCAGCCACAAACAGCTGGAGCAGCTGGAAGTGAAGAAATCCAGTCTGAAAAAGGAGCTGATGCTTGTTAAGGAGGCTCTGAACAAAGCCACCCTGGAGAAGGAGGTGTCTGAGAATGAGAAGGTGGAGATGGCGGAGGCTCTTTCCAAGGTAGGGCTTTGCACCACAAGAGGCAGTAGGGGATTGGGGGGGAGGGGGCGGGTATTACAGTGGGGCTCAGGAGCTCTTGGTCTGGCTGCTATGGATGTGTCGGATGGATAATGCTGTGGTAGCATCGCTCGTTTTGCCACTTCCAATCCACAGATCTGATTTCAAGGCAGCTTCCCCAGGAGATCTTGACTAAGGAGGCTCCCCTCTCTAGCGCCTCTCATCTGAGGCCTGCAGACAAAACTGTGCTTCACAACTACCTGATCCGGTGGGCAGGTGCTGCACCCATTCTAGAGGGGGAGCACTGCCTAGTGGTTAGAGCACAGGAGCAGGAGCCAGGATTCCTGCGTTCCGTTGCCTGTCACTCTGACGGCTGTTGGCTCATTGTTTCATGATGCTCCCCTGTCTGTCTGTATCCACCTGTTCGCTCTTGTCTCTCACTTAGATTGTCAGCAATCTGGGGGAGGGAGCATCTTGTTCTGGGTTTGCAAAGCGCCGAGCACTGCGGGGGCCCGGGCCATGGGGCTCCTAGAGCCTATGGTAATACAATATGGCTAGCGGCATTCACACCCCTGGCTTATCCCGGCTTCCATCCGCGTCCTCTGCCGGGCGGCTCTCCGCTCCCTGTGGTGCTCCGCGGGAACGCCTCTGCCCAAGTTCCATCTCTCTGCCCCCCGCCCCATGTTCGCAGGCGGAGGCGGGCCGGGCCGAGCTGGAGCTGACCACTAGCAAGCTGAAGGCGGAGGAGGCCTCGCTGCGCGACTCACTGTCCAAGATGAGCTCCCTGAACGAGGGGCTGGCCCAGGATAAAATCGAACTCAACAGGATCATCAGCCAGGTCGGTGCCGCCTTGGGCTTGGCGGTGGGGCTCAGCGCCCCCTGGTGGCCCCGAGCGCCCCAGCACCTCCTGGTGGCCCCGAGCGCCCCAGCACCTCCTGGTGGCCCCGGGCTGGGGACATTGACCTTGGCAGGCAGCCTGGGGGGAGACTTGAATCTCTGCTTTTCCAGGGGAGCCTCAGTGGGGGACAAGCACCCTAGCCCAGTCTGGCCTAGACGGAGGGAGCGTTGGCCTGGCCCGTGGCTCCTTCCCACGGGGAGGGATCGAGGGGTTATGGGTGAGGCCCCTGGAGGAGGAGATGGGCGGGGGGTGAACAAGGAGCTGCCCCTGTTTCCAAGGCTGGTGACGGCCTCTCTTGCCCCTGGCAGCTGGAGGAGGAGAAGGTGGCCCTGCTGGGGCAGAAGCAGGAGGTGGAGCAGGAGAAGACCTCGATCCGCGACGAGCTGGTCCGGCTGGAGCAGGAGAAGCTGGAGCTGGACACGGCAAGGCAGGGCCTGCAGCGCTCCCTGCAGGATGTGGAGCGGAGCCGGGAGAGGCTGGAGCGGGAGCTGCTGGCCCTGCAGAAGGAGAGGGTGCAGCTGCAGGAGCAGCTGGGGCAGGTAGGGGGGTGGGGCGCAGGAGCCGCAGGGAGGGCATGGGGCTTGGGGGGTGCATGTGGGGCTCTGATTGCTAGATGCTGTGGGGGTGCTAGGATTTGGGGGTCACGTTAGGGGTGCTGGGGGAGGAGGCTGGGGGGTGGTGGGGGCCTGGGTGGGGAGCAGGCTGGGAGGCTCTGAGAGCCGGGGTGGCAGGTGGACACAACAGCTGAGATGGGTCCCTCCAAGAGGGGCTGGAGCCTGGCTCCCTCTGCTAGGGGGCTGGGTGCCCAGGGCATGGCCTCCCCTCCAGGCTCAGCTCTGCCTGTTCTCCCCTCCCCTCCCCGCCAGCTGTCCCGCCAGAGGAACGCGGCCAGCGAGGAGCTGGGGCAGGCGCGGCGGGAGCAGGAGCGGCACAGCGAGGCCCTGCTGCGAGCTGCCAGGGAGAAGGAGGGGCTGATGAAGGAGAAGGCCAGCCTGATGGTGCAGCTGGCGGCGTCGGAGCGGGAGAACAGGGGGCTGGCGGAGGAGATCGCTGGGCTCCGGTAAGGTTCGGGCAGGCCAGGAACAACGGGGTCCCTCCTGCGGCTGGGCGCATGGAGCCCCTGGCCTCTCCCTCCCCACGGGTGCTGTGAATGGGGATCCCTCGATGGGCACCCTGCCTTTGGGACCGCCTACGGGGTACTGCCATCCTGGAGCGACTCGGGGCTCGGGGGGGAGGGGGGGGAGGAAGGGTTCCCCGGCACCTCCCCTCCATGGTGGGGTCAGCCCGTGTTTCCCCTCCCCTTCTCATGGGGGCTTGTCCCCTTGCCATGGCCAGGCTGTCCCCACGGCCTGGGCTGACCTTGCTGTGGGTGCTGCTCCTCAGGGCATCGATTAGGGTCTGCCCCGAGCTGCTGGCTTGCCCGGGCCTCTGCTGCGTGGCCTGCGCTCGGAAGGTGCCAGGCAGCCCCGGGCAGGTCTCGCCAATGGGTGCGGCCCGGTGGGACTTAGTTGCACGTGGAGACGAGGCCCGGCTGCTTGGCACCAGTCCAGAAACCGTGGCAACCCCCCTTGGGCAGGTGGGCCCGGAGCAAGGCCGAGGGGCGTGAGCTGGGACGCAGGGAGGCTGCATGTGCATCCTTGCTGCTCCAGCGAGCTCTCCCTGAAGCAGCTGCCCGCGTGTGTGCGTGTGGGAGGGTTACCAGGGAGCAGTGTTTGCAAACAGTTGTGTCAGGTCAGGGAGTGGGGGAGCCCGGAGCTTCGTGCCGAATGGCAGCCCTGGGTCTATAGGAGCAGGTGGAATCTCTCATGTCACAATCCCCAGGCAGGTCAGTGTCCCCCCCCCAGCTCCGGCCTTTCCTGTCCCGTCTCCTCGTTGCCCTCTCTATGCTCCGTGCACTTCCCAGACCTGAGGTCAGATCTGTGCCGGGGCAACCGCCCTTCATCCCGGGCCGTACTGCGGCTGCCCCCTGCTCTGCCAGGAGGTGTGAGATTGAGTGGGCACCTTCGCCGCTGCCCTGCGGACGACCCCACACCTGTGCATCTGCAGGGAGTGCCTAGCGGTGCAGGCCTCTCCGGGGGTCCCTGAGGCCTCGCTGCTGGGATCTTCCTGACTTCAGGGCAGAGGTTTGCAGAGGGAGCGACTTCCTGGCGCTCTGAAATGCACCACTGTGCCCGCGGCAGGAGGGTGCATTGGGGTGGCTTTCCACACCTCCTTGGAGGGACCCAATGGGGATTTGAAGGGCTGGTTGCCATCCAACTCAGAGGCCAGGGTGCTGCCATGTGCCAGGACCCACGGCGTGCCTGTTCAGTCACCAAAGCACGTCTTAGATCGTCTTAGATCGTCAGCTCCGTGAGGCTGTTTTCTTCCGGCTTCGTTCAGCGCCTAGCACATTGGGGGCCTGCTCCATGAGTGGGAGTCCTTCTCATCACTTCCTCGGTGGTTTTCTCTCTCTCTCTGCATGGGACCAGGGGCAGGATGGCTCCTGCGGGCGGGCAGGGGCTGGTGATTGGGAGGGGCTCACTCTGCTCGCTCTTCCCCAGGTCGGAGAAGGATGCCCTGGAGACCACCCTCTTTGACATCCAGCAGCAGCTCGCTCAGCTGGACGCCCGGAAGGAGCAGCTGGAGGCCGACAGCCAGAACCTGCTCCTGGCCAAGGAGATGCTGCAGGGTAACCTGGGCCTGGCTGTCCCACCCCCATTTCCTTCCATTCCCACCTTCACCCCTTTCCAGTGTCCGTCCCCCATTCGCCGAGCTGCTGCTGGCTCTGGTGGCTGGATTGAGAGAGAGAAGGAGGCTGGTCCAGTGGGTAGGAGACAGGCCTGGGAGCCCTGAGTTCTAGTCCTGCTTCTGCTGGGGAGAATGACACCCTCCCCTTTGTAATGTGCTGTGAGCTGTGTGGCTGGAAGTCCCTAGGTAAGGGCTGCGAGATGGTCAGGGCCCCCGTCCCTTCCATGCTGCCGAGACTCCCAGACCTCGGGAAGGGCTGTAGTTAGCAGATCTCCCTTCACGCTGTGGATGTTGATCGGATCCTCCTTGCTCTACCCCCAGTGGAGCTGGCCAGCGTCCGCAAGCAGAGGGAGATGGACGTGACCCGGCTGGAGAGGGATAAGGAGCTGCTGGCTCAGAAGTTGGCTCAGACGGAGCAGGAGGCCCAGGTCACGCTGAGAAACAAGCAGGCGGCTCACGAGGAGGACGTCGATCGGCTCCAGAGGGAGAAGGTACGGCACGGGGCAGGCCCCGGGTCTGACTCCGACCAGCGCCATGTTACGTCCCCCAGCGGCTCAGTCCGTTAGGGGAAGGGATCCCAGGGAGTCTCCATAGCAACATCTCCTTGTCTTCTATGGTGCCGGCTCAGGCCCTTCGGGCATGGACCCTGCAGTGGGAGTGCACGGATCTTTCCTGTGGGGTTCAGGGGGAGAGGCAGTGAGTTTTCCTGAGCACAGGGCTGGAATCCAGGGATCCTGGTTCTGCCGCTGGCCCCCTCGGGCACATCACGGAGCTGGGCCTGTTTCCCAGCTGTGAAATGGGGTGGATAACGCCCGCACTGCTGCGGGCTGGTTCGTTTGTATTCCTGATGCACTCAGGAGCTGTCCCAGCGAGTGGCATTGAGCTGGCGCCGCTAGGGAAGTGACTTGGGTGGGTCGCTGGATCTTTTACCGCATGAGTCACGTAACTCAGGACGATTGGGCAGTTACGGCGAGGGGCGGGCAGGGACTGGAGTAGCAGGAGGGGGCTCGGCAGAGCGGAGGAGTGGTGGGGCGCTGCAGGTCATGCTTGAAGACATACGCGCCGACTCCGTGGGTGCTCCGGGGCTGGAGCACCCACGGGGAAAAATTGGTGGGTGCTTAGCACCCACCGGCAGCTCCCCGCCCCCCCGCCCCAGCTCACCTCCGCCTCCTCCCCTGGGCGCACCGCGTTCCCGCTTTTTCCCCCTGGCTCCCAGCGCTTGTGCCGCAAAACAGCTGATTCGCGTTGCAAGCGCTGGGAGGGAGGGGGAACGTGGTGCGCTCGGGGAAGAGGTGGGGCCGGGGCCGGGATTTGGGGAAGGGGTCCAATAGGGGCAGGGAGGGGGCGGAGTTGGGGCGGGGACTTTGGAGAAGGGGTTGGAATGGGGGCAGGGCAGGGGCGGGGAAAGGGTGGAGGCGGGGCGGGGGGCACCTATGCTTGAAGGGCATCAGCGGAGCTGAGGGGGAGCCCAAGGGTGGACTGGCAGGGGGGCTGCAGGTCAGGACTGAGGGGCACCGGCAGAACTGGGGAGGAGCCTAGGGCTAGAATAGCAGGAGTCAGATTTAGGGGCTTTGGCAGAACTGTTTGGGGGTGGGGGTGTTGAGCTTCCACAGGATCTGGTCTGGCTAGTCCCATGTCTAGCTGGTGGTGGTTTAGTTCCTGGCACACGGATTCTGGAGACACATACGCTTGTACAAACTGGGGACAGATCCCAGGTTAGCTCAGGTCCATGTCGGTGGGGCTGCCCGTCCCATTGGCTTTCCTGGCTGGGGCGTGCGCTCTGTCCGCAGGTTCTGCGCTGGCGCTGGGGGTTCGAAACAGGAATCCCGACGGCTCCGGTTTGCGGCATGTCCGGCTCCTAGCCTTAGGGGCTGCGTGTGTGTGTGTGTGTTTCCGCGTGCTGCCTTGCCCTCAGGCACCCCCATTCCCCCCGTCCCTGCATCCCTCCCCGTCCCAACCCCCCTGCACCCCATCCCCCGTCCCTGCATCCCTCCCCGTCCCAACCCCTCTGCACCTCCATCCCCCGTCCCTGCATCCCTCCCCGTCCCAACCCCCCCGCATCCCCCATCCCCCCCGTCCCTGCATCCCTCCCCATCCCTCCCCGTCCCTGCATCCCTCCCTGTCCCACCCCTGCGCCCCCACCATTGCATTCTTCCCCGTCCCAACCCGCCCGACCCCCACCCCAGCTCTAGCATCCTGTAACAAATAAAACCTGAACTTAGCATAATACATCTGTCAAAACAAGAAATATGCCTTTTTGGGCCTTGCAGTGAAAACGAGCACGTGAGAGAGGGTGGGGGAGAGGGGATGGAGTGAGTAGGGGCGGGGCCTTGAGTAGGGGCGGGGCCTCAGGGCAGGGGCAGGGCCTCAGGGAAGGGGTGGGGCAGTGGGCGGGGCAAGGTGTTCAGTTTTCTGGCATTAGAAAGTAGGCAACCCTAGGTGGGGAAAGGGCCCCAGAGCCTGCCTTCCCTACCCGGTCTAGGGAGGAGTTAGCATGGGTTTGGGCATCAACCAACCTGGGCAATTTGGTTTGCTGGTTAGTTTCCGTGGGACCCACAGCTCTGAAGCAAAGGCCTCCAGCCCTGGAACTCGCCATCAGCTGCGTCAGTATTAGGGCTCACGTGCGCCTCCCTGGACTCCCGCCTCCCGCGGGGCCGCGTGACCCTTTAGCCCACGTGCAGCTCTGCTGTCCCCGCCGGTAACGGGGATGGGCTCGTGCCCGAGCCGTGGCTTTGGAGCCTTCACCCAGCGCTCCGGCGTCTGCTGCTTGCTCCGTGCAGGAGACGGTGCGCCTGGAGTTGGAGTCGGAGCGGGAGGAGGTGCTGCACCGGCTGGGCCACGAGCGGGAGGAGCTGCTGGCCCGCTACGAGGCGGAGAAGGAGGAGCTGAGCGAGGAGATCACCGCGCTGCAGCAGGAGCGGGACGAGAGCCTCCTGCAGGCGGAGAACGAGAAGCAGCAGGTAGGGGAGGGGGCGCGGGGGATTGGCGCTGCTGCCGGCCCCGGCCTGGGGGAGGCTCCCGTTAACTCCAGCCGAGAGCTGGGGCCGGATCCTGGCAGGCGCTCAGCGCCGCAGCAGCCGGCGTGTGGTGGAACGGGGCCGAGAGCAGGGCCTGGCCAGCCACACACCAGCTGGCTCCCAGTAGGCAGAACTGCCGCTGCGGCTCCCACCCACTCCCCAGCATCCCGGGGCTCCAGCCCCCACTGCCTTTATCACCATTTGGCTTTAATGCTGTTCCAGGGATCTCCCTGCCCGCCGAGTTTACCCCCTGGATCTCGCCCCTGTCACACCAGCGCCACGTGCCCGCTGAATTTCTCTCCCGGCCACGCAGGCCCTGTCCCTCAAGGAGTCGGAGAAGACCCTCCTGTCGGAGAAGCTGACCAGCGCCCAGCACACCCTGGCCAGCGTGACCGTGGAGATGGAGCGGCAGAAGCGAGAGGCCATGAGCCGGCAGGAGCAGGACCGGGTTGGTGTGGGTGCTGTGCAGGCAGCGGGAGGGCGGGAGCTCTACCCACGCATCCGAGACGGGCGCTGCTGGGGGTTAGCACTTTCACCGCAGTGTTTGTGGAGGGGGGTGATGGTTGCTGCGGCTGAACTGAACCATAACTCGGGAAGCAAATAACACCACTAGCTCGCTCCTAGGCAGCGCTTTCCATCAGCCAATCTCAGAGCACTTTGCAAAGCAGCATTAGCGCCATTTTACACATGGGAAAACTGAGGCACAGAGAGAAGTGACTTTCCCAAGGTCACTGGGCAGGCCAGTGGTAGAGCTGAGAATAGAACCCAGGTCTTCTGAGTCCCAGGACAGTGCTCTGTCCGCTAGGCCACACTGCTTCTTGTTGCCCTACACACCTCCATAGATGCTTAATCAGTATCTGCAGAACCAGTTTCAGGTCCTCTGCTGAGACACTTCAAACCTGCATTGCAGCCATGCCAGTGCACCTAACTCCCGGCCTGCAGCCACCCCCCATGCAGCAATGCCAGTGCACCCTAACTCCCGGCCTGCAGCCACCCCCCATGCAGCAATGCCAGTGCATCTTGCTCCTGGCCTGCGGCCATCTCCAATGCAGCAATGCCAATGCACCCTAACTCCCGGCCTGCAGCCACCCCCCGTGCAGCAATGCCAGTGCACCTAACTACCGGCCTGCAGCCATCCTGCATGCAGCAATGCCAATGCACCTTGCTCCTGGACTGCAGCCCCCTCTTTTGCTCCTCTTCTATCTCCCCAATGTCCCGTCCCACAGCCCTGCCCATGCACCTCGCTCCTGATCTGCAGGTCACATCCCAGCCTACCCCTGGGTGGAGACTGGCTGCTGCGCTGGGTTACGCCTCGCCTGGGCAATAAGCGCAGTCACCGTGGAGGGTCAGGTTGAGCCCAGTGACACAGGAGGGGTAGGGAGCCAGATGCCCGTTTCCCCTCCTGGAGCACCGAAGAGAAGCTGATCCCTGTTCACGGCGAATGCCCCCTCCCTGTACCTGGCGGCTGTGTAGTGTATGTCGCGGGCTACCGCCGATGAGCAGATCCTTGGCAGCCGGGTGACCCCAGCGAGGGGGGGCCGGTGCAGGCCAGTAAGGGCTGGGCCGTTCTTTGCCCGCAGAGCACCGTCAACGCCCTGACCTCGGAGCTGAAGAGCTTGCGGGTGCAGTTGGAAGAAACTGTGGCGGCCCACGAGCGGGAGGCCCGGGGGCTGCAGGAGCAGGTCAAGGAGCTGGCCAGGCAGCGGGAATGCACCCTCCGCGAGGTGAGTGCGGCATGGGGAGGGGGATAGAGGCCTGGGCCCCACCGCCACCCGCCCCCTTCCAGTCGGGGATGGAAGCGGGGGCAGGAGAGCGTCACCGGGGGCAGAAGTGGAGCCAGGAGCTTGCATAAAATGGGGCAGAGTCCCCTGCGCGTGGAGGTGCAGCCCAGAGACTACGAATCCCAGCATGCAGTGCGGTTGGGCCCCTTGAATCTGACCCACAATGGATCTTATTCAGTGGGGCTTGACAGCGTTGCGCTGCAGATAGGTGGGGCTGCACGTCCCCTCTACGGAGGAGGGTGCTTGGAGATCGTGCCAGGGCCGCCTCCTGCAGAGTACACAGGCCCCAGGTGCGCGGGGGCCGCAGGGATCTGAGGGCGGCCGCTCCCCGTCCTCTGCCTCGCAGGTGGAGGAGCTGAAGACCCAGCTGCGCATGGTGGAGGATGCCCGGGACAGCATCCGGCGGGACGTGATCGAGGCCCACCGGAAGGTGCGGGAGAGCCAGGAGGACCACGAGATCCAGAGGAAGGACATCCTGGACCTGCGGCGCAGCCTGAGCGACGAGGCCAAGGAAAAGGAGGCCCTGCAGAGATCCAACCAGG
Source organism: Platysternon megacephalum (assembly GCA_003942145.1). Taxonomy (NCBI): domain Eukaryota; kingdom Metazoa; phylum Chordata; order Testudines; family Platysternidae; genus Platysternon; species Platysternon megacephalum. The sequence continues at coordinate 17,262,976 of QXTE01000014.1, read as the reverse complement.
AGCTGCGGGCTGCCATCAAGCGAGCGGAGAGCGAGCGCATCAGGTGAGTGGGGGGGGGGCGGCCGGCGGCCACCATTGCAGGGGGAGGGGGGAGGGGGTTACGTCACTGCGTCCCGCTGGGATCTGACGCCGCCTCGATCCCCAGCCTGAAGCGGGCCAACGAGGAGAAGGAGCAGAAGCTGTCCATCCTGGAGGAGGCGCGGGCAGCCGTCGGCAAGGAAGCCGCCGACCTGCGGAGCAGCCTGCAGGAGGTGGAGCGATCGCGGCTGGAGGCCCGCAGGGAGCTGCAGGAGCTGAGGCGACAGGTGTGTGTGTGTGTGTGTGTGGGTGGAGGGAGCGGGGGGGGGGGGGGGGGGGGAGGGGGGTGGGGGGGGGTGTGTGTGGGGGGGGGGGGGGGGGGGGGGGGGGGAGGCGGGGAGCGGGAGGGGGGGGGGGGGGGGGTGGGGGGGGGGGGGTGGGGGGGGGGTGTGTGGGTGGGGGGGGGGGGGGGAGGTGGCGGGGGGGAGCAGGGAGCTGCGGGAGGGGGGGCGACGGGGGTGTGTGTGTGTGGGTGTGGGTGTGTGTGGGGGGAGCGGGGGGATGGGGCGGGGGGGGGTGGGGGGGGGGGGGGGGGGGGGGGGGGGAGGCGGGGAGCGGGAGGGGGGGGGGGGGGGGGTGGGGGGGTGGGTGGGTGTGTGGGGCGGGGGTGTGCGGGGGGGGGGGGGGGAGGGGGGGGAGGGGCGCAGGGAGCTGCAGGGGGTGAGGCGAGAGGTGTGTGTGTGTGTGTGTGTAGCGTGTGTGTGTGTGGAGGGAGCGGGGGGATGTGGCTGGGGGGATGTGGCTGGGGGGAGCAGGCTCCGCGGTAATAGGAAACCGGCCCTGCACCTTCCCCAAGTGCTCGGGACCTGGCCTCTGTGCGGGCGAAGCTGCCGGGGGGCAGGGCCCTGCTCCTCGGATGAGCCTGTTTTCCCTGGCGAGGTGCCCGAGTTACCCCTGGGTGTGACCCATGTCCTGTACTGTGGGGCTGCTGCCCTCGATCTCCTCCGGCGGCTGGGAATCAAACCCCAGAGGAAAGGTGCCCTGCAGGCCCCTCCTCAGAGGAGCTGATGGGAGGTGGATGCTCCTCTGTCCTGGTGAGGGCTGGGACTGGGCAGGCCCATGGTGCCCGATCCCCAGGGTTGTCTGAGGTGGACCGGCTCCGAGGTGCAGCGGGGGGAGGCGAAGCAGGGCTTTGAGCGAGGGGCTAGCGAGGTCGGGGAAGAGGAGGCTCTGCCCAGCTGTCCCCGAGCCCCCGCTGACGACTCGCTGTTGGAAGGGCAGGCGGGTGTGGGCCTCTCAGGGGCCATGCGACCTGCACGGTTGGAGTAGCAGAGTTGGGGCAACAGGGCCAAGCATCTGTAGTTCAGGAGGGGCCATGGGTGTGTAGGACCCTGCCTCTCCGGCCCTGGGGCGAGCTGCCGTTCCCCTCGCTGGCCCGGAACAGCCTCGGTGCCTCTCCGCTGCGTTGCGCCTCCCCTGTCCGGGGGGTGCCGTCATGTGCTTCCCCCGCCCCCCTTCCGGTGCCCCCAGATCAAGATGCTGGACAGCGAGAACACCAAGAAGAACAAGGAGGTGGCAGAGCTGCAGGCCCGGGTGGCACTGGATGAGCAGCGGGAGGAGGAGAATCGGCGGGAATCCTTCGGCCTCAAGCAGAAGATCGTGGAGAGCGAAGCCAGCAGGGAGTCCGCCAGGAAGGAGGTGAGCGTGGGGCTCCTTTGGTCTCGCATGCTCCTCCTGCCTCCACCCAGCAGTTCTCTCCTGGTCATTCCTGTTAGCCACCCAGCTCTTGCTCATCACAATGCTGCTGCCAGGGATCGGTCATGGTGTGTACTGCCCACATGGCCCGGGCGTCTGGAGCAGATGCGTCCCTCCAGGGCAACTTGAAGGAGGCTCATGGAGGTTAAGGCCAGAAAGGACCATTACGGCGCTGTAGTCTGACGCCCGGTGTAACCCAGGCCAGAGAACCTCCCCAGTAATTCCTGCCTCCAGAACTTCTGGCTGGTCTTCTTTGCCTGTCCCACCTGGCATGATAAAATGGAGGAGACCATGTCCTTCTGGAGTAGCCACATGGCCAGGAGGACGTGGCTTTCGCGCGGAGGCGGCTGTGCCATGCTCGGTCCCGTGCGCTCTCGCGGGGCTGGCTCCGCCTACCCAGAATGCCTTTCAGCCCTCGCTCTTGCCTCCCCAGCTCCACAACCTGCAGCGGAAGCTGTCAGAGCAGGAGGGCGAGTTCCGGGTGCGGGAGAAGGACCTCCAGGGCAGCCTGGAGGAGGCCCGCGGCAATGAGAAGAAGCTGCTGGACAACGCCCGCAACCTGGAGATCAAGTTGGAGAACGCGCAGGCCGAGGCGGCGGAGCTGAGCCTCCGGCTGAGCGCCGCCGAGGGCCGCGCCCACGGCCTGGAGGCGGAGCTGGCTCGAGTGGAGGGTTTGAAGCGGGACGTGGAGTTCAAGCTGGGGAGCCTGCATTCCGCCCTGCGGCGCACCATGGGGATCAGCCGGGGCGGCCGGGCCCCCAGCCCAGCCATCAGGGGGCGTAGCAGCTCCCCCAAAAGATTCTTCTCCCCTCCCAAAGGTAACGGGTCAGGAGAGCCCTCAGACGCAGCCCTGAGGAGGCCCCTTTCTCTCCTCCCCAAACCTTGAGGGCTTTGTTGTCTTCAGTGCCCCGCTGTGTGGGAGTGGCATCTGGTGGACTGGAGCCAGGACTCCTGGGTCCTATTCCCGGCTGTCCCACCGCCCTGCCATGGGGCCTTAGTCAAGTCACTGCCCTTGCCTGTTTCCCCATCTTTCCAAGGGGGATAGTAGGCCCCTGGTGCCCTAGCGGGGTTGGGAGGACAAATCACGGATGCTTGCAAAGCGCTTGGGGATGCCCAGGTGGAAGGGCCTGGAGGAGGGTGGGGTAGAACCGTTGGCCTGAATGGCTGGCTGGGATTCTCTCCGGACCCTGGCTGCGCTGCTCTTCACGCCTGTCCGGTGTCTTCTCCCTCAGCTCCTCCCTGTTCGCTGCCTTGAGCCCTTCAGGGTGGGGTGAGGGGCCCTTTGCGGCCCTGCTGTACTGGAGAGGGTCTTCCCTGGCCAGGCTGCAGCTCTTCTTCCTGCCAGTAGGTGTCCCCCTTCTCCTTGCGGGATCAGAGCCGGGGACTAGGAAAACCCTAATGGGTTTAGCCCTGGATTCCCCATTGTTCCCTGCCTGATGATTCCCCATCGGGCTAACTCCTACTCTGCGGCGAGCCCAGCCGGGGCCCACCATCTCTCCCTTGTGCCCGTCTCCCCCTAGGTGACAACGCGTACAGCACCACGGACGGGCGCGGCAGCCCCACCCCACGGGCGGGCAGCCCCGAGCGCAGCCCCAGCTCGCGCCCGCTGTCTCCGGAGCGCGCCCTCTCGCCCGGCCGCAGCGAGCAGCTGGTGGCGGATATCGACCCCGAAGTGGTGCGGGCCGCCCTCCGGGACTTCCTGCAGGAGCTGCGGGAGACGCAGCGCGAGCGGGTACCGGTGTGGGGAGGAAGGGGTTAACTTCTGCCCACGCTGCTCCGCCCCAAGTGCGAGCGGCCTGGTGGGTCTCCCGACTGCTGATCGCCCCCTCCTGTCTCGCCCTCCCCTCCGAATCCAGGATGACCTGCGGGCCCAGCTGGGCAGCCTGACCCGCCAGCTGGCCGAGATGGAGTCCGAGCAGGACAGCGCCAGCACCCGAGTACAGCAGCTGCAGAAGCTAGTGACTGAAAGCGAGGAAGGTGAGGGCTGAGCGTGGGGGCGTGCTTAGGGGGCTGTGCCCAGCGTAATAATGAGTGCTCTTGGCAATGCTCGACCCAGCTCTAGGGCCTTCTCAAAGCACTCGGTGTGCAGATGGATGCATTTTGCCTCATGACCCCTTACCCTAGGTTAGTCTTAATAGCCCCATATTCAAGAGGGGGAAACTGAGGCACAGAGAGGGGAAATGACTTGCCCCAGGCCAGTGGCAGAGTGAGGGCTCCTGCTCTTCGAAGCCCCTACTTGCACTGTCTCTTCATGCCGTTACCAGTGGTGCTCCAGGATTTTTAATTTTTTGCAGTGGTACCTTTTGTTTGTAAACTCGGTGCTTTAATGCCCTGATACCAGTGGGCTGGGCTACCATGCAGAGGTTATACGCAGCTGGCAGGCACGCAGGCTTGGTCCATTGCAACATGCAGCAGGCCCTAGCTCATCTCTCTTGTTGGAAATGCAAGGGCAGCCCCAGAGAACAAGGGCAGCATGGTAGGGGCCGGTTGTTCGTGAGTCTCCAGGCCAGGGCTAGTGAGATTTTCACAGAGTCCCCTCCCAGTCAAGCCTGTGTGTGCCGTCTCTCCCATGCAGCTGCACCGTGTCCCTGTGGCGTCTGCATCAAGCACTAGATTGTTGTGCATCGCTGCTTTGGGCTGTTTTAAACAGCTCGTTCCCCTCCACCCCCCCAGAGGTGGCTGCATTTCAGTGGGGGGTGAAAGGATCCCTGTGTACCGTTTTGGGGATCACTTTGAATGAAAGGAACACTAGGAAACCAGGAACTAGGAACCAGCCCTTGGTTTGAACCACTAGCGCCCAGCAGAGCCTGGGCATCGCCTGGTATGGCTGCCCCCTGCCGACGCTTGTGACTGGAGGTTTAATCCTTAACTGGGGATTTCCAGACACTTGGGGTTTTGGGTCTCGGATTTGGCGTTCTGCATTTGGCTGCCCCCTTGCTGGGCTGCTCCCCCCAAAAGGGACAATCCTTTTCCCTCCTTTCTCTAAGTTGCATCAGCTAGGAAAGCTCAGAAGACAGCGATCTCTGCCCAGGCTCAGAGCCCTGTTCCTACAGCGCAGCATTTCAGGGATGCTTGGTTATTCCCTGCCCTCTCCCCTTTTGTGGGTGGCATGCTTTCCCCTCCCCCGGGACTGTGCCCCTCAAACCTTCCCTTTGAGGTTCAGTGGGAAGGGGCCATTTTTAAATCCAGCTGTACAGATCCAGTCATTCTCAAGCTCTGTTTTAACATCGAAATGAATTCCCTGGTCGAGGGGGAACCACAAGGCGAGGCTAAAACTTTTTTACGTGGGGCTTCGAAACCACTTGATCCTTCTTATTGTTACGTGTAGCGACTAGAGGCCTCGACTGAGATCAGGGCCCCATCGCGCTAGGAGCTGTGCAGAGGTAGTGAGACTCAGCCCCTACCCCAAAGGGCTTCCAGTCTAAATAGCCCAGGCAAAGAGCGGGGGGCAGACGGTCAGTATTATTATCCCCCCAGGGATGAGAGGAGCAAGACACACTGTGTCTTACTGTCACAAATCCACAGGATCTGGGCCACCCCCCAGCTTTTGTCTCTTGGAGGATCCCCTTCAGTGTGCCGGAGCCCGTCACCGCCTCCTAGACTGAGCAACGGGGCTCCAGCCCTCCTGCTTCACGCCGTGAGCTCTGCCCAGCGAGTCCCACTGAGAGAGACTCCTGGGAGGGACGCGTGCGCTCTTTGGGGACGAATGCACCCCAGCCAGTCTTTGCAGCGGATTAGTCGGCTGGAACACAGCAGAGGAAGCCCTTAGGTTAGCACAGAGGATAAAGGTTAAAGCATCATCCATTCTGGTCAAGCCGCAGTTCACGAGCCAAGCTGTAGTGAACTCCATGTTCAGGCTCTGTCTCTCTCTGACTTAGTCGCTTCCCTGGTCCGAGAACTCCCAGCCTCTTCCAGAAGTCAGCTCTTTATTCTCTCCCGGTCACGGCTCGGTCTCCAGGCAGGCCTATGCTGGCCAGAGTGTCCAGCATACTGAGTGTCGCTTCATGAGTCATTGGCGCTTGCGTTGTCTCTCTGGAACCCATTGTTGATCTGGGTCGGTTTCAGGCAGCTCCTTAACGACTCTATTCATCCCATCCAGACAGGGAGGTGAAACACACAGCTATGTCTGTCTCTTAGGACTGGTTTATAAGTGGGAATTTACGCTGGCATAGCCACATCTCTCAGGGTGTGAAAAATCCACATAGACATAGCTAAGAACATAAGAACGGCCAGACTGGGTCAGACCAATGGTCCGTCTAGCCCAGTATCCTGTCTTCTGACAGTGGCCAATACCAGGTGCTTCAGAGGAAATGAACAGAACAGGGAATCATCAAGTGATCTGTCCCCTGTCGCGCACTCCCACTCCCAGCTTCTGGCAAACAGAGGCTAGGGACACTATCCCTGTCCATCCTGGCTAATAGCCATCGATGGACCTATCCTCCATGAACTTATCTAGTTCTTTTTTGAACCCTGTTAGAGTCTTGCCCTTCACAACATCCTGTGGCAAAGAGTTCCACTGGTTGACAGTGTGTTGTCAGCCTAACAGTGCTAGGTGGACAGAAGAATTTTTCCGTCGACCTAGCTACTGCCTCTCGGGGAGGTGGATTACCTGCGCCAACGGGAGAACCCCTCCCATCAGCGTCCATAGTGTCTAAGGGCACGTCTGCCCTTAAAAGGCTGCATCGGTGCAGTTGCGCCACTGTTGCATCGTTAATCCACCGCTGCGAGAGGCGGTGAAGCTCTCCCGCCGTCTGCCCCAGCGCATGGGTCGGAATAACGACGTCACTCAAGAGTGTGGATTTTTCACCCCGAGCGACATACCAAAGTAATTCTGCAGTGCAGACCTGCCCGAAGCAGAAGCGATGCAGTGGTGCAGCGGCAGTGGTTCAAGTGTAGACATACCCTTAAGTCTGCCCCGAGAGCAGACATAATCCTTCCCTCTCACTCGGAAACAGTGCACAGTGTAGGGAGAAACTGAGGCACGCGTCGGATTCATAAAAATATTTAAAAATTCCCACTTTGTCCCACTTTGGGCTGGGAACTGAACGCACTTCTCCTGGATCCCAGCCCAGTGCTGTGAGACGTGGCCCCCGCTGTGGGAAGGAGTTGGCTATCACCTGGTGTGACGAAGTGACAATGTTTTGTTGTGTTCTTTGAATACTGAGGCGGAAGGTTGCAGGGGAGTTTGGCTGGGACTGCCTGCACTGGGGAAGGAAGGATACCTGAGCATATAACATGAGAACCCAGGAGGGGAGTTGGAGGCCAGGTAACACCTTTGACTGGGAATCTGGACAAAGGACAAAGGCTGGGGGAGGAGCCGGGGGGAAGGGAGAAAGGAGACGCCTGGAAGAAGTTTTCAGTTTTGGAAGCTGGCTGGAAATGAAGAGGGGAGCCCTGACGGGGCTTGGGCTTCCCAGTGGGGCCGTGGCCTCCCTGGGGCCCCCAGATGAACCTAACTAAAGGGGATTCTGTTGTCTGTACTGGCAAGACCTGTTTTGGACTGTGTTCCTGTCGTCTCAATAAACCTTCTGTTTTACTGGCTGGCTGAGAGTCATGGCGAATCACAGGAAGCCGGGGGGGCCGGGCCCTGACTCCCCCACGCTCCGTGACACCTGGTTTATACGTTGAGACGCCAAAAGGCAGCCCCCACGCAGGGACAAGTGTTTATTCAAGCTGCATAGTAAAACTTAGCTCTGAGAGTGAGCGCTTCACATCTTCATTGGTAATGGATTTTTCTCTCCCTCACCCTCTGGGGTAGGCAAGCACTAGCCTCATTTTACAGATGGGGAAACCGAGTCTCAGCGGGTTTAAAGAACTCACCCCAAGGTCTCGCAGTGCGTCAGTGTCAAAGCCAGGATTAGAACCCAGGCGCCCTGTGCCTCCTATTTGCCGCTGGCTTCGGGTGCAAAGTGCCCGCATGCCCCCTCACTGGCTCTGCGCCCGCGTTCTCTGCCCCAGGGAGGCGCAGCGCGGACGGCAAGCTGAGCAGCGCCCAGACCGCCCTCCTGCTGCAGGAGGAGAGCCTCCGCCGCAACGACCGGGAGCGCAAGGCATTGATGGACAAGGTGACGGCGCTGGAGCGGAGCTTGCAGTCCGCAGACAGCGACCGGCGAACCACCCAGGTACACGGGGCCGGGGGCAGGTCTGGGGGGGGAGATTCTAATGGATCAGGGATAGGACTGGAACCCGAAGGGAAATCCGTAGAGAGGGTAAATGAGGACACCAGGGGAACAAGGCATTTCAGACGGGTTGAAGTGAGCCCTGTGTGCGGAATTGTGGGGGGCCATTTGGGGCACCCGGGGGTTAAAATGAGTGTTTAGGGTTAGGATCTCCCTTTGGCTTAGGCAGCTCTAGGTTTCTCCCCTTGGGAAGCAGTGACCCATCCGTAGACTGGGCCTCTCTTCCAGCTGCAATGGGCACTGAATACCAGCTTGATCCACCCGCGCCTGGAGTGGGTGCTTAGAGATTAATATATGGAGATATACCTATCTCATAGAGCTGGAAGGGACCCCGAAGGGTCATCAAGTCCAGCCCCTGCCTTCACTAGCAGGACCAATTTTGCCCCAGACCCCTAAGTGGCCCCCTCAAGGATTGAACTCACAACCCTGGGTTTAGCAGCCCAATGCTCAAACCACTGAGCTATCCCTGCCCCCTCACCATCGTTCACCCCGGGTGGGCAAGGAGCTGGGTTTTCCCAGCTCAGTCTCCCTGGTGGGTGGCGAACGCCCTGTGCGACCGCCTGGGCTGACTGCAGTGGGGATGCCCGGTGCCTGCAGCTCCTGGCTGGGACGCCCTCCCTGCAGGGCCCCTGTTGGGATCGCCTCTAGGAGACAGTGTCTCCATTGGGACGTTGCTCCACACAAGTGGGCCGGCAGAAGAAAACTCCCCAAGGCTGCCGCTGTGCATGGAAAGGCGGGAAGTGGGGGCTGCTAGACGCCATGCCGGGGGGCACCCACTGACGGGGTGGTTTGCGTGGGTCCATCTGAGCCTCCAGGCCTGCCCTGAACAGCACCACACCTGCCCTGCACCCCTCTCGCCAGCCGGGGTGGTGGGTATCTACTGGAAATTAGAGTGCCCCCCGGCGGCCGCTCGCGTCCTAGTGTCGTTGTGAGCTCAGGATATCGAGTAGGAGCCAGTCCTGCACTCGTCCGGCGGGCTGGGGGAAAGGGCTACGCTACAATCTTATGTCGACCTGTGTGATTACTGTGGTGGCCGATGGCCACGCGGTCGGTGGTGCACGTCCTCACTGAAGAGGGGCAGTGTGGGGAGCCCACGCAGCTCCCTGCCGGGAGCCCAGCTGCCCCCTGGACTTCTCGCCAGCTGGGAGCGGGAGAAAGCTGCCCGGGGCTTCTTGCCTCCGGTGGGGAGATCCAGGCCTGGAGTCCAGGGGGAGCACGGCTGGAGTGTGGACACTGGTAAACTGCTTCGCATGGACCTAACTGTGGAGTGTAGACCAGGCCGTAGACTTGACGGGTCTGGAGTGCCCCGTGGGATAGAGTGTGGCTCGAGGTTCAGATCCAGTCGGAAGTGGCTTCATTTTGCATGCTAATGTGACCGGGATCTGCCTGCCTGACCTCTGCTTTACCTTCCAGTAGCACCCATGAAGATCAGGGCCCCATTGCACTGTGCGTGTGTGTATGTACATAGACACTCACACACACGGACTCACACATACATGGACATGGGCACACACGGACATGGACACACACATACATGGACACAGACACACCTGTACACACACACGGACACAGACACACACATGGACACGGACACACGGACACATGGACACACATACATGGACATGGACACACACCTGTGTACACTCAGACATGGGCACACTCACACACCGACACAGACACACTCACACACATGGACACTCGCACACACACAAACACACACACTCCTTGTCCCCAAATATCTTACAGGCAGAATAGACCAGACGGACATAGGGGGAGAAGGGAAGTGACTTGACCAAGATCCCCCGTCAGGCTAGTGGCAGAGCTAGGACCAGACCCATGTTTTCCGAGTCCCAGTCCCCTAGACAAAGCTGCCTGCTCCTGATCTGTCAGTGTGGGGCTCCGTGCCCATTGCAGGTGCTGGGAAAGAGATGCAGCGGGGTATTGGATCTGCTGAGCTGCACTGGGCAACAGGCAGGGCACGAGGGGTGAGACTCCTCCAGTAACTCCCTGCCCCCAGGCTGGCACTGGGGCTAAATCCAGGGGGCCGGAGGGGAGTCTGCTCCATCCTCTGCCTGCAGCGGGCGTGCAGCTTCACTATGCCTTGTGGGGCTGGCTCCTGGCAGCGTGCGGGCCGCTCTGCCTGGTGGAACTCTTTGCTCACGGTCCCAGGGGGTGCCCCGTGTCTGGGCTGTGTGTGTTATGTCTGCCGGGCTTGGAGGCCAGCCAGCCCTTTGGATTAAGGAACAAAGCTGGGAGGCTGCCAGTCTGGCAGGGGCTGGGTCTGCCGGCTCAGACGGAGGCCAAAGAACGCGTTCTGCTGAGCGTGCAGCTTGGGAGCGGGCTGGGAAGGGGAGGGACAGTCTTTCTCGCAGGGGTCTCTGCATCTTCCAGCTCCGGGGAGCTCTGAGCTGACTCTGGGGAGGAGGCCGGCGGATTGGTGGCCAGCACGCACGCTGGCAGCGGTGCTGTCGCTGATGCACTGCTCTCCTGGGGACAGAGAGGTGTCTGTCCGCTGCATTGCCTCCCCATCCCGGCCTCTGGCGCAAGTGGGACTGTCACTTGGCGAGTAGGCCGGGCAGCAGAGCAGAGGGTTCTCCCAGGGTTGGCGCTGACTATTGCTGTTTATTATTTGTATTGTGGTGGAACCTAGGGGCCCCAGTCCTGGACCAGGACCCCCTGGTGCAAGGTGCTGTACAAACACAGAACAACATGATAGTATCCCTGCCCCAAAGAGCTTAGTTCATAGGGGGCCCCCCCTATCCCTTGAGAGCCCTTTGGCCCTAGGGTGCCGCNGGGGGGGGGGGGGGGGGGGGGGGGGGGGGGGGGGGGGGGGGGGGGGGGGGAAGGGATGCAGGGCCTGGAGGTGGAATGGGGCCCAGCTGGGCTCGCTATGGGCCGTGCAGTCTCTGCTCTCCCACTCGCCCCTCGGGCGGCTTCGTGCACCCTTGTGAGCGGCCGCACGGTTCAGTTTCACGTTGGCCCCCTCTGTCCCTGCTACGCTGCAGCAGACGTGCTCAGGGCTGATGTGCATGGGCAGAGTCACAGGGGGAGAAGGGGTCTAGGGCTGGGATAACAGGGGGGCTGTGGGTCAGGATTGAGGGGCACCAGCAAAGCTGGGGGGTGGGCCCAAGTGCTGGAAGGGGGAGGTGGGACACTGTGGGTTGGGCATTGAGGCTCGTGGGCAGAGTTGCAGGGGGATGTAAGATTGGAATAGCAGCGGGGGGGCTGCAGGGTGGCACTGAGGGGCGTGAGCTGAGCTGGGGGGGACCCAGGCTGGTATAGCAGGGGATGCTGCAGGGTGGCACTGAGGGGCGTGAGCTGACCTGGTGGGGGGTGGGAAGCCAGGCTGGTATAGCAGGGGATGCTGCAGGGTGGCACTGAGGGGCGTGAGCTGAGCTGGGACTGGACTCCCAGGGGTGGTGCTGGTGAGAATGGAGGTACGTCAGTAGAGCTGTATAGGGACCCTCGGGCTGGACTAGCAAGGGGGCTGCAGATCATTACTGCCGGACGTCAGCAGGGCTGGGTGTGGAAGTTGAGGCAGAGCCTGCGCAGGACTCCGGCCATGCCATTCATCTTCCACGAGCCCTGAACTTACCCTGTCAGGCCCCAGAGCCAGAGGGGAGGCGGCTGGTGACTCTGCTCCCCGCTCTCCCCCAGGAGAAGATCAGCAAGATGAAAGCCAACGAGGCCAAGCTGGAGAACGACAAGCGGCGCCTGAAGGAGATCCTGGACGCCTCGGAGAGCCGCTGCACCAAGCTGGAGCTGCTGCGGCGCTCGCTGGAGGGGGAGCTGCAGAGGGTGAAGCTGGTGCTGAGTGACCGCGAGACGGAGATCCAGGTGCTGCAGGACCGTGGCGACACGCTGCAGAGACAGGTAGCACCGCCGTTGCTGCTGGGCCGGGGCAGACCGAGGCCGGGGCAGCCCCTTGGCACCGGCGGTGCCCTCTCCTCCTGTAGGATCTGTGCCCGCCAGCCGTTGGAGGGGAAGGAGCCGTGATCGGCACAAAGCCGCACGCTGCTGACGGGCTGCCCAGCTCCCAGCACAGCCGGGCTGCGTGGCACCCGGGCAGTGCCCCTGCGTGTCGTAGAGCGGAGCTCTGGGCCAACTCTGCCTGCCCCAGCGTGGGGGGCAGGGAGCGACGTGGCTAGTGGGTCTGTGACTATGTAGCCCTGGGGGTCACCATCCTGGTGCAGTGGGTGAGTGAGCACCATGGTCCGGCCCCTTGGTAGCTGCTCCCTACCCATGAGCTGGGGTGTGGATTCGATCTCCCCGAGGGGCTGCTCTGTTGCTGTCCCGAGTGGGTGTGGCCTACTGGCTGGGGGCGTGGCCTAGCACACCGGACTAGCCGGCCCCGCAGGCTGCTCCTCTCCGAAGGATTCCTGACGGCAGGGCGGTTTGTGTAACGCCCGCGGGGCTGGCACCGCTCCCGCCGTCCCGGTGCGGCCCCTGCCACTAAGGGCAAGGCTGTGACCGCAGAGCCTTTGTGAACATCGGAGAGTAACGCGGGAGATGCAGCCCTGGGCCCTGGCTCATTGCCGGACTGCGCCGATCCCACCGCAGGTCACCGACAGCGAGACGAAGGCCAACGCCCTGCAGCTGTCCGTGGAGCGACTGCACCTCACCCTGGCCAAGGCCGAGGAAGGCGAGAGCGCCCTGAAGGACAAGGTGCAGGGCCTGGCCCTGTCTCTGTCGGAGAGCAGCGCCAACGCCGGCGCCACCCAGGAGAAAGTGCTCCAGCTGCAGAAGGCGCTGACAGCCAGCGAACATGACCGCCACGTGCTGCAGGTGGGACTCGCCCGGGGCTGCAAGGTGCAGCAAGGCAGTGGGGGGGGTCCGGGCAGAGATTTCCAGCAGGATTGAGGGACACTGGCAGAGGTGGGAGAAGAATCGGGCCAGGACTGGAGTTCCCCAAGGTTTCCAGCAGGTCAGGATTGGACACATTGGTAGATCTATCTTGGATGGGCCAGGGCTGGCCTAGCCAGGGGGGCTGCAGGGGCATCAGGAGCTGTAGGGGAACCTGCTGGCACTGAGCCAGACTATAGACACCTCCTTCAGTCCCACACCATCCTCCCCGTGCCAGCCACCCCTCCACACCACACGGGGACTGGTTCCCCTCCCCACTGTCCTTGCTGCGAGCGGGTGGCTCCGTCCTGCTAGCGTTGGGTTAATCGGTCCGAGCTCGTGAAGCCGGGAGCTTGGTCGGGATCTGTTTTTTGCACAGCCTGGCCCCTCTGTGCCGTTGGGGTGTCACCGTCTCCTCTCCTGTCACAGGAGCGGCTGGACGCCGCCCGCCAGGCGGTCTCGGAAGCCAAGAAGCAGACCAGCGGGCTGGCCGACCGGGTCCAGGTGCTGAAAACCGAGCAGGCGGAGCTGGAGCTGCAGAAGGAGGAGCTCGAAGGGCAGGTCCGGCAGCAGCAGGAGGTGAGGATGCGGCGCCGGGTCGGGATTGGGGGCGACTGGCCCATGAATGGCCAAAGAGCCGGCCGGCTGCTGATCAGCTGGGCTGGTATCAGGGCGGGGAGGGAGCTGACTCCGTAGAGACGTAGGAGTGGGTCACTGGGTCGTGCCTGGCTTTCTATGGTGACCCCAGTGAGAGCATCACTTGAGTGCCACCGGCACAGAGAACGGGAAGCGTATGTGGGGCAGGGAGAGGGGTTTCCCCAGAGCGCCCTGTGCCACTCATGCCCTGTGCCGGGATGGTGACCCTAGTGCTACATAGTCATGGGGGGCTGGAGGGAGGTTTCCCTTGGAGCACCCCCTGGGGGGTCACTTGTGGCTCCCCCACAGAGCATTTGAACACAGGGCTCCCTATGGATCTGTGGGCTCTGCCTGCCCCAGCCGGGGCATTGGGAGTTGAAGCTGCCTTTCCTCAGGGTTTGGGCCCTTCCTGCCCCACAACCCAGCATCCCCAGGGGGATGAGCCCCTTGGTTGTTAAGCCCCCACTGCCCCTTGCGCTGCTCTGTGCCGACAGCCACGTGCCTGCTTCGGGGGGTTCAGACTGGGAGGGAAGTTGCTCCCCCAGGGGGTCCCTTACCAAGCCCCATTTATCTTCAAAGCTCTCAGCCCTTCCAGCTGAGGAGAACCAGAGCGTTAACCCCTCTGAGCCGCCGGCAGGGTCTGTGCCGAGCTACCAGTCCTGCCCCGCTCAGCTCCCAAATCCCAGCAGCTCGTCCTGCTGCTTTCACCCCCTTCCCAGCCACGGAGCGAGAGGCCGGGCCCAGGCACTGAACGCGGGTCTCCCCCATGGAAGCGCTGATCTCTAACCACTAGGCTACCGGGCCGATCCCACGCGCCTCTCACTAGAGCGGCTCCCTGCTCAGCCACGTCTCTCTTCCCCTGCTGCCCAGCTGCTGCGCCGGTGCCAGGAGAGCGAGAGCGCGGCCCTGCGGAGCCTGCACAAGCTGCAGGAGGACAAGCACCTGCTGCAGGAGCGGCTGGGCAGCCTGCAGCGGGCGCTGGCCCAGCTGGAGAGCGAGAAGCGGGAGGCGGAGCGCTCCTCCCTGCGGCTGGAGAAGGACAGGATGGCCCTGAAGAAGACCCTGGACAAGGTGAGCTGCAGGAGCAGGGGATGGGGCTTGTGCCTCTTTCCCTCTGCTCGTGTGCCTGGCTCCCGGTGCTCTCCCCCGGCACACGCAGCCGGAATGGTACAAGCTGATTTGTTGGCGTCTTATCCAAGGTCCCTCCAAGAAACGGCACCGGGGTTAGCCAAGGGGAGATTGTTATGGGAATTCGCTAGCTCCGTGCCACCTTCCCGGCTGGCAGGGGGCTGCCTGATCTCGGACAGAGTATGGGGGTGACGAGCAGGGGATGCAAAATTCCACAGGATCCTGGGTCTGGCACCGGGTTCGAATCCCGAGCTGGCATTTCTACTGAGAGCGAATGGGGGTGAATGCTCAGCTTGGCTTCCAATCAGCATTATCCATGGCATCGCGGGGCGTTACACTCTCCTCCGTCCATTCAGTGGTGCTTCGGTCATTGCATTTATGCTCCTGTGCCTGCGATTTCAACTGGCAACCTGTGGAATTAGACTGGCCGTAGCAGACAGCCCCTCCCTGAGCGACCCCCCCCCCCACCAGTCTGCCATGGGGAAAACCCACCCAGCAGTGATCCACATTCAATCACTTCCCCATAAAGCGGTGCCTGGCACTGTGCTCTGAGCCAGCAAACTCAGAGCAGAGAGAACCATAGCCCAACTCCCATGATCCTCTGCTGCTGCCAGCAATCCTCCGGAGAGCACAGCCTGGGGACGCAGTCCTGGAGTCGTTTCCCGCTCCCGAAAGCTGTGGTGTAAGGGCTCTGGTGACGAGTGGGGGCCTTATTCCTCCCCAGAAGCGACTGCATTGCAGCAGTGGGGGAAATGCTCTCTCTCTACACACCCTCGCGGCCAGGGCTTCTCACAACAGATTTTTTGGTGGCCTCAGAGTGCAACCACCAACACTTGCTGGTGGCGGCTCTGACAACTGTTCCTAAAATACTTAATTAACTTTAAGAAAAACAACTAAATATGCACAGATACGTGTCCAAGCGCCGACCCATCTCTCTATCCCTGCCTTCAGCGAGAGCCTGCCCTGGGGAAGGTGGGTCGGGAACTCACTGGCCGCCTGCGGTGTCTCAGACTCCCTGAGCCCTGGCTGGGCGGGACCGGGGGAGCTGCCCAGGGGAGCTCCCCGGTGACCGAGTGCCGCAGCCACCTCTACTGACAAGAGCCGCCTCCGGCACCGTGCACACCGGCCCCACGTGTCTCCAGAGGCGCTGCCCGGAGCCCCCGAGGAGGCTGCGCGGTGCAGGGCACTGATCCCTGCTGGCAGCGCAAACACCAAGGTGGCGCGTCTTGCTGCCCTTGGTACCAGCTACTCAGGAGCTACAGCTGGGAGGAGCTGCTGCTTTCCGGGAGGGGAGACTGAGGGTCGGGGGGGGACCCGCCCGAGCTGTTTAGGGGCGGCCGAACCTTTAAATTTTGCCCCCCCCCCCCCCACCATCAACATATAGTTTCAGGTAGGCAACGCCTCCCCCTCACCCCCATGCTCACCCCCAATCTCTGCCTATGCTTTGGAGGCTGTTGTGGCCGGAAAAAGCCCCCTGATGGCTGCATTTGAGAAATGCTGCGCTAAGTGCCCTGGGATCCTTCCCGCTGGAAGGTGCTGTGTGTCATGGGTGCAGGGCGTGCTGCACCTCAGTTCCCTTCATGGTCTCTTTGAGCGCCCCCCTCAGATCTCGGGCCTTTACCCTCCCCCGGGGGGAATCCAGCAATTCTCCCGCTCTCAGACTGGGCCCTGAGCTCCGGCGCCATGTGTCTGGACCGGGCTCGCCCAGCCGGTCCGGTGGGCTCTTCGTTGGGAGTGTGTCACCGAGGCGGATACAGTGAGCAGCATCCTGCGTCCAGCCAACGTGGTGTTCGTTTCAGCAGTGGGAACAAAGCGTTTTGAGAGGGGAGTTAAAAACCACAGTCTGTGCACGTGGCTCTCTGACCCCCAGCCCTGCCGTAGTGTGATGGAGGCCTAGCCCGGCCTAGCTTCTTCAGACACCCCTGCCGGGGCCTGGTTCGGCTGAACGGCTCCCAAGCAACCACCGCCCCACTTGAGAGGGGGGGTGTCCCGGCTAATCCAGCCAGTCCCCGCTCTGGTCAGTGCCTGGCTTTGGACCTGCGTGTGTAACCCAGCTGTGGGCTCGGGGAGAGGTTGAGCCGGACTCCTCAGAGCCCACGGCCCTGCCATTGTCCCGTAACAACACACAAGTGTTTGCTCACGGTTTCCTTCCTGCGTGCGTTTTTCTCACAGCCCCCTATTGAACTAAACCGATTCACTCCCGCAGCAGCCGTCCCAGGTCCAGGCCAACCTCCAGCCTTCATCAGTCAGTACCCGGCAGCGCCACACCGCGCAGGCCTGGCCCTGGCTGGAGCAAGTGCTGGGCCTGGCGCCCAGTGCGTGGGGGTGGGGGCTCAGGACCATGTCAACGCCAGGTACCCTCTGTGATCACATGGGGTACGTCTACACTGCACACTGAGCCCGGGCTCTGACTCAGGTTTGAGCCCAAGTCCCCCTTCCGTCCACACACAAATCAGTCTGACTTGGGTCAGCCAGCACTCAGGACCCGGGTCCTAGGACCCTGCTAGGAGGGTGGGTTAGAGCCCGAGTCCTGCTGTGTCTTGGATCCAAGCCCTGTGGTTTCGCAGTGTGGATGCAGCACAAACCGCAGCCCCGACTCATAAGGGCTGCGCGGTGCAGTGTGGACGTGTTAGCATGGCTGTGAGACCCGGGTGCAGCCCTTGTAAGCCCAGGTTTACAATGCAGTGTGGACGCTCAAGCGCAGGCTTGGAACCTCCGAGTCCACCAGCCTGGCTCCCACGGGCCGGGGCGTAGTGTGGAGTGTAGCTATAACCA
Source organism: Platysternon megacephalum (assembly GCA_003942145.1). NCBI lineage: Eukaryota > Metazoa > Chordata > Testudines > Platysternidae > Platysternon > Platysternon megacephalum. The sequence goes on along the minus strand of QXTE01000014.1, from coordinate 17,245,643 downwards.
GCGTGGCCCGACCCACCCTCTCTCCCTGGGCTTGCTTGGCCGGCAGGTGGAGCGCGAGAAGCTGAAGACGCACGAGGACTCGGTGCGGCTGTCGGTGGAGAAGGGCCGCCTGGACCGTTCCCTCAACACGGTGGAGCAGGAGTTGGTGGAGGCTCAGCGTCAGATCCAGCTGCTTGAGGTCAGCCGTCAAACCCTCCCCATTGAGTGCTCTGTCTTTCCAAAGACCTAGGCACAGTCCTGGTTCCTGCTGACCCCTGGGGGTGGAAACACCCCGCGGTTCTGCTCGCAGCTTCAATCGCACGCTGCCATGGCTGGTAGGACGTAGCCAAGAGCCAGGGTGTGCAGAACCCTGTGCTATGCTGCTGGGTCAGGATGCTGTCGACCGGGCCTCTTCATAGGCTCCCTTGCCTGACCTTAACCAGGGTCTTTGTGGCCTCAGGCAGGACATATTTTCCTGGTTCTGCACAAAAAAACCATGGGGTGAGGGGGAGGAGGGGACAGAACAGTAGGTGGGGACGGGTGGGGGATGAAAGGGGGGAGGAGTTGGGGGGCAGAGACACAGATGGTGGAGACGTGGGTCAATTTAATTTAATCTACAAGGCGGGTGTGAATGACGGCTCGGGTGGACTAGCCCCAGAGCTGAGCGGGGTGGACGTGACGTCATCTCTCCCCAGTAGACTGGTGTAGCCCAGTGGGTATAAAACGTGGTTGGGGAGTTAAAGCCCCGGCCGGAGCGTAGGGCGGGAGATCCGGGCTCGTGCTCTCCGCTTGGCCACTGGGACGCCGTGTGAGCTGGGGCCTGGCGCTGCCCCGCTCTGTGCGGCCGTAGGAACACGGGGCTGGGGAAATGGCCCTGTGCCGTGTGACGCTGAGTTCCGGAGGGAAGGTGCTGCGGAAGTGCAACTAGTCAGAAGTTTAGGGGGGACCCAGCCTCGACTTGGCAGCGGCATTGAAGGGTTAATGAGTTGGAGAGTGGGGAGCAGGGGAGGTGGAAGAGCAGTGGGTGAGCAGCACCCATAGCTGTGCTGATTGATAGCCAGTGACCCACCCCTGCTACCCCCCTTCCTTCAGCTCTAGCCAGGCGCATCCCAAGGCCACCCTCCTTCCACAGCCTCTCCCTACACAGGCTGAGACCCGTAACCTTGTTACACACCTGCACCCTCCTCCCAGCGCCAGCCCGGGGTGCTGAATGCTTCCAGACTCCCAGAATGCCCGGCTGCCGCCAGAGGCACTGGGCAGGGCTGCACTGAGCGGATACAAGGCCCCAGGATGAGGCTCAGCGTGGTCGATTGAAAGACGCCCACTGATCAGACCCATGTGCAACTCCCCCGCCCCCTTGTCACCTGGACTCCTTGGCTCTCCTGGGAGGGGGGAGCCTCGCTCACCTGTCCCCCTCCCCTAGCGCAGATAACCTTTGAACCCTGGCACTCACTGGTGTGCTTACTGCCTTCTCTCTTTTGGTTGGGCGGCTGGTCCCTGCAGGAGAACCTAAGCATGGTTAGAAGGACGCTAACGTGTTCCTGGGTGAGTCACGCCGCTGGCTCAGTGCTTGTAGCTAGTCCTGTGCGCCAGAGCCTTTCACCCAGCCCCTCCCGTACGACGTGCCCCCCCCCCTTAACAGAGAGCCAGTCAATCTATAGCAGGCCAGGGCTTGCTGCGCATTATTGTTACTCGTATTACAGCCGGCGTAACTGCGATCAGGATCCTGTCATACTAGGTCCCGTACAGGCATGGAATAGGAGGCCGCCTTGCCAGGTGACCATCTGTATGGACAGAGGGTGGGAGGGGAAACTGAGGCACAGAGCAGTGAAGTATCTTGCCCAAGGTTACACAGCATTTCAGTGGCGGAGCCGAGAATAGGGTAGAAGCTGCCACGGTTTGAATACTCTGCAGTTGAGTGCAGACAACTCACTGGGGATGAACCGGGGCCCTTCATGAGCTGCTACAGCTTGTGCGAAAGCCCCAAGACTCCTTAGCTGGTGGGTTACACAGGCAGCGACTGAGACGAGAAACTGCTGGGAGTGTTTATGTGAAACCAGCATCCAGAGTGCAGCGTGACACGCCGGGGACTTCGGCTTGTGAGCCTGCTCTGTGGCTCCCATTCTAAGGGAGTTTTTGTCCCCCGTTCTTGGGTGTAAGGGGGAGTGCGGGCAGAAGCAGGTGGTTATGAAATGGAGCCTGCGGGAGACCCATGTGGTCGCTGGCCTGTGTGAGCACATAAAGTCCCGGGGCCTTGTCTACACTACAGCACTTGCTCCATTGCCACTCAGCTGTGAAGCTGTCTGTGGCCCAGCTGTGTTACAACCAAAACTGGTCAGAAAACGTCTTCCAGTTGGGACCCGGTAAGAAAGTGTGAAAAGGGTTTTCCTTCCCCACAATCTCTGTTTTCTAACTTTTTCCACTTGTGGGTGCGGGAGATCATTTCAAAAAAGGGAGGGAGGCAGGAGGACTCCAAAATCCCAACAGAAAATGGCAATGGCTTGGTTTCCAAAACCCGAAATGAAGTGATGTTGGGTCAGTTTTGAAACAATTCGTTTTATTGTCCTGCTTGGAGCACTGAATCAACGCTGCCATTGTCCCTTGGAGAATTTTTGGTCTACATGTTTCTGCCAGGAAAATTTTTTTGGTCAAAAAATGGCCACCAGCTTTCATGAAAACATTCGGCAGGCAGGAAGGCGAAACGATGCTTGTGCGTGGGCGTGCGTAACCATGGTTGAACCCTGGGCGGGGCCTTAAAATAGGCAGCCTTATAACACAGCAGCCGCACAACCCGCTTTGCAGTTAGGGGTAAATTTGAAGCCAGTGCAGTGCTGAGGTCCACCAGACCTAGTGGGGTGAGGCTCCGTCACGTCCTAGGCAGCAGAGACGCCTAGGGACTGTGCAGAGAACTTTAGCCAATACTTGGAAGAACCCAGGCTGCAGAGAGAGTCACTGGTCAGATGCTGCGGCAGGGCACTTGGGGCACTAGCATACGAGGGAGTGTGGGAGGAGGTGACGCCGCCCAGAGGTGGATGGTGGCCCTTCTACTGAACTGAGGGCGGCTCCTTCCTGTGTCAGACACAGCGGCAAGGTAGGATGGATCCTCTAAAGTCCCTGGTGTCTCCAAGCAAGGGAGGACGCACGCAGGGGGCTGTGGCCGTGCTGGCTGCGAGACGGCGCAGGCTGTGTCAGTAGGGAGCGGGAGGAAATGTGGTGGCTAATGATGGCAGAGTGATGTGATCACAAGGGGGTTGTCTGGGCCTGGACTGGAGCAGAAGCCAGGAGAGAGAGAGAAAAGAACCCCTCCGTACAGACAGGGGTCATGGGATGGGACACTTAACCAGCTTAAGCTGTGGGACCAAGACTCTCCCAGCCCCGAGGCAGCCGACTGGCTCAGAGCCTGGAACGCGGGCCGGTGCCCCCCAGCAATAACTCACAGACAGATGGGCTGCAGGGGGAGGGGGCAGGGGAGAATCCCCAGGTGGGGTAAATCAGCCCTCAGAGGAGGGCCTGTGTAGTCACTAGACCAGCGTGGCCCCTTGCCCGTGGAAACCTGGATGTACGAACCCTCCTCTCCCTTGTTCAGGCTCAGGTAGCGGAGATGGAGCAGACCCAGTCGCAGAGCGTAGTGGAGACAGCCACCCGCCACCGGCAGGAGCTGCAGCTGGAGATCGAGCGGCTGCGCGGCTCCCAGCTGCAGGCGGAGCGCACGCTGGAGGCCAGGGAGCGAGCGCACAGGCAGCGCGTCAAGGGGCTGGAGGAGCAGGTGAGCTGCTGGACCTTGACTAGCCACGAGCTCCCCTGCCGCCAGGGTCCCTACAGCGCCCCCTGCTGGGAGAGGCTGGGACTGGAGCAGCTGTAAGTTCCCCCGCAGCCACTGCCCCCACAGCTCCCTTCCAGCTCACGTCTTCCCGGCTTCCTTTGCCTATTCGGGGAAATAGCCCCGAAATGCTGCTGCACCATCTGGCTCTGCCACGGCTTCGGGGGACCCCTGTGCAGCCAAAGCGCTGACTGGATTCCCCCCCCCCTTTTTTTTTAAATTCTCTCCTTCACAGATCTCCACGCTGAAGGATCAGCTGCAGCAGGAGCTGCGGCGGTGCCAGACCCATTACTCTCACTCCTCCCTCCTCTCGGGGAACTAGGCTCCCTGCCTCTCCCTACCCCCACTGTGACCAAGGAGCCTTCAGTGCTAAGCACCCTCCGGCTGTATGCTCCAGCCCTGCGGCGGGGAAATTGGGTTTGTATAGAGGGGGGATGCCCCTGCTATCACCCTCCCCATCTGGCCCTGTGGATTCCTTGGGTGCTCAGAGCTTTACAAAAGACCAGCATGCGCACACGTTCCCCTGAGCCTGCATTGAGTCAGGGCCCCAACGGGTTGACATGGAATCGGGGAGCATCTCAGAGCTGCTAATTTGCCTTCTCCCCGAATGTATCGTTACGGATACGCTACGACTGAAAACTAATCAGTGACAACGGGCAGCCTGGCTCTGATTTTTCAGCAGCGCTGAGCACCGCCAGCTCAAAGTACAGGCCCTTGGTGCTGGGGGTGCTCAGCGCCGGGCAATCAGGCCCCGAGTGGCCTTGCTCAGAAGCCACCTTCAATCCTTTTGTAGCGTCTTTCCAACAGCGGGCGGATTGTTACACTGGATAGCAGCCCCCTTCCGTTGGAAGCGGGGATAGAAGGTAACGTTGGCTAGAATTCAGAGCAGGGGCATGAGGACTCCTGGGTTCTATTCCTGACGCTGATGCATCCTATGATTGCCTCACTCTGTGCCTCAGTTTCCCCATCTAATGCAAGGCTAATAATACTGACCTCATAGAGGAACTCTGAGGCTTAACTAATTACCATGATGCGCTTTGAGATCCTCTGCTAGAAGGTGCTCTGCAATGGGGTTCTTCGTAAGCAATATTATTAAGTTTAATAGAAACGGTGGCTTTTGTCCAGAGGGTCATGGTGGGGGCTAACATTTAAAATGCAGCTCTGGAGCGGGGAATGCATTCGCAGGCCGACGATTGAATGCCCCCGAGTCCAAACATGGGCTCAGGCACCAGTGAAATGGGTTTGCTGATCCGTGTCATCCCGCTATTTCATTACCCCTAAAAGGCCCCTTTAAGCAAAAATATATTTTGGGGGTGGGTGGGGACCAAAAAAAAAAAAAATCTACAACCAAACTGAACTAGGTCCTGCAAAACCAGCATTTGCCTTCTCAGCAAGGACACTTCTGCCATTCCATTTTTTTAAAAACAGCCCTTTCCTAAGCATAAGATGCTAATGGAGGAGAATGTATATTTGATACATGTCATTTTCTACTGCAGTTTTTACTAGAGGTTTGGAAACTTTTCAAGACTTTGTCCCAACTATTAGTACAAAACCTGCTTCTGCAGCTCTGGTTCCGCCAGTGTGTTGGCCAGAAGACCCATAACCCTTTGTAGAAAATGGAAGGCGGGAAGATTTGTTTTATCAAGGATTTGAGTTGGGTGCTCTGCTCTACGCTGGCCTTCCCAGTTGGTTTCCCTTAGAGCAGAGAAGGGTCAGTTTCACAGAACGCTAGTCTAAGCAGCTGTTGATTTTTGAATGTTTGCTCCTCCTTTCCCGTAGCCAGCAGCCTCATGCTCTGCATGAGCATGTTGGCTGAGAACGTGCCCATAGTGTAGCTGTGTGTCCAATACCATCTCAGGGCCCCCGCTCCTCCCAGCATCCTGCGCACACCCAGTGCCTGCACTGGGACGACATTGTAGTAAGCAATATGTGCTCGAAGTACAACCTGAGCCTGTAGCTGCTTCCTGAAACCAGTGGGTGAACAAACGCCACCATCAGAGCTATAGTAATTATTTGTGCCTGCCAAAGCCTAGTTGATTGCACTGCTAGTTATCAGGGAGTGGAAAGCTGAATGACCCTGAAGCCCAGAAGAGCTAAGATAACTGGGTTAGGAGACAAACTGAACCTGAAGAAGTTCCTTTTCCACAATAGCAAAAAGTTGATCCTTAGTGTCCCTTAGAGTTAGCAGCAGACTGTGTACTTGATCCAGCCTTGGCCTTAGTGTCTATTTAAAGAGCCACTGCCAAATTGAGCACTGATGTCTGAAAAGTTTTAACTTTACAGGTAACACCGAGATCATGAGAATTAATTTTTCTCTAAGTTTGGTTTGTGCATTTGACAGCACGGTGTGTTTAGTCAGTTTCACTGTGGCCCTTGTTTTACGGGGCGGTGTTTAAGATTGGAAAGTGTGGTTGTTAAACATCAGGCCGGTGAGCCAGGGGCAGCACCTGAAACATCATCATTCAGGTTTTCGAAACTGACCCAATTCCAGGTTGTCCCAGACCCAAATCCTCCTCCAGTGGACCTTGGCTCTGCCATTTAGGTTGATGAGCAGAGCTGTCTAGGCTAATTACAGTAGCATCTCTTCAGACTTCTCCGGTTGTGTGTCAAATGAGAGAATCGGCTGCGGAAGGGCAGCTGTAAAATTAGAGCAGGAGAAGGAAATGCACCGAGTGGAGGTGGCATTTGCAGGGAACTTTTCTCTAATAACCACTGGCCTGGCTTTCTTGGTAAGGTGACTAGAAAGGCACCGAGAGGGCTGGGAAGAAACTCTGCATCAGGCGGCATGTCCTGATCTTAGCCCCCAGCACTAGTGTAATGTAACCCCCACTAGCACAGAATTCTGCCCCACCCTGCAGCCCCGCTGGACCGTGCAGCTGGAAAGGAGGAAGCCAAATTAACTCTATGGAGGCAGCGCAGGGCAGAAGTGAGCTTAGCTCACTCAGCCATAGCATAAGCTGTTTACTTAGAGGGCCTGGCCAAGCGCTAGGTTAGCTGGGGCCCAGGAACGATGGCTAAGTGAGAATGGGGGAAATAGGCTCTGTTCACTGGTTTAAAGTACAGTTCTGCTCCCAAAAGAGCCTCTCAGCTCAGCTGGGCTCTATTCACAAGTCAGACGACGTAACTTTGGCTCTAGGCTCTGAGTCAGCGGGGCCCTTTCCCTCGCCTGCATCAGCACTAACGATTCTGCAGGAACCTCCATCCGTGTCGGTCTGTGCTCACTGACGCAGGTGTAACTGATTGGAATGCAGCAAACGGCTCTGACGCTGCCCAAGGAAGCGAGAATGCAGCTGTCCCATTTTTTTTAATTAGCACACTAAAAAGCAGCAGCAGCTGCTCTTCGCACAGGAGATGCTGTTTCGTTCCGTGAGACCAGGCCCCTTTTAAAGCACACTTTCAGGCTGTAGGTTTTTTAGTCCTCTCCCAGCTGGTCTGTGACACTAAATTGAAACGGCTCAGGCTGACTGCCCACCGCAGCAGCAGCGTGCGATGAGGGGGTTATTGAAATCCTGGTTCGTTAGCACAAGATTTTTCTACAGATGGGTTTGTTTTTAAAGTGACCAAGTTTTCTACTAGAAATTCTTACTTTTCTTTTGTTTTTACTTGTTTAACAATTAATCATGCCAGGAAGAGCTTTTTTTTTTTTTTATAGATTATATTGGTACTTTCTTGATGAATTTGGACATTGGGGGAGGAAAAAGGAGAGCTTGCCCCACACTCGGTTGGTGCTGTGGAGGAATGTCAGACTGTCATCTAGCTCACCTTGCATTTGAAATCCCCAGTGGCCAGTTCCTGTAAGCTGAGGCAATGGAAAGACCAACCAGGGAACTCTGTGTCTCTGAGTCAGAGTTTTAAACATTTTCAAAGTTTGTATAAATGTTTTACAGAGGGATTTAAAAAAAATCAAATCAAATCACACCACAGACAGGACATTGCTCAGCCTGCCTCCCCACCTTTGCTGTCAGGGACTGGCACCCGGTCCAAAGTTGCATTAAACAGGAAGAAAAAAAGTGTGCCAACTGAGTGTGTGTGATTTCATTTTCTCCTGTAGTAGGTTACTGCCATTGGAATAGAATTATAGGGCTGGAGGATAACTCAAGAGCCAAACCTGGGCCTTACCCAGCAGCAGATTGCTATTTGATTCATGTTCATAAATTATAAAGCCAGGAAGGACCTCCTGACTTAATTTGTGTTGGAGTTAACAAGAGTACCTAGTTTCACTGCTGTCATACAGATCCCCTCAGGCTCAGGGCCGGCGCTCCCATTAGGCGACCTAGGCGGTCGCCTAGGGCGCTGCTATTTTGGGGGCGCCTGTGCCCCCGCCGCCCATAGAAATTTGGGGGCGGGGCCTGCCGCCGCCGCTGTTGGGGGCGGGATTTCGGGGGCGGGACCTGCCGCCGCCTAGGGCGCCGGCAAAGCTGGCGCCGCTACTGCTCAGGCTAGCGGTGAAACGACAAGGATGGTCACTTTCAGGTTATGTCACCACTTGGAGCTTGAATATCTGGCTCCAGGAGACATACCGGCACTAGCTCTGATCAAGCTAGCATGCTAAAAATAGCAGTGTACCCACAGTGGCAGGATGGGATGGGATGGGATAGCTGCCCTGAGTACAATCGAGCTGGGACCATAGATACATATGTGGGCAGCTAGTTCAGCCCGCTGCTCCACTTCCATTTTTAGCATCCCCCCATGTAGACATATATCCTCCTGCTGCTGCCGGGAAAAGCTAGAGGTGAAGAGCTTCAAGCTAATGCTTCCTCCAGCGCTGTCTCAGTACGAGGTGAGGTTCTCTAGGCTGGCAAGGAGGGAGTGTGGTCCGAGACCAGGGACAAGCTACTTAATCACAGCTCCTGCTCGGCGGCCCAGGGATTGAAGCATACAGTAGAACCTCAGAGTTACGGACACCTTGGGAATGGGGCTTGTCCGTAACTCTGAAACATTCATAACTCTGAACAAAGCAGAGTTCAGGCTCCACATCCAGCAGCTGAGACTCCAGGCCAGGTTTCAGCAGCAGCTGAGCCCCTCCCAGCCGGACACACCCCAGAGGGGTGTGTGAAAGTGGCCTGGACCCCAGCATTGCTCCTGCTCTGTCTCCAGCTGCCTTGGGCCGGCAGCCCCGGGGTCTTGCTGTAAGTGGCTGCCCCGTGCGTGGGGGTGAAGCGGTTGGGACAGGCAGCCCAGATGTGCCGATCTTTGAGATGCAATACAGGCACAGGATTTCTTTTTGTGTGTGTATGTCCCTGCTGCTGCCTGATTGGTTACTTCCAGTTTCACGTGGTGTCCGGTTGACCGGCCAGTCCGTAACTCTGGTGTTCGTATCTCTGAGGCTCTACCGGCGTTAAACTGAGAGGCTGGAAGAGGAAAGGGGGAGCTGCAGCAGAAAGCACTAGGCTAATTCCTTCAGCCTGACCAGGACTCTGGCATTTGGCTCCGGGACAACGTTCACAGGATGCACTTTGCTGTCGGGATTTTGCGGAAGCCGCAGTGGTGTAATGCAAAGTATTTTCATAGTAGAGCGGGTGGCGGGACAACTTTGCCGCCTGTTGCTGCTACGCTGCCCAAGCCGCTGCCCAGCCCTGGCCGTTCCTCCCCCAGCTCAAGCCGTGAGGCTCAGTGCCACCAGCCGGGACCTTTTTGGGGTGTTTATTTTTTTAAAACATTTGTTTTGTACAAAAAAACAAACAAACAAAAAAAACCCGGGAATTATCCGTACAAAGCTACAGCGAATGCAAGCAAACCCGACCAGCCGAGGAGAACGCAGTGGTACTGGAAAATGGCCTGGCCCAGTTCACCGCACGCAGTCAGGGTCACATCTCCATCAATGGCCCAGGTTTTTTTAAAACAAGCTATTTAGTGGTTGCTGCACTCAGCGTTGCCATTTAGGAGCCTAAATCTCATTGACTGTCAATGGGATTTAGGTTCCTAAATCATTTACGCACAGAAATGCTGAGCCCGGTAACCCTAAATACCTGGCTCGAAGGGCAGGAGGGCTGGGCACCCCTGGTTGGATCAGGTATGGAGCTGCAAGAGTGACAGAGGCCTGGCTTGTTGATGCAGAGACGGCCAATGATTTTTCAGGGGACCACAAAGCTCCCCTGCAGGTGGTATGGGTGAGCTAGCACCCGTCCGAGGAAGCGGAGATGAAGGAGCAAGAGCACGGGGGAAAGAGTTAAACTCCGCAGCTGAAAAGGGCCGACTTTGGAAAGCACAGAGGGAGATGGTACAAGTGGCCTCCATCCACCCACCTGCGCGGCGTCTACCTCAAGAGAGTCATTTTCTTTCCAAGTAAGGAACGGCCTGGACCAGGTGGGAGCAGGCACCGGCATCGTCCCAGCTCAGCTGGCGCGCCAGGGCCTGAGTTTCTGAAAGTTGGCAGCTGACCTCTCTAGCCCGTCATCTCCCCAGTGAGATCCAAAGTTCCTTCTCTGAGAGAACGGGCATCTCCCATCTCTGCAGCAGTACCCTGCCAGCGGTCAAAATACGCCCCGGGCTGCCTCTCGTGCAGTACAACATGCCCAGCTCAGACATCTTCAGCCGCGATCGCAGTGGGGCAGGTAGCAAGCGGTGCTCTCCTGACACTTGAGCAGAGGCGCACTGGGGCATATGCCAAGCTGCCGTTCAGCCCGTTGGCGCGGTCACAAAGCGACCGGGGCGTGAGGCAGAGTGGGGGTGGGGCGCAGCAGGCAGAGCCCAGCTCCTGCAGCATTGTGGCAAGCTACAGAGTTGAACAAGCCCGGCACAACTTTGGGGCCAGACGGGCCCCAAAAAATAGACCCTTGGGCCAGCACCCAGCACGAGCTTCGAACTACACCCTGGTCCAAACTAAGGAATAAAGCAGCAGCCATCAACTCCACTGGGAAGTCGGAGGAGGAGGAAGGAGAGACAAGGGCAACGGTCTAAGAAAGCAGCAAAAGGGTGGGTGGGAGAGACCAGAAATTCAGACAACTCCTTACACTTGTTCTCTACGTATAAATTGAGCCAGCAGCCCGGCTGGGCTGGCCTGCGCCAGCTGAGTCCAATCAGACTGCACTGGCTCAGTCCAGCCCCTGCCGGTGACTCTTCCAATATAATAAAAAGTAATAAAAAAACCCCATAAAAATCCCTATATTATGTGCACAAAATGGACTTCTATGCTGTTTCATGCACCATGTTTTCTTAGCACCATTGATTTCATGAGCACAATGACAAGGTTATTCTACCGGGGCAGACGGAAGGTCGCTCCGGGGAGAGAACTTTCCTCTGGGTCGGCTCGGCCTGGCCTTGAGACAGCAGAGTCGGGGCCCGTGCGTCTGCTGTGGCATCCGCCGTCCAGCCTTAGCAGCCACCGCAGCTTCTGGCGCAGGAGGTAGCCACGGTCTGGCAGAGGCCACTGGTTGCCAGCACGCCGCATTTGGAGAACTTGTCGCGGCACAGGTCAGCTGTGGAGGGGAGGCGAAGAACCATGAAGGAACAGGGCAGAGCTCGGGGGGATGGAACACGACGGTTCAGGGTTTCGTCAAAACGGAAAACCAGAACTCCAGAAAGTTTCTACAGCTGAAGATTTGGTTTTATCCCTGTTTCCCCCCCCCCCCCCCAGGGGATAAAATAAATCAGTTCCCGAGCAGCTGTGTCCAGGAGTTTAGCATCTTAGGGGCAGAGGGGTCGGCCTGTCCTAGGAGGGCAGAGCAAGGAATTAGTGGTTGGACCCTCTCCCTGCTTACACACCTGCCTCACCAGCCCCCCCTCTGTACAGATCGAGGAGTGATTCGCACCCACTGCCCAAGTATAGGGTCCCCACCGGGTGTGAGCCAAGTCTCTCCCTCCCCCCCTTTTTGGAGCGCTGCCATTCAGCCAGCCTCCCGCGATCCTCCAGAGACCAGGCCACGGCCCGTCTCATGAGCCAATTCACGCTGCGGCTGCAGCTCAGCCCCGGGGGCTCCCAGCGCATCACGTCCTTACCTCGGAGCAGCTCTTCGTGGGCGCACACAGTACGGACACAGATTTCCTTGTTAATGACGTACACCCGTCGAAGGCTGAAAGGGGGAACAGAACGCACGGCCTGAGACACCCTGGAGGATGGAGCCCTGGACGTGGGGGAAGGGCTCTTTGTTCCCTGCCTCTGCTTGTGCCAAAGTGACCTGTATTTTCACTGTCAATTTGGGCCCCGTTGTTGGGGGGAATGAAATACCACAGACCAGGGCTCTTTTTAATCACGTGTGCAGTGGTGTTGCTGCGGCCAGCTGCTGAGTCAGCAGCGAAATGGGGGGGACTCCTCCCCTCTAACACAAGCCACAGGGCCAGGGCTCTGGGGGGGCCCGTGGGAAGGTGTTACCTCGTGGCGTTGGCCTATGTCCATACTAGCTCTGGCTGTCAAGGGAGGCTCACTCAAGGTCTGCCCTATCTCCCCCCCGCACACACACACGTGGTGTTACCATGAGTGGGTTGTGTGTGTGGACACGGGGCGCGTGAATGGGGCCACTCAAGCTATACGTGCCGGTTCATTGGCTAGTGAGGACAAGGGTCACAAGCCACTGCCCACGTGTAGTTCACATTCACTCCGTGCGAAGGGGCAGCCCCAAACTCGGTTCGTCACACCGCGAACTCAGAGCAGCCCAGACGGAACTTTTGGTTTTCCTTTATTAAATGCAAAACTGGGCCGTCTTGGGGGATGCTCCTGGGACGGCCTATGAAACAACAGGGCCTGGCCCGCCAACCAGGCCATGCGGGTGCAGCCCTGCCTGCCGCTTACCTGTAGAAGCAGATCTCGTTCAGGCACTGCTTGCAGGGCTTGTGGACGGAGTACAGCCTGGTGCAGGGATACTGCTCCTCCCGGCAATCTGCCCAACGAGAGAACACATGCACTGGGGGCAGAGCACTAGCACATTGAACTGGCCGCTGACAACAGCCAAACTCCAGAGCCGCTGCTGTTGCTCTGGCATTGGCGCAAATGGGCGGTGCCTGGCTCATGGGGGAAGCTGAGAGGTAGGGCTGAGTGTTTAACAGGGACCCACAATTTCATTTAAGAGCCCTTGGTCAGCAAGTCGCACATCTCCCTGAACCCTTCCCTGAAGAGCAGCCTCTCCTGTTTCTTCTGCAAGAGGAGTTCTGACCAGTCTGGGGCCGCGGAGGGCTGGGGGAGATCGTCCATGGGCCCATTCACCATCTCAATGGGAGTGCCACGCCAGGCCCACGCCAGCCCTGACTCGGACCTCCTGGTTCCCCGAGTTAATGAAGTGCCCCACAAGCAGAGTGGAGATGGAGTAGCAATGTCCTCTCTCTATTGCACTTTTCATCCCGTCGGATCATAGAATCATAGAATCATAGAATCTCAGGGTTGGAAGGGACCTCAGGAGGTCATCTAGTCCAACCCCCTGCTCAAAGCAGGACCAAACCCAACTAAATCAGCCCAGCCAGGGCTTTGTCAAGCCTGACCTTAAAAACCTCTAAGGAAGGAGATTCCACTACCTCCCTAGGTAACCCATTCCAGTTCTTCACCACCCTACTAGTGAAAAAGTTTTTCCTAATGTCCAACCTAAACCTCCCCCTCTGCAACTTGAGACCATTACTCCTTGTTCTGTCATCTTCTATCACTGAGAACAGTCTAGATCCATCCTCTTTGGAACCCCCTTTCAGGTAGTTGAAAGCAGCTATCAAATCGCCCCTCATTCTTCTCTTCTGCAGACTAAACAATCCCAGTTCCCTCAGCCTCTCCTCGTAAGTCATGTGCTCCAGCCCCCTAATCATTTTTGTTGCCCTCCGCTGGACTCTCTCCAATTTATCCACATCCTTCTTGTAGTGTGGGGCCCAAAACTGGACACAGTACTCCAAATGAGGCCTCACCAGTGCTGAGTAGAGGGGAATGATCACATCCCTCGATCTGCTGGAAATGCCCCTACTTATACAACCCAAAATGCCATTAGCCTTCTTGGCAACAAGGGCACACTGTTGACTCATATTCAGCTTTTCGTCCACCGTAACCCCTAGGTCCTTTTCTGCAGAACTGCTGCCCAGCCATTCGGTCCCTAGTCTATAGCAGTGCATGGGATTCTTTCGTCCTAAATGCAGGACTCTGCACTTGTCCTTGTTGAACCTCATCATATTTCTTTTGGCCCAATCCTCTAATTTGTCTAGGTCCCTCTGTATCCTATCCCTACCCTCCAGCGTATCAACCACTCCTCCCAGTTTAGTGTCATCTGCAAACTTGCTAAGGGTGCAGTCCACACCATCCCAAACGACTGCACCCACGTGCCCGGGAATTGCTGTAAGGAGCAGTGAAATGCAGCCACTTCTAGGGTGGAACAGCACAACTGTTTAAATAGCCCCACAGCTTTAGGGCAGAAAGTGAAGAACTTTATCTCCAATGAAAACTGGATTGGGGGGGGAGGGACTTCAGGGAAGGAGGATTGAGTTACTGGAGCTGGACAGCTGAGTTAACGCCTTCCCTCTTGTGGCGAATTCTTTAATGAGCACAGTGGCCAGAACCTCAGCTTTAGACGACACCTAATAGCACAATAGCGCCCCCTGCAGAATGCTGGGGCATTGACCCGGCTGTCAGAGGGGACTGCCCCTCAACTGCATGAACGCCAACGCCTTGCTTAGCTTGCAAACCCTGCTCCTGGCACGGCTTTAGGGACCAGGGGGCTGCCCGCAGCTAGTATCTCAATGGTGAGAGGGCAGGTGCTGATACAGGGCTGCTCCCATGGGTAAAGCCCCTGCTGCAAAGAATGAACAAGCTAAAAGCCACATCTTGCAAGGGCCTTGAATTGCAGGGGCTGGAGGGTAGTCAGCCCTTGGCAGGAGACGGGCGGCTAACACCTCGGGTGCTGGCAGCAGCCCACAGCGGGGCCATCCAGCAGTTCCTGGAAAGCTGGCCTCCCTAGGCGGGGCTCAGGAGTTTAGTTCGGCCCACTGGCAAGCGCCGGGAGTAGATCCAATCTGGAAGGTGATCTCGATTTTCCCTTTTGGAGGAAGGCGGGGGGGGGAGAGGAAGCAGGAAAAATGTGATTTCGCCACACCGTGCCAGAGAGGGACCGTTGTGCTGCGAGCAGCCGATCTGTGTTTAGCTTGGAGCGGAGCAGAGCATCCCGGTCTCTGCACGCTTGGCAGGATCGCTCGTGCTGGCCTGCGCCGTCCCCACCCCGCAACGCCGGTCGGTTAGCCAGCTGCACATGCAGCAGCCCCACAACACGTCACCGGGAGACGGCCGACTTCTAACCCCAACTGCTCTCAGTAACGTGTCCACCCCCAACAGCTCGATGCTCCCGGTGGCGGAGCCAGATGGGTCATTGGTGGCGGGCCGCAGAGCGAGCCTGCCCCACACTCACCCAGCAGCGTGGGCTCCTGTCCTGGGCCCGGCTCCCCATGCCGGGCGTTACAAGCTGGCGCATGGGGTTGCAGCGCCATGTGGGTGTCATGATGGACAGGCAGCCGCGCCAAATTGGAGCGAGTGGCGCTGCGATGTGGCGCATGGGGTCACAGCGCCACGGGGCCCCGGGCACCATCTTGCAATGCTCCAGGTGAGGAACTGGGTGCAGCCTTGTGGGACAGGAGTGGCCACTGCTGGGTGACTGCAGGGCCCTCAAAAGTCACCCCTCATACACCTAGAGGCCACTAGGGGGGGCTGTTGCTCCCCACCCTCATTAGCTCTGCCACTGAATGTTCCCCTTACGCATACAGATCCGATTCCTAACCCAAAGGCAGAGCGGTAACCAGCTCGCAGCCGGCTAGAACCTGTGGCCAAGAGAAGGAAACGCCATGGGACTTTGCAAACTCAGCTGGTTTGTGTCTAACTCTGGGGCAGTGACGGCAGACGGCATCACAGGCCGAGTTTAGGGAGAAGGCGGAGGAGACCAGCCCCCCACTGCTCCCGAAGCCGAGCGTGACGGGGAGAGGGAGGAAGCCGGATTACGGAACAGCTAAAGTGAAAGTCAAACAAGTGCACTGGAGTGAAAGCCAGAGAAATGCTGCTAAATGTAACCAGGTTTGTTCGGAGCCTCCAGGGCTCCACCGGGCACCATGGCTTGGAAATCTATCCACGCGGGGGGAAATCAAGGGGGACTTTGTGCTTTCTCTGGGGTTTGAACATTTCCTTCCCACGGAGGAGGGGCTGCGCAGCGCAGGGTCTTTAAGCTACTCTCCGACATCAGTTAAAAAAACAAGCGTCACCGAGAGCATCAGCTGGAAGGGCCCGATCCTGCAATTCCGGGAGAAGCGCCGCTGGATTCAGCAGGGCTGCTCCCAGAAGGGAGGGCTGCAGGATCTGGTCCAAGGAGAGAACGCTCTGTCCCATCTACTACCCTGCTTGTTAATGGCAGGTTCTCTCTCAGACTCCTTGATCAAAGGCAGATTGGCTGATGTGTGGGCAGCCATGTCGGAGGAGAGACGGGTTTCTTTCGCTGCGGGCAGACCTCAGACGATATGCTCGCAATCGATCAATGGTGATTTGAAGGATTAGCGGGTACGAGGGTGGCCTCATTAACCCTCTGCTCACTTTAAAGCGTTTCCTGTAAGCCAAACGTCATCAAAGCTGGAAATCCACCAGGCAGCTCCTGCCAGCTGGAGAGACCTACAGCCCCGCCTCCCAGCTGTGGTGTCTCCTTCACGTTCCACCCCCCCCAGGTTGAGCTGCCTCCGTGCTGGGGGGGGGGGGGCGGGGAAACCAGTGCCCTGGCTCCTCTCTCAGAGCTCGAGTGAACAGCTTTTTCCACCTCCTTTAAACTTTCCAGCCGTGCCTCCTGCGGGCCCTTCCTCCCGCTTAGAGCTGACTTCAGGCAGCTGCAGCTCCCGGAGGCACCCACCAGGTCGGAGAACAATGGGCTGCGGGTCTTACCAAGAGGTCCAGGTTCTGTGGGTTCGGTCTCGGGAAATTCTGAAGGGGAAAGACAATAGGTGGAGTTGAGAAAACAGCACCAGGCTGGGAATGGGCTGCAAACTGGTACAACTCATGCTCGTGTCTATCTAAGGTACATACAGGGCCCCCCGTTATTCCAGCGTCTGAGCGCTTCACCATCTCGGATGTATTGGTCCTCACCACGCCCCGCCAGGCAGGGCGGGCCATTATTCCCATTGTGCAGATAGGGAACCGAGGCCCTGAGTAACCAAGTGACTTGCCCAGGGTCACACAGGGAGGCTGTGGCAGAGCACACAGGTCTGCCAAGTCCCAGGCCAGTGCACTAACCACTGGGCCATCCTCCCTCTCTGGGATAGGTGCTACTGCCCAGGAAAGCCACACACACACACACACACACACACACACACACACACACACACAGAGGACACTGTTTATCCTCTGTTCCACATTTAAACAGGGCGGCTCAGCTCCTCGGCTAGTGTACAGCAGCGGACATACTGGCTACAATAGGACTACACCGGCTCCACAGCGCACCTGGGGTTGGCGCTGGGATGATCTCCTGCTGGGTCTGTTGTTGGGACTGATACTGGAACTGCTCTTCGGGAGTGCGCTGGGTGGCATCTGCAACGGAGAACAAGTATGTTCAGCTCAGACTAATCGGGCACCACACGCACCCCCTGCCAAACGGGGCCAGAGACCCCAGCACTCTCCCTCCCCAGCAGCCTTGTTTTCTTGGACATTTTCCACGTTTTGCAGTTTGCATCCTCCTCCGTTTCTTCCTTAATCCCGCAGCGATGTATCAATGCCACATAGTAACTGGGGCAACAGATTGCATCATAAAACCCCACAGGACTAGACCTTCCCTGCAAGATCAAGGCAAAATGGAAGCCAGGCCGGGAACGGCAGAATTCATATTCCCAACAAAGCACAATTATGCAGCCTCTGCAGCACGTTAGTTACACTCCAGCCGGAAGGATTGGGCCAAAAGAAACCTGATGAGGTTCAACAAGGACAAGTGCAGAGTCCTGCACTTAGGACGGAAGAATCCCATGCACTGTTACAGACTAGGGACCGAGTGGCTAGGCAGCAGTTCTGCAGAAAAGGACCTAGGGGTTACGGTGGACGAGAAGCTGGATATGAGTCAACAGTGTGCCCTTGTTGCCAAGAAGGCTAACGGCATTTTGGGCTGTATAAGTAGGGGCATTGCCAGCAGATCGAGGGACGTGATCGTTCCCCTCTATTCGACATTGGTGAGGCCTCACCTGGAGTACTGTGTCCAGTTTTGGGCCCCACACTACAAGAAGGATGTGGAAAAATTGGAAAGAGTCCAGCGGAGGGCAACAAAAATGATTAGGGGGCTGGAGCACATGAGTTATGAGGAGAGGCTGAGGGAACTGGGATTGTTTAGTCTGCAGAAGAGAAGAATGAGGGGGGATTTGATAGCTGCTTTCAACTACCTGAAAGGGGGTTCCAAAGAGGATGGATCTAGACTGTTCTCAGTGGTACCAGATGACAGAACAAGGAGTAATGGTCTCAAGTTGCAGTGGGGGAGGTTTAGATTGGATATTAGGAAAAACTTTTTCACTAGGAGGGTGGTGAAGCACTGGAATGGGTTACCTAGGGAGGTGGTGGAATCTCCTTCCTTAGAGGTTTTTAAGGTCAGGCTTGACAAAGCCCTGGCTG
>QXTE01000014.1:17130432-17226903 GCA_003942145.1 Platysternon megacephalum | reverse complement strand
GGTCGGTCCTGGGGCCGGTTTTGTTCAATATCTTCATTAATGATCTGGAGGATGGCGTGGACTGCACTCTCAGCAAATTTGCAGATGACACTAAACTGGGAGGAGTGGTAGATACGCTGGAGGGTAGGGATAGGATACAGAGGGACCTAGACAAATTAGAGGATTGGGCCAAAAGAAACCTGATGAGGTTCAACAAGGACAAGTGCAGAGTCCTGCACTTAGGACGGAAGAATCCCATGCACTGTTACAGACTAGGGACCGAGTGGCTAGGCAGCAGTTCTGCAGAAAAGGACCTAGGGGTTACGGTGGACGAGAAGCTGGATATGAGTCAACAGTGTGCCCTTGTTGCCAAGAAGGCTAACGGCATTTTGGGCTGTATAAGTAGGGGCATTGCCAGCAGATCGAGGGACGTGATCGTTCCCCTCTATTCGACATTGGTGAGGCCTCACCTGGAGTACTGTGTCCAGTTTTGGGCCCCACACTACAAGAAGGATGTGGAAAAATTGGAAAGAGTCCAGCGGAGGGCAACAAAAATGATTAGGGGGCTGGAGCACATGAGTTATGAGGAGAGGCTGAGGGAACTGGGATTGTTTAGTCTGCAGAAGAGAAGAATGAGGGGGGATTTGATAGCTGCTTTCAACTACCTGAAAGGGGGTTCCAAAGAGGATGGATCTAGACTGTTCTCAGTGGTACCAGATGACAGAACAAGGAGTAATGGTCTCAAGTTGCAGTGGGGGAGGTTTAGATTGGATATTAGGAAAAACTTTTTCACTAGGAGGGTGGTGAAGCACTGGAATGGGTTACCTAGGGAGGTGGTGGAATCTCCTTCCTTAGAGGTTTTTAAGGTCAGGCTTGACAAAGCCCTGGCTGGGATGATTTAGTTGGGAATTGGTCCTGCTTTGAGCAGGGGGTTGGACTAGATGACCTCCTGAGGTCCCTTCCAACCCTGATATTCTATGGTTCTATGATTCAGTGCTGGCCAGCTGTAGCGGACAGCGCAGACGAGTTCTCCACAGAGAAAGTGCTTACCTTGATAGTCATAGTAATCTTGATTGTCTAAAAAAAAAAACAAAGCACAGAGAAAGGTCTCATTTTAGGAACAGCAAAGACCACCACAGCGTGTGGAAGAAGGAAACAAACTGATCTTGTTCTGCACAAAACCTGTCTCGCCCAGTCTTCTCAGTGGTGGCCGCACCTCGCCTGGGACACTGACAGATTTCCAGGGCAATGGAATCCCAGGTGGTTGGATTGTACAGAGAATCCACTCTAGGATTTACAAGTCTGCTCTGAGTTGCTGATCGCCCAAGTCAACGGGAGAGATAAGTGGTCAGCATCCTTTAGAGGATGGTCTTATGGTTACAAAACCGGGCTAGGAATTATTAGATCTGGGTTCAAATCTTGTGTCCGTCACAAATTTCTTAGGGGGGAGGGATAGCTCAGTGGTTTGCGCATTGGCCTGCTAAACCCAGGGTTCTGAGTTCAATCCTTGAGAGGTTAAAAATCTGTCTGGGGGATTGGTCCTGCTTTGAGCAGGGGGTTGGACTAGATACCTCCTGAGGTCCCTTCCAACCCTGATATTCTATGATCTCTGGGGAAAAAATCAAGGCATAAACTTTTGCCCACTGCAGTATGGGAAGACATGGTTTGAGAGAGGAGATAATAGGTCAAAATTTTCTAAAGCGACTAGTGGAATGATCAGGACACCGTACAGAGGCCTAGTTTTCAGAGGTCAGGTGTCCAGCACTTTCTGAAAGATGTTTCAAGCTGGGCACCCCAAATCACTAGTCACTTTTGAAAATCTTGGCCATTAGTCTCTTCTGCTCATTTCCAGCAACTCTCCAGGGGGAATGTAAAATCCCAATAATTGTTTTTTTCCAGATCAGACTAAACGATAATCCCAGCGGCCTGGACAAGGCTCCCTCGCAGTAACGTCTGAAAGACCCCGGCTGAGAGAGAGCAGTCACTGAAAGCTGCTGCCTTTGCCTGGGCTTTCAATGTACCGCCACCACCAGTGTGTTGTAAAGCGCATTGGGCTATAAAGCACGTTCTGTTTAATTCAGCGACAGTTGCAGTACTGGGATGCAACACATATATACTTTTAACAAATCTTAGACTGATCAAGATTCATGGGCAGTGAATACACTTCTTGGAAGCAGCCTGGCACAACAGAATACCAGGAACCATCAGAGTTCAGTTGCTATATTGCAATAATAATTTCCCTGAAACCTCATGAGCCACTCTGAACAGGGGAAGTAGAAACCTGAGTTAGCCAAGCGTCTGTTAATGGAATAAATTAGCTTTGCCAGATGGGAAAAGGCAGATTATTTTACTTGGGAGGACCCTAAATTGTCCAACCTTCTCTATCAGCTAGGGGTGATCGTGGGCAGCATATCAGTTGTGAGTTTGTTGGGCGATGTGACAGCGAGAAACATTTAATACAGTTTAAAGGCAACATCATCCTGGAACATAGAATCAGAGGTGCTTCTGTTCGTCTCTGGGCACCTTGTTACCAGGGAGATAGCGACAAGTCCTGCCCAGTCCAGTCCCCTACACTGAGATGACCCAGGGAGGTCCCTTCCAGTCCTACAATCCTATAAATCAGAAGAGTTCAGTGAAGCGCATCAGACATTACCAGGGACTGGTTTAGGGAGAAGTTTAATGGAGCGACATCTGTGGACGGGCATTGGACCAGGGGTTGGGAGGAGATCTCTCCAAGGACCTGAAAGGTGTAAATATCAGGGAGGGAGAGGAAAGGGTTGGCGTGGGACAAACTGGAATGAAATTCAAAAAAGGGACATTCAGACTGAACATGAGGAAAAAACCCTCCCAGGTGGCGAGATCTCACCGAGACACAGAAAGAGCAGGCGTGTGTGTGGAGGAATGGAGCAGGGGGAGATATATACGTGAAGCCACCAGGACCACTCACCACTCACCTAACTGAGGGTCGTACTGGGAATACTGCAGCTGGTCAAGATAAGGAGGTCCTTCGAGATCGTACTGTCCCTGGGCCAGGAGCGCTGCTGGGAACACGCACACACAGGAGAGAGAAATCATTGTGGTTTACTGAGTGATCAAAGTATTTGACCCTTTCAGAACTGCCCCCCCCCCCCNCAACTCCCCCCCCCCCCCCCCACGCCGCTCCCACTGCTTGTCCCTTGAGTACTGGGCAGATTCAGCATAAAAAAGTTGCGCCCACTGCTTGTGGGATGGACACGTAGAAGGGGTGCCAGCATCCCAGGCACAAGCCAACATCCAGGTGTCTGTGAGTTCAATCCCCTCTCCACACCACACCCTCAGCAGCCCTGAGAGAGCCCCAATCCACTGGCATAGCAAAGCTCTTGGAAATCAACAACTGGACTCCACCTCCATGTTCACACGAGGGTGGTCGTGGTCTGAACCAGACACCTTAGGGAGGCACGTCTGGTTCACCAGCCCCCCAGGGGGGAATGCTGGACCAATAGCAATGGTTCCTTTGAGAGGGTGAAGGGCTCAGTGCCTGGAAGCTGGTAGGCAGGGGCCTCCCTGCGCTGCTTGACAACAGGCCCTTCACTACCTCAGTTTCCCTGAGAGTTTCATTGTCAGGGCTCGGCCGCATGAAGAGAGCAGCCCTGATGCTCAGCCCCAGGAGCGCCGGCGTTTGTCTCCATGCCGCATGGCTGGCCACCGTTCCTGGCAGCTGGGAAGGTCGGCTCAGTCGCTGTGATTGCCCCTGGTCAGGGTGTGGCCAGGGCAACTCTTGGCAGAGGACTCCGATCTGACCCAAACAGCACCCCCCAGGGCCGGATTAACCTTTTGTGGGCCCGGCGCCAAACATATGTGTGGGCCCTCATGGGGGCAGTGGAGCCTGGCGCGGGGGGGGGGAGGGTTGGTCCCCAGAGCGAGGGGCCGGCCAGGGGCATGGCAGGGGCGGCCCCGCTCTGCCCAGCGCAGTGTGAGGGCACTAGTTACAAACCGGCAGTTACCAGATGCACAATGGTCCGTGGCCCTGTTCTGCCAGTGTGCCCCATGCTGCACATTCCCCCCCCCCCCCATTCCCTATGGCCAGCGCCCCCCCCAGACCTTGCCACAAATGCACAGCGCCCTGCACACCACCACCCCTGCCCACAGTCCCACCCCAACAGCCCAGCACCCCCCCGAGCCTCCATTCCCTAGTGCCCCGACACACAGAGATCTTCTCTGCCCCCTCACAGCCCAGCACCCCCGCCCAGGCCCTCCAGAGACCCCCTCCCCCAAGCCCTGCCTCCTGGCCGCACTCACCGGCCCTGCTGGGAGGCGACTGTCTGCCGGGCTGAGCCGGCAGCGCAGCCAGGCCAGGACGTGCCCCAGCCGGGCTCCCTCAGGACCCACTTGCCTGGAGGGGCCCAGCCAATCCCCCCACACTATCCACCCCCCCAAGCTGAGACTGGCCAGGCTTCTGTACCAGTCCCAGGTGGCTCAGCTCCGGGGACACAGACAGGGCCCCACAGGTGGTGGGAAGCAGAGACTGCCCGGAGCCGGAGGGACACTGGGGTCCAAGCTGGAGGGTGAGGCCAGGAGGTGGAGGGGAGCAAATGGTGGGCTGCGGGGGGGAGCCAGCGGGCTGGCGGGGTCTCGGGGTGCAGTGCAAGCAGAGCAGGCCGGGGCCTCTTCTGAGCATGGGCCCGGCTCGATGGCGCCACTGTAAACCCGGCACTGCCCGAACCGTACAAACGGGAGGACCAGCCCGAGCCAGGCGGCGAGTCTGATACATTTACCTGTCCCACGATGGCTCTACTGAAGCAGCCTCAACTAGCGCGAGCCGAACTCACCGAGCGGCGACCCTGAAGGCTGCACAGCGCATTGACGTGAGCAACGCGGGCCAGTACGCGCCGTCTCCGCCATTTAGGGCGGATCAGATGCCCGGACTGTGGACTGCGTTCCCCCGCCCCAGAACAGGAATCACCACCCCCTGGATAGGGACTCGCGGGGGGCCTGGGAGAGTGTGCTTGGCTCCGGGTGGAGGCATTGTCCTGTCTCAAACATCCTCCTCCTCCTCACTGCAGGTGGGAACTTTACCAGGCCTCAAATTAGCCAAGAGCGCGACCGTTTAGAACCAGCTGTGAGCCACCACCTCTCGGATGATGCGTCCAGCCAACAGTTTTGGGTGTGTTCCTGGAGATTTCATCACATGACATAATCTTTAATTAAAGATGAATCTTTAATTCCTGGAGACTCCAGGCCAATCCTGGAGGGTTGGCAACCCTAACTTGGGTGCGTGCTACACAGAGACAGCGCAAACGAGGGCCACAGACTCCCGCAGGGACCTCCGAGAGCACGAAAAGTGCCAGGTCCCGAAATCAGCACACGAATGATCTCAAGTGTGGGGCAGGCCTGCAAAGCGAGGGAGCTGCTCCTGAGCCTGGTCCCTCGCCCTTCCGACACCCACAGCAAGGTCTGGTGCCTGGAGCTGGCTGGCAGCTTGGTAAATCTGTCTCATCAAGCACAAGACCAGGGAGTGTATTAGAAACGGGCGTCCCCGCCGAGGTGCACAGACAATCACCTCGTTCTTTGTCCGGACTGACAGCCCAATGGATTCACGTGTGGCTGGATCCAAGTTAAAAGCACCCTGGGGTCCAATCTGGGTTGAGCTACCGACAATGCCGGACGCGGAGCAAAGTGGACATTTAAGGTCCTTTCCTCTGGATGTGCAGCGCTCGTGTCGCACCCACAGCCCCCTGAGTGCCGATGGGGTACCCACGTCCAGATGGAAACGTACCCCCAAACCTACTGTGCTTATGGGACGCATGCACGCCAGCCTCTTCAGCCACGGCATTCAAATGCAGCTAGGAAAGCAGATGCACTGGAAGTCGAGGGCTTGGCAAATGAAGCAGGAAACTGAGACAAGTCTCCCTCCGGCTGGAAGTCATTGACTGAACAAGAGCTCCTCGACTCCTCAGTCAGGTCGGTATCCACAAAGCAGCAGACGGCAGAGGAGGAAGGGGAAGAGCTGGCTCAGGCCCAGAAAGAGCAACAGCCTAACATGACTCCAGGCCAGGTAAAAACCCCAAACCTTGCAATAAGCTGTAAGAGCCGAATCACTGCTCAGCACCCACTGTTTTCCCCTGTCCATCTTCAGGCCCCACGGTGGGGTTGGAAAATGCACCTCCCCGCATGAAGTCTGGAAATTCCCACAGGGTCTCTCCTATAATAATAATATATGGAGATAGACCTATCTCATAGAGCTGGAAGGGACCCCGAAGGGTCATCGAGTCCAGCCCCCTGCCTTCACTAGCAGGACCAATTTTTGCCCCAGATCCCTAAGTGGCCCCCTCAAGCATTGCACTCACAACCCTGGGTTTAGCAGGCCAGTGCTCAAACCACTGAGCTATCCCTCCCCGCACAGGCCGAACATCCAGTGGAGAGCACCTCCCACTGCCCCTTCCCTGTCTGCACCACTAAAAAAATACACCCAGCCATGGGCAGCACATGAAGACCCCCTTCGGGGAGGCTAGTCCCCCAGGCCTGCCCCTTCTGCCTGAGGCCCCGCCCCCTCGCCCACCCCCTCCCACCGCGGCTGGAGGAGCCCCCACCAAACCTCCTCAACCCCCAGGCCACCTTCCAGCCCCCGAGCGCCGGCCCGACCCCCGAAGCAACCGGCTAGCCGAGCCCCAGCTCCAGGCTGCCAGCCCGAGCTGAGCCCCTGCCGGCTTCAGGGGGGAGAGGGGGCGCCAGGGCAGGGCAGGGCCTCAGGCCGGGCCGTGGGTGGGGCCATGACCTGGGTTAGGGGAGACTTAGCCTCCCCCGGCCTATGAAACCCGCCGCCCGTGCACTCAGCCTTCCCAGGTGCTCACCTGGCTGCCATCCTTGTGAACCCAAACACTACGCTGCTCGCCACAGCTGCCACTGATCATCTGAGGCCCAGCTCTGCCAGTGGCAGCGAGAGCCCAAGTGTAGACAGGCCTCCGGGGCCATGGGCAGTTCAGATGACACGATGGTGAAAATGCCCGAACGCCATCTACCCTAGTGCTCCTAGGGGGCGATGCCCCAACAAGATTTCCCCGATAAAGCACACACTAGAGCTGGTCAAAACAATTTTGTCAAAAGATTCCTAGGGAATCCAGAGAGAGAACGATCCAGCCTAGCCAATGGCGTGGTAGGGCACTCACCTGGGATATGACTCCCTCATCCCAGTGTGTGGGTGACGGAGAATTTTGAAAGCACTCGGCTTCTTCCCGACGTGGAATGGGAACATTTTTTAAATCTCAAAAACGTTCATGGGATGGTAAATCCGTTTCCTCTCCAGCGCCCATGTACACACAGCCTTAAAGTGACACCGAGTTAAAAAGCACGTTCTTCCACAAACTCTGCGCGAGGTTACTCCGAACATTTAGTGCCTATTTCTCACTGTTAACGTTACTTTGCTTCTTTCAGTTTCACTCAAGGATCAGCTAAGCTGGCTGGTTTCACTTGCTGGATCTCGTGTAATAGCACGAGGCTGCAACATTAGGCTGCAAATGCTGCTAGGGAACGGAGACCTGCATTCTAACCTCACAGAGCTACCGGCGTCCTCCTGCCCGGCTACGGGGACAGACATCCTACAGCCTCATTAATTGCCCACATAAACCACCAATCAACAGTAACGCCGTCTCCCTGGCGCCCCCCTATTTCCCCCACGCCAACAGGGACAAGTACATAAAATGTCATTAACGATGCAATAATCTGCTGTTACATAGGACCTAGTGTCCCCAGATCTCAAAGCACCGGCCAGCCCCCCAGCACTGCCGGAGAGTAGGGAAGGGCTGTCGTCACATTTCACAGGTGGGGAAACTGAGGCCCAGAGAGTCTAGGTGATGAACAGGGAATCTGTAAAAGCAGCAAAGAATCCTGTGGCACCTTATAGACTAACAGAGGTTTTGCAGCATGAGCTTTTGTGGGTGAATACTTGCATCCGAAGAAGTGGGTATTCACCCACGAAAGCTCATGCTGCAAAACCTCTGTTAGTCTGTAAGGTGCCACAGGATTCTTTGCTGCTTTTACAGATCCAGACTAACACGGCTACCCCTCTGATACAGGGAATCTGTGACAGAGCAGGGAATTGAACTCAGGCCTGTTAAGGCCAATCCACTGTTGTAGCCACTAGGCTGCCTTGTCCTCGGTTCCTTTCCCCCCCCTCTATTCACTCCTGAAGCCCCGTGGATGGAGACTGCCTAGCCCCTTCCTCTGGACCCTCCCCTTGCTCTTGGCTTTCTGCCTTCTGCCACATTGCCCAAAAGGGTTCAAACTCCCTCTCCCCTTCGAATTGCTTCGGAACACTCCTCCCCCTCCACACCCCTCTTCCGGGAGGCCAAGCAGTGACTGCGAATCCCGGGAAAGGCATCTGAGTCCGGGCTTCAGGAGATGAAAACTGCTGCACTCGGAGAGCTGGTCGGTCAGTGCATCGTACGCCTGAACGGTGTCATTCTTCTGCTTAGATCAGAGGCTCTGTGTGGGAGGGACTGTGCCCCCCCCCCCCCCCCAGGTTTGGTCCATCACTGACCAGGTGGGTGGATCTCTAACAGTGACTCTACCAGGTGCACCAGGTCACTTTTCCCCAAGGTACGCGCATGCCATGCTGGGCTGCCCATGCCAGCGGGCTCAGGGCTGAGATGCCTTGCACTCACCTGGCAGACACAGCAGGATGAGACAGACTGCTCTCATGGTCACGGGGGGCAGCGGGGAGGAGCGAAGCAGCGCAGGAGGTAGTTGGATGAGCTTTGGGAAGTCTGGAAAAGAAGACGGGAGAAGGGATTAGCAGGAGGCTTTGGACGTCGTCCCAACCATGTCACTACAGGGACAATCCCTAGGTGCCGTCTGGGGATACTGCCGAGATGCCAAAGGGGCATTCTACACCCTCCTCTTGCTGATGCTTCACCACTCGTCTCCCAGGCCAATGGGAATGGAATTACTGTGGGCCGCTGGCTGGCCAAGTCGGACCCATTAACGGCTCCTGCACACTTAGCTCTAAGTTCTCCCACATAGAAACACCGAGAATTAACACCTGCCATTTCTGTGCCATCTTCCAGCCATGGGTCTCAAAGCCACAGGTCTCAAAGCCACTTGACAAAACATTAATGAGGCCTGAACTTCCCCCCTTTGAGGATCATCCTCCCATCACAGACACACTGAGGCTTGCAGAATTTAAGCGACTTAACTAAGGCCCCACAGTATGTCAGTGGCAGAGTAGAGACTGGAACCCATGTGTCCTGACTCCCCCAGCCCTTAACCACAAGACCATCCCTTCCTCCTCATCAGGAATCCAACAGCAGCCCCTCCGTGTGCCTGCTCCCTGCCAAGACCAGCTTATTTTTAAAAGGCGTCTTCCGTGCTGGCTACTATAATGGGTACAAGCCCCCTGATGCTGGTGGATCGGCGGAACCTGCAGCATTCCTTCCCTTCCTGATGGAAGCGGAGCATGTCCTCCATGCACATGGCAGAAAGCCTCATCGGAAAGCACTTCTCCAAGCTCTAACAAGAGAGGTCTGGCACCGATAGAATTGCACTGACTACAGTTCTACCAGGAGCGTCCCCAGTGCCTGTTGCTACCTGTCTAGGGCGCCGGGCTGGGAGCCAGAAGAGACAGGTACTGATACTGACGTGCTGCATGACCTCGGACAACCCCCATGCCTCAGTTTCCCCATCAGTAACATGAGGCTAATGTTACCGACCTTCCTTTGTAAAGCATTAGAGATCAGATGACAGGGGCTCCGTAAGAGCTAACTGACGATATTTCACCATTTCATTGTAGGTGAACATGATGCATTTCATTGCTCTGAGACAACACAGCAGACAGCATCTCTCACTGACCAGCCAATGCACCTTAATTCTGATTTATATCGCCCCATCTGCTAGCAGTCTGGAATCCTCCCCCCACATGAACGCACGCTTCTACCTCTGCACCTTTTCTCATCCCTCCCAACATTTCGAATGGCTAAAGCTTGACGCCACTCAGGTCTGGCCTTTCTGCCCCTCTGGAGATGGAGACAGAGGGGTGGACGGGCCAAACCTGAGTGGCACTGCGATCCTGTGCACTGGGTCCATATCCCACTCAGTTTGGGGGCCCTTGGCAAACTGCCCTTCAACCAGGACAGGGGTTTGGGGGGTCAAAGCAGGGCAGGCCCATGAAACCCAGAACTAAGGTTGCCAACTGTCTAATCACACAAACCCAAACACCCTTGCCACGCCCCTTCTCCGAGGCCCTGCCCCGCTCCCTCCATCCCCCCTCCCTCCGTCGCTCGCTCTCCCCCACCCTCACTCACTTTCACCAGGCTGGAGCAGGGGGTTGGGGTGCGGGAGGGGGTGCGGGCTCTGGGCTGGGGCCGAGGGGTTTGCAGTGTGGGAGGGGGCTCCGGGCTGAGCCTGGGGTTGGGGTGCAGAAAGGGGTGTGGGATGCAAGCTCCGGGAGGGAGTTTGGGTGCAGGAAGGGGCTCCAGGCTGGGGTGCAGAAGGGGGTGAGGGGTGCAGGCTCCGGGTGACGCTTACCTCAGGTGGCTCCCAGGAAGCGGCCAGCATGTCCCTCCGGCTCCTAGTGGGGGGGCGGCCACGGGGATGTGCGCGCTGCCCCTGCCTGCAGGCGCTGCCCCTGTTGCTCCCGGCCAATGGGAGCTGCAGAGCCGGCACTTGGGGTGGGGGCAGCACACGGAGTCCCCATGGCCACCCCTACAACTAGGAGCCGGAGGGACATGCTGGCTGCTTCTGGGAGCTGCGTGGTGCCAGGGGCAGGGAGCCTGCCTTAGCCCCGCTGCACCACCGGACTTTTAGCCACCTAAAATCTCCCGATTTGGCTTCAATAGCCTCTGGGAGATAGGGCCTGATTCCGGGAGACTCCCGGTGAAACCAGGACGGTTGGCAACCCTACCCGGGACTGTTGGGATGGACTGTTCTTGACTTGCAAAAAACCCCAAATTGTACCCATCCACCATCCCAATCCTGGGTCCTATGCATATTTCTGCCACTGCCCCACACTCTAGCTTTGCAACACCCATAGTAATCCAGTTCCAAGCTCCCCATCTAACAATGTGCTCAGCCCTGGCCTGCAATACCCTGGCTTCTCCAACACAGGGCCTGAAGAACAGAGGCCGCCAGGCAGAGGGAACCGTGCAATGCTGTATCCAAAGGGTGCCAAGAAGTGATGCTGCCAAACTCCTTGCACAAGTGACCGGGGCTGGATTTGAACCCGAGTTCTCCAGCAAGAAACAGGCAATGCCATCGGCCACTCTCCTTGGAGTGCTCAGCAGCCTGTGCCCACTGGTAACCCCAGTGCAGAATGCCGGCTGCTCCCAATTAAAATCCACAGGCAGCCTCTTTCCACTGGGGTGATGGAAGTTTCTGGAGGGCGAGCCCAGCCCGGCTAAGTGAGAACACACGCTGGGCTCCTTTTCCAAAGGTCACTTGACGTAAGCACGTACTCTCCTTGTTCTTGCTGTATCCACGCAGGGCGAACAGCTGGCTGACACCAAGCCAAGCGGCCTGCGGAGCTTAACATCTCCCCAAGCGTGTCCTGCTGGTGGGAGGTGAGCGAGAGCACCCTTCTCCCCCAAACAAGAGGTCTGGCTGAGTCACAGCGCTGCGGGGGGAGCAAGCTAAACATCTCCTGGCAATAGCCCATCATGGATGCTGGATTGGAGAGAGGAGGATCTGGGATCTCGGATACGGTTTGTTGTGAGCAGCATCAGAGTCACCAGCTCATCCTCACCCCAGCGCAGGGTTGGGGGGGGGGGATCTCAGTCCAGCTCCTAGCGGGACTGGTGTCTATATCACAAAGCCACCACCGTGGGGACAGACTTCTCCATCTCCTACCAGCAGCTTCAGCAGCAAGGTGAAGGACCATTGGAGACTGAATTCTCCCCCGACCCCTAGGGAGGGTCCCTCTGGGGATGGATGGAGGCACGCTGGTAGCGCAGGGACCCGGAGAAAGCCTGTACTGCCACCAATGTGAGATCTCTATCCTGTGGCTAAACAGAGGCCTTCAGTCCTGTCAATCCAGCACCGTTCACTTCCTGCTACTCCTAACAGGCCCCAGCTGAGGTCAGAGTCCCATTGTGCTCGGGGTGGTACATACACCCAGCAAGAGCGAGTCCTTGCCCCAGTGAACTTCCATGCAAGCCAGAAAGGGTAGGAGAATTCTGATCCCCACTGTAGAAACGAGGCGCTGAAGCACAGAGAGATGAGGTGACTTACCCAAGGTCACACAGGGAGGAACTGGACCCAGATCTCCAGAGTCCCAGTCCAGTGCATTAACCACAAAACCACCCTTCCTTCCAGCCTTTCACCCCCCCTAAGTTCACGTGAAATGGAAAGTCTTTCAATGACTCAGGTAAGAAATGGCTTTCAATCCAAGCCAACACAGGCAACCTCGCTCCATCTTCCTCCTCCGCCTCCCCGGGAGAGGCAAGGAGTGGGATGGCGACCTGATCTTGGAGCGGAACAGACCCATCTGCAAGGATCTCATCTCAGCCACTCTGGTTCAGGAAAACGTTGTACAAGTGGTGAGAATGTGATTTCTCTTGATCTACACCAGCCCAGACAACATCAATCCCCCTCCCATCACATGGGGAAAACAGGACCAGGGCTGTCAATGCTTAGCCTGACTTTACTCAGCTGTTTTTTCGCTGTTTTTAACACCAGGATCATCTGAAGCCAGGAGACCTCCCAAGGGGAAGCAGCTGGAGGCATCACGGATGGTGCCCTACGTGGAGGGAAGTCAGAGAAGTGACTCCAGGTAGCATCAGCCTCAAAGGAAGGCAGAACAAAGCAGTACCCCTGGGTGCATCTTGGGTGACCTCCAAAGATGGCCTCTGACTCAATCCAAAACCTCAAGCGATGGTCAGCCCTGACACGCAACTGTGCTGAATCGCTGCCCTGGCTTCCCAACGTTCATCTTAACGCCCTGTTCTCCTCTCTCAACACACAGGGAATTGCTTAAAAATGGTAACTATATCATCATAGTCCTCACACATTCATTAGTAGTGCTTGACTAACCACATGCTTCAGCATTCTCTTCCCCTCCCACTGAAACGCAGCCACCTCTGGGGTGGAACGTCATGGCTGTGCGATAGAGTGCAGTAGCACGAGGCCTGGCGGAAACTGTTTATTTGATGGAAAATTGGGGCATAGATTAAAGAATTTTTTTCGTGGAAAGTGTCTGCTTCCCACTGCAAATCTTAACTTTTAGTTGAACAACTGAATACCCCAAAAAATTTGATTCAGGAATGCTGCTGCGGTGCCTTCTGGGAGCTGGTGTTCAGGTGGCTCATGGCCCCATTCTCCTCTACAGGCAGGTTCCGACTACATCTGCTGTGATACACCATGATGGCTCAACAAGAAGGGTGACAGTGGTGCATCATGGGAGATGTAGTCTGACCAGGGAGCTGCCCCATAGAATAAAATGGAGGCATGAGACCACCGAACTAAAATTCCCATGAAGCAGTGGCTAAACAGTGCTTGCTATGGGGTCATTCCCCAATGCCCAAGGGGAGATCCTGATATAAGAGAAATAACTTAGTTGGATATTTCACTTTTGCCAGAAAGTTTTTTTTGGAAAAATTTCCTGAAGGGTCCCCAGTACTGCAGCATGTTAAACTACCTACCAGTATTACAATATCTGTACAGAACGCTCTAGCAATGAAGTGAACGTTTCCCACAACTAACAAGCTCTCCAGTAAAATCTGGGAAGCCAGGACCAACTATGGATGCTCCGTATCCCTTGCAGAACTAACAAATACACCAAAACAACTTCAGATTTGGGCATGAAACCAAAGACGTAGCCTGGTTTGCCCATGGAGAACAGAAAGCCAAGGTGTGTTAGGATACACCTGCACAGCAAAAAAACATGAGTCTTAGAGCCTCTGTCTACAGACTTGGGTTCATGGCCATGTAGACATTTCGGCTTGGGCTGGGGCTCTGAAACCTATCTCCCTTTCCAGGCTTCAGAGCCCGAGCACCAGCTGGAGCCAGACCGTCTACATGGCTATTTTTAGAATTGTAGTGCGAGCCCACTGATCCCAAGTCTGTAGACCTGGGCTCTGAAACTTGAAGCCGCTAGATTTTGTTTTGCTGTGTTGACGTGCCCTTAGTTACTAAGTGAGTGGATCCCAGGTTGGAGAAATCAGTCTTGGACATGAGATTCTATAAAGAAAGGATTGCTGGCATAATTCCTACCGATTCATTAAATACACTGTAAAAGCAGCAAAGAATCCTGTGGCACCTTATAGACTAACAGACGTTAGTCTATAAGGTGCCACAGGATTCTTTGCTGCTTTTACAGATCCAGACTAACACGGCTACCCCTCTGATATTAAATACACTGTAGCTTAAGTGGCTTTCATTTTGGAGTCCAGATCAATTTAATGACTTTTTCCTAAAAAAAAAAAAAAGTGGCCTGGGTTGCATTCCTGGGTCCTTGGGCAAGTCACTTCCCTGCCCTGTGCCTCAGTTTCCCCATTTGTTAAAAAGGGATGATTCTTTCATTCTTTTGTAACTAGGCTGACCAGACAGCAAGTGTGAAAAATCGGGACGGGGTGGGGGGTAATAGGAACCTATATAAGAAAAAGACCCAAAAATCGGGACTGTCCCTATAAAATCGGGACATCTGGTCACCCTATTTGTAACGTGCTTTGAGGCCTCCAGATGAAGAGTGCTAGATAATTACTAGGTATTATTAATGGGCGACACCCACACAATTTCTTGGTTTTAGACGGATCTGCAAATACTCATTTGAAAAGGTTATAAAGAAACAAAACGGAAATAGTGCTGTGGAATCTTCCACTGCTACAAGCGACAGGGACCTCGTGGCGATGGGTCACCTGACCAAGCAACTCCAGCAGCGTAGCGCCCCCTGGCGTCCTGCCGGGGCAGTGGGTTCATGCAGATGGCAGGACGCTGCCTCTTTCTTGCAGCAGCCAGGGGGCTTCGCAGAACTCGCACCTCAGTACTGATCAGAGCAGACACTGCTTAAGTTCAAGTGTTGTGCGCAGTGTTGTAGCCGTGTCGGTCCCAGGATATTAGAGAGACAAGGTGGGGGGAGGGGTCACATCTTTTATTGGACCCACTTCTGCTGGCGAAAGACAAGCTTTTGTGCTACACAGAGCTCTTCCTCGACACGAATACACCCTGCAGGTTGTACAGCTGCCAGCCAAAAGACTTGCTGGTGCAGCTTGTAAAGGGAGGGGGGGCGGGGGGGTGGTAACGTGCCAACAAAAAACACGTCTTTTTCTCCCTTCGCCTTTCCCGTATATTTTGCCCATGTGTTTACCGGCTTCTCTTGCAAAGATTCAGTTGCGACGGCTTATCCACCACTTGGACTGCTGCCGGGGTCTCGTTAGCGCCAGTGCAAGGTGGAACGCTGCTTTCCTCCCTGTTATCAGCGTATGACGCTTATTTCCCAAAACTCCTTCGTAACCAGCACCGCTAACCTGTGCTTAGCGGGCCTCTGTACAACCTTTACTATCAACTCCCCACCCTGAAAACAAAGGCACTTACCCACACGCTTAATTTAACCCACGGGAGTAGCCACTGTATCAGTCAAGTGCGGTGTGGGTATTTGCAGAATGGGAGCTGCAGGAACAGCAAATCACACGGGGAGGGAGGGGGGAAGGATCTGTTTTAAAAGATTCTTTTCCAGACTGATGTGAACTGAAAAATACACTGGCATAGATCGCCGCTTTGGTGTGTGTCCCTTTAAGAAATAGCCGAGGTACAGGGGTGGCGTGTGTGTGTGTGTGTGTGTGTGTAGAGTTAGATCACATAGCCAAACCCCGCAATTAGCACAGACTGTGGTCAAAAGCCTCCTATTTAAGGGGCCAGCGTACAGGTTGACAGTCCCATTTCTAATGCATCCAGCAGCTCTTTCCGAGCGTCCTTTGATTTCTCCATGCATGAATAGAGACTTGCTCTCCTGAGCGACAGGGGGAGAATTTCTTGTCTCTTTCTCCCCCCTCTGACCATGCCTGTTTTCCTTGGAATGCTCCCCGCCCTCCACTTTACCCACCCCCAAGGTCCTTCACTGGAAAGGAAATACTTGCTCGATGCTCTGGGCAAAGTGTCCTTAAACAGGCCTGGATGTAACACGCTTCATTCTTTAGCAAAGTTTCCTGGTATTTCCCCCCCTTTGAAGAAATGCTGCAGAAGTCTGCTTGCCTGCGCAGAGCATCGAAGGAGGCCATTGCTGCCCATGCTGATGCTCTTCTCCCCCCAATCCCCCTCCCCTCCCCTCCCCAGCCTCCAATCAATTAATCCAGGGCCAAACGCCCCCTTGATGCAATCAGCTTGAAAAGGAATGAGGTCAATGATCCAGAAAAGCACTTTTCCACAAGCAAGCTATGTTCCTCTTTGGGTGCTGGGGGACCCAGTCTGAGCAAAGGGGTGGCTGGGAGTGGGGCCTTTGCCCCAAGGCAGGAGGGTCTGGGCACCGGGCTAGACTAGACCATGCTGGGTTCTTCGGCATTTGCACGCGCTTGGCTTTCAGTGGTTTGCAGAGACGTGAGCCCATTTGGGAAGGATTCCTGGGAAGGCTCTGTGTCCCCCTTCCTAGGAGCAGTCGCGCCAGGCTCCCATCAAAGCACAAGCGATGCCGCGATAGCTTTGGGAAGCGAGATTCGAGGATTGCATTTAAGAGACAAACAACTGATGGTTAATTGTAGGCAACCGTGGAAAGGCGGAAGGTGCTGCAGAAGCTTCCATATGCAGCTCAGCCAATGCCCCTCGGTCCCCACACACAGCGCCTCCTGCTGGTCCACTCTTGCCTCTTTCCCCCTCCAGTTTGCCCATGTACCTCAATCCTCTCCTGCAACTTCCCACTTCCCCCGGCACTCCAGTCCTGCCCTCCATCACCCACAGCATTGCCAAGACACCTCAATCCAGATATCCAGCACCTCCTGCTATTCCAGCCCTAAGCCCTCCCACCGCTTTGTCTCCACACCCCGCAATCCTAACCTGCAGCCCCCGCGGCTGGCAGTGAAACACACAACATTACTGAGAGCTTATTTCTCCCTCGCTGGGGTGAAACGGACAGAGTTCGACTGCTCCCCTAGACCATAGATGCTCCTTGCGTCAAGGGGTATTTTGCATCTTGTGCATCACTGGCGAATGAATAGCAAGGACTACAAAATCCTCCAACATCTAGTCACTGGGGATGGGGGTCAGTTTGCGAGCCCCGGCATTTGTTTTTGGGTTGACAAAGCCACTTCGATTTTGCAAACCCTATTTTGTCTTGTTCTGGAAGCCCTGGGTACTTTCCATTCCCCATTCACATTTTAAATTCGCGATTTCTCTAGCTCCGTGATTCTCAACCCACGGCCCCATCAGCACACAGCTGCCGCCCATGTGACACCCTCAGGGCTATACAGGTAGTATTGGATGCGGCTCACAATGGGTTGAGAACCACGGACTAGCCCATCATCCTAAAGCTCAGCTGGCACGTCTGGGTGACTTGCATGTGGTCTGTAGGCTCTGTTCTCACCCCTCCCAATTACACTGTCCCTCCTCCCTTTCTTGTCTCAGGCTCGCCTCTGAGCGGCACATGAAGCCAATAAATCCAAGTCAAAACTTCCAAGCCCACCATGTTCCAGTGCCTTTGGAATCAGGCCAAATGAGCTTGCCCGTCCCTAATAACACACTTAACTCTTTTCCTGCCTCTTGTGTCTGAAGCGCTCCAATCACTTTACAGACACAAACTCTTACAAAGGCCCCTGTGAGATAGGCAAGGATAATGGTCCCCATTATACAGATGGGGAAAACTGAGGCACGGTCCAGGGAAAAGAGTTGCCCAAGATCATACAGAGACTAGAGTGAATGAGGCTCAATTGCCTCTTAATGTGGGGTTCACACAGAAGGTTCAAGTATCAGAGGGGTCGCCGGGTTAGTCTGGATCTGTAAAAAGCAACAAAGAGTCCTGTGGCACCTTATAGACTAACAGACTGTTAGTCTATAAGGTGCCACAGGACTCTTTACAGAAGGTTCAGTTAGCCCAGCAGACAGCAGCCTGCCCAATAGGCAACACACACTGATGAGAGCACACACTGTTCCAGCCAGTGGTGGACCAGCTCCAAGGTTTTAGTGCTAGTCTTTGAAGCCCGCAGTTGGCCAATCCTTGCTCCTTCAGGCCTTATCTACACTAGGAAAGATTCCTGCCCATGTTCCAGCAATGACAGAGCTGCGCTGGTGCTGGCCATGGGAAGGACACCTGCGTAGGTTTTTACCACACGTGCCGGTGGATCAAATGCCCGTGCCCTGGCTCTGCAGGCGCTGGAGCACGGGTCCTGCAGCATCTCGGAGCTTTGCTTTTCTCTCCCGTTGACGTCTACAATCAACGAAGACGCTGTGACTTGAAGAGCCCAGAGTCAACGCGCTGGGGCTGAGCCTTCCGCACCCAGGATGTGACGTGTCTGCACATGCACATGGACTCCAGAGCCGGCAGCCCAGAGAACAGGCACATGGGCAGCATCACAGGAAAGGGCAACCGCCTTGGGTTAGGGGGGTGGAAACATCCACAGGAGGGGGGACCCGCTGGAGCTGGTCACTGTTTCAAAAGCCTCCTTCCCCCACGGGCTGCATCTGGAGCTCTGCATTGAGGAGTCTGGTTCCAAGCCAGTACCCACCCTGCCGGGGCTATAAAGGAGAGGGGAACAGATTCAGAGTCCATATGGGAAGGGAAAAGGCCAATCCCGTCTTTTCTAGCGAGTGAGGTGAGAAGGCCGAAGACCCTGTTATCAGCCCACGTGAGCGGTGCGTTGGAATTCAGCTGCCGGAACTGGGGGTGCTGAGAAGGAAAATGGGGCCGCCTCCCTGCCCAGCTCCCCACCACTGCCAGATAGACCCAGGGCCCCTTCCTTTGGCATCCCAAGAGGCACTGGGACTCCTGGAGCCCCATCCTTTAGCCCGACCTGCCATGACGAGAGAAACACGTGGACTCATTGCTGCTTTTGACCATGGCTCAAGCCTGGCACTTGTCCAGCACTGCACTTGTACTTCCTCTACCCCAGAATCCAACCGCTCGTATGGGTGGATCCAGGAGTGTGCATCTAACTCCCACCTCTGACTTCTGCCTCCCTGGCTGCATTGTCCTGAGCCGCGCAGTGCTTCTGTTCCACCCTGCTGGACTCGGAGTTCTCACAAGGCGACGGAAGAACTGGGCCCATTCACACAGGCCTGGAAGGGCCCCCCTGACTGATCGAATCCAGGCCCCGGTTTATTGCTATTTGCCAGACTTCGAAAGTCACGTTATTCTATTTTTTTCTTTAAGTTACGGGGTTGAACTACGTTACTTCGTTGGGTTGTTAGCATGTGCGAGTGTGGTGAGCATAGGGTATGGGGAGAATGGCAACCCCACACACCAAGTCCTCTATCCACACAGCCAGGAGCGAGAGGGAAGTACAGACTCCATGGCCCATTCAGGCCTTAGCCCCTCGGCCAAGACTGCTGACAAAGGGATCAATCAGTCTCAGGTGGGGTGGCTGTGTGCGCGATGGAGACTGAGGACGTGGGCAGAGATCACGCTTTCGTCTGAACATTCGTATCCCTAAACAGCGGGTGGCAACACCCGGTTAGTTCAGCTTTTTCTAATCAATTCACTTACCCCTCAAAACCCAGCATTTATCTCAATGCGCTTCCCCATGCAGCGAGCGCGGATCAACTCTGTTCGTTCTATTTTCATCCCTACCATCCAAGATTGGCGACGAACTGGAATGGAATCAAAATTCAGAGCTAACCTGCCGAGGAGAGGCAGCATGGGCCAGGGGAGTCCATTCCCAGCTCTGCCACTGATCTGCTGTGTGACCTCGGGCAAGTCACTTGACCTCCTTGTGCCTGTTTCCTCTCCCACCCTTTGTCTTGTCTGTTTCTACTCTAAGCTCTTCAGGGCTGGGACTGTTTCTTATCAGGGGTCTGTCCACCACCTGGCACAATGGGTCCCTAATCCGGTCGGTACCCCTAGGCACTGCTGTCCAAAAATAAACAATATTGCTCCATGGAGTTGGTCCCTGGGCTGCACGATCCGTTTACTGATACAAAGGGCCATTACAAAGGATGGCCCTTTGCGCCTTAGACTGGTCACGGTGGCCACTGCTGGTTAGTTAATGTCACAGCTTTTCCTCTTATCTCCACAAGCTGCTGGGACCGGTCTCCACTTGGCAAGTTACTGAAATCACTCTTAGTCCGGAAAACGTCCAAGCGTAGACAAGCTCTGACTCTCCACAAAGCTGCATTCGAGCCACCAGCTCCCTCTGCCCCCGCCCCGAGTCCCCAATTCATCCTTTCAGATGACAGCCCCAGCCCCAGCTTGGGAAGCTCACCCAGGGGCATGCGGCTACATTCACTTTGGGCACGCCCGCTGCTCCCCACCAAGAGTGAGTGGTCGAAGGGTCCCAAGAGATGGGCACTAGCCATATGCATCTCAGTGCCTCATTCGGAGCAGATCAATGAAATATCATCAGTCAACAGGCACCAAGAAATCCCCCCCCCCCCCCACTCCAACTCACCTAGTGGAAGAACCCCATTAAATCTACCCCCGCACCCAGGCACAGTTGTTTTGCTATGAAAGATGTGGCTGTTCTGTCTGCTCAAGTTTATGGAGGAACTTTCCTTTCAGCTCTGTGCAGGGGTCTAGCGCTCCAAGAAACCAGATGTTTTTGTAATGCACATCTGGGAACAATCAATCTCGGAGAAAGAACAACACAGTCGCCCTCTTTCATTCAGTTAAACCCCACCTTCCAAAAGGCTTTCCCCCTCCCCCAACTTTTTACACAGCAATCCAGCTGCCAGAGTGAGAGAACAAAGAGAATGAGAGAGGTTTCAGGGGGTTTTTGGCCACTGAACAAAGGTAAAACTCACTGAAGTGGGCTTAATTCCCCCCACCCCGCGCACACTTTTTGGGGGGGGTGGGGGGGAGACATTAACAATCTTTTGTACAGTTAGTTTCCAGGGGGGGGGGGGAAGTTTGAGCTTTCTTCAAAAGTTAGGATATTTATAGATTTATTTCTTGGCTAAACATCTGTAATTCTACAATTGTCTAGTTCTAGATTTTAAAAATGTCCATCCCCCCCCCCAAAAAACCCTCTTTTTTCCAATCAAACTTTGGCCACTCAGAACAATTGCTTTTTGCTTAAAGCCCAGACAACAGCTTTCCAGAACTGAGCTTCACCTTAGAAACACAAACACATTTGGCAAGAAGCAAAAATGCAATTGAGGGGATTCCGCCCCCCCTTCCTCTATTCAACCAAGAAATTCTGCATATCCTCACTTCGAGCTAACTATACACTAAAATCATCCCTCCCATCATCCCTCAAGTATAACCCAAAGATGTCGCATCTCCAGCTGGGAAGTGTTCAGCTCCCCAAATCAAAGGAAACCTATAAGAATTGCTCTGCATATCCCAACAGGTCCTCTCGCCGCTTCTCATTTTCTTACCAGTTTGGGATCTATGTGCCGGTTTGGTCCTTTCCAAATGCCTTGATCTCTTCTGTCTGGTCTAAACGCTCCAAAATGGGACAAATAGCTCCCACCTCCAACATGATTGCACCACTGGGTCCTAATGCTATACCCAGCGCCTTCTCAGCCCTGCTTCCTTTACAGGGAAAATAGAAATGGAAGTTACTGCCCGTCACTGAATTGCAGGATTCTTTTTTAAACTCCTCAAACCCTAGTGGCCGTGAGATCAAGGAAAGAAGAGAGAGACTGGATGTTTTGTTTGGGGTCCTGATCCAGGATTGGGGGCTCTCAGGCACTTCTGCAATGCAGACAACAGAGGCTCAAGAGATTGGCAATGGGATGCAGAGCACTGGTGCCAACACAGCCCAGGACAGTGGTGGTCAGGCGTCATTCCCCTTCACCGGCTTTTCAGTGGGAATAACACACTGGTGGTTTTCGCCCAGGCCTCAGCAGACTAGTAGGCACCTAGCAAAGGCCCCATTATAATTCATCCAAAGTCCCGCTCCGGTCAATTGAGATATGTCTACACTGCACCGTAAACCCTGGCTTTGGGCCCAAATTCCCCTTCCATCCACACAGAGCTCGGGCCAGGGGCCCCTCTAGGCTCAGGTCCCTGGCCCCTGCTGTGGGTGGGCGTCCGAGTCCCACTGAGACTCAGGGCCAAGCCCTGTCACTTTACAGCGTGGACGCGGGACAAGCCGCAGACCCGAGTCAGGCGGTGCGTGTAGCGCAGTAGGGACGCGGTAAGACGGCTGTGAGGCCTGGCCAGGTCCAGCCTGAGCTCAGGCCTGGAAACAGCAAGTCCACGAGCGTGGCTCCCACAGGGCTGGGCTGGAAGTGCCGTGTGCTCCTTGCCCCAGAGACGGTCACCCGAATACACTCTTACTGATGAGTTGTATCGTGGTAGCACCTAGGAGCCCCACGACCACGACCAGGCCCCCACTGTGCAAGGTGCTGGACAAACCGAACCAAACCACCATCCAACCCTGCCCCAAAGAATGGCTGATCTAAGTCGGCTTTGGCTCTCAGTGTTTGGCAGTGAGAGCAAAGAGGCCAAGGACAGAATGGAATTCCTCTTTCCATGCTAGAGCGCTCCTCAGTGCCTAGAGGCATCCCTCCCAGTCACTCCTCCTAGGCCCTGGGGGGAAAACCAGCATGGGGGAGCTTGCACTATTGCGGCCTCTGCTGCTCCGTTTTGTGGTTAGAAGATGGCAGTCCACAGACCAGCAGCACTACATTGCAGTAAGAAAGCGAAGACTGTTCCCAGATCTTCAAGATCCGCTGCACTATAGCCGTGCAAAGTACTTTACAAAACTGGATACTATCCCCATTTTACAGATGGGAGGACTGAGGCACAGAAAGGGGGAGTGATTTGTCTGTGGTCTCACCGAAAGTGAGGGAAAAACTGGGAACAGAACCCCCAGACTCCATTTCTCAAACCACTTGGCCCTGCAGTTGCCCTAAAAATAGAAAACACAAGATTAAAATACCCCCCCCCCCCTGCAAAGGCAGGAATATTGCTGGCTGAGATTTTTTTTGACAAATCTTTTTTTTTTTTTGTTAAAAAAAATGCCCGTTTTCTGAAACCCCGACGTGTTCGCGAAACAACGCTGGGTTGGACACATTTCCTGCCTTGAAAAACGACAAGGAAAAAAGTTTTTTTTTAAATGTCAAGATGTTCTCCACCCAAAAAATTCCAGTTTTCTAGTTTGAAATGACTTTTCATTTAGAAATGTAAGCCATTAGACTGAAAAAATGGTTGAAAAGAAAAAAAGGCAAAAATCAAATATTTCAATGGACCTGAAATGGGGAAAAAATTGGATTTTCAGTTTGCAAATTTCTGAACTTTTGANGGGGGGGGGGGGGGGGGGGGGGGGGGGGGGGGGGGAAGAAAATGAACACTTGAAAATATTCACTGGAGAGGAAAACCATTTCCTGCCCATGTCTAGGCAGAATATAATCCATATTGCCTCTCAATAGAGGTTGCATTAGTGTTAAACTGATACTACATTGGTTGTAAACAGGACCTATTTCAGTAACACAGAAGTAGAGGATCTGTTTGTGTTACCTCTTCTTCCAGGCTTTAGATTGATAGGAAGTAGGGCTGACAACTCACGCGATTAACTAAAAAAACTTAATTGCGATTAATCGCACTGTTAAGCAATAGAATCCCAATTAAAATGTATTAAATATTTTGGATGTTTTTCTATATTTTCAAATATATTGATTTCTATTACAACACAGAATACAAAGTGTACAGTGCTCACTTGATATTTTTGATTATCATTTTTACAGTGCAAATATTTGTAAACAAAAGAAATTGTATTTTTCAATTAACCTCAGACAAGTACCGTAGGTGCAATCTCTTTATCCTGAAAGTGCAATTTACAAATGTAGATTTTTTGTGTGTTACATAACTGCTCTCAAAAACAATGTAAAACTTTAGAGCCTACAAGTCCACTCAGTCCTACTTCTTGTTCAGCCAATTGCTCAGACAAACAAGTTTGTTTACATTTACAGGAGATAATGCTGCCCGCTTCTTATTTACGTCACCTGAAAGTGAGAACAGGTGTTCAAATGGCACTTTTGTAGCTGGCGTTGCAAGGTATTTATGTGCCAGATATGCTAAACATTCGGATGGTCCTTCATACTTCGGCCACCATTCCAGAGGACATGCTTCCATGCTGATGATGCTCGTTAAAAAATAATGCTTTAATTAAATTTGTGACTGAACTTCTTGGGGGAGAACCGTATGTCTTCAGCTCTGTTTTACCCGCATTCTGTCATATATTTCATGTTATAGCAGTCTCGGATGATGGCCCAGCACATGTTTAGTTTAAGAACACTTTCACTGCAGATTTGACAAAACACAAAGAAGGTACCAATGTGAGATTTCTAAAAATAGCTACAGCACTCGACCCAAGGTTTAAGAAGCTGAAATGCCTTCCAAAATCTGAGAGGGACGAGGTGTGGAGCTTGCTTCCAGAAGTCTTAAAAGAGCAACACTCCGATGCAGAAACTATAGAACCCAAACCACCAAAAAAAAAATCAACCTTCTGCTGGTGGCATCTGACTCAGATGATG
Organism: Platysternon megacephalum; assembly: GCA_003942145.1. Taxonomy (NCBI): domain Eukaryota; kingdom Metazoa; phylum Chordata; order Testudines; family Platysternidae; genus Platysternon; species Platysternon megacephalum. Next base: position 17,202,402 of record QXTE01000014.1, on the reverse strand, counting down.
AAAATGAACATGTGTCGGTCCGCTCTGCTTTGGATCCTTATTGAGCAGAACTCGTCATCAGCATGGACGCATGTCCTCTGGAATGGTGGTTGAAGATGAAAGGCCATATGAATCTTTAGTGCATCAGGCACATAAATATCTTGTGATGCTGGCTACAACAGTGCCATGCGAACACCTGTTCTCACTTTCAGGTGACACTGTAAACAAGAAGCAGGCAGCATTATCTCCTGTAAATTGTAACCAAATTTGGTTGTCTGAGCGATTGGCTAAACACGAAGTAGGACTGAGTGAACTTGTAGGCTTTCAAGTTTTACATTGTTTTATTTTTCAATGCAGTTACTTTTTGTACATAATTCTACATTTGTAAGTTCAACTTTCATGATAAAGAGATTGCAGTACAGTACTTGTATGAGGTGAATTGAAAAATACTATTACTTTTGTTCTTTTACAGTGCAAATATTTGTAATAAAAAATAAATATAAAGTGAGCACTGTATACTTTATATTCTGTGCTGTAATTGAAATCAATATTTGAAAATGTAGAAAACATCCAAAAATATTTAAATAAATGGTATTCCATGATTGTTTAAGCGCGATTCATTTTTTTTTAATTGCTTGACAGCCCTAATAGGAAGTATGATAACTTTGATTTTGGAAGGTTGTTTTTTTCTGGACATACATGTATTCACACATGCACCCTGAGAGAGCATCCATCAGATGGTAATAAGGATGAAAAATCCAAGATGAGGGAGGAGAGCTTTATTCTCACTGGAAAAAATAAAGACTTCAAAGCAAACGACACAAACGTTTTAAAACTGTGCACAATGAAAGGTAAGGGGGGCAAGGTAATATTTTTTACTGGACCAACTTCTGTTGGTGAGATAGACAAGTTTTCAAGCTCTGTGTAAGCTCGCAAGCTTGCTTATCTCACTAACAGAAGTTGGTCCAATAGAAGATATCACTTCACCCACCTTGTCTCTCTAGTATCCTGGGACCAACACAGCTACAACCACACTCCCTACTAAAATGAAAGATGTGAGTTGCCAGAGAAAATTATTCGTACAGCTGAAAGGTATGTGCAAAACAGGGGACATCAGAGACATAAGCAAGTAAAGGCACTTTTTTAAATTAAAGCTTGTTAACATGGAGATATACCTATCTCATAGAACTGGAAGGGACCCTGAAAGGTCATTGAGTCCAGCCCCCTGCCTACACTAGCAGGACCATGTACTGATTTTGCCCCAGATCCCTAAGTAGCCCCCCTCAAGAATTGAACTTACAACCCTGGGTTTAGTAGGCTAATGCTCAAACCACTGAGCTATCCCTCCCCTAGATGTTAAGGTTTAATGTCAACAATTTAAAGTCTAGTTAACCTCACATTTGCTCAAGAAGCGCTACGGAATTTCAGAGAGTTTAAGGCCAGAAGGGGATCATTAGGTCATCTTCTGTATATCACACCCAACTAAATTTCGCGTAGTTACCCTTGCGGTAACTTGGGTTAGACGAAACCATTTCAGCCCTCAGGAGACTGACTGTTGCGTGCCACAGGCAGAGACCAGGAGAGACCAAAGTGCCACCGATGCTGGAAGCTGGAATTGATTAGGCTGATGATCTTAGCAGGTGACCCATGCTTCATGCTGCAGAGGAAGGTGAAATCCACCCAAAGTCCCTGCCAATCTGACCTGGGGGAGAATTCTTTCCCAACCTCAAATCTGGCCATGAGGAACACCCAAAACACATGAGCAAGACATCAGCCACGCATCTAAGAAAGAAGGTTCTCTGTATCGTCTCAGAACATAGGAAACAGGACAGGGTGGACCAATCTCCAGCTGTGGCTAAGCTGGGATGCTTTAGAGGAAGGTGAAAGGAAACCCCAGAATGCATCCAAGGGAAAGAAACTACAGAGAATGGTAACTTTTCCACCTTGTAGAGCTCTGTAACAGGGATGGGGCTCTCTATCCAAGTCCGTAAGTTGCTTTAAAAACGCTAGTGAGAAGGTACCATTCTCTAGGCTTCTAAAGTTACTTCTGTAGAACCCTGTGGGTTTCATCCCTATTAAGTTCTGGAGGAATGTTCCATAGGGCATTCCTTTGAGAGACCTTCAGATGCCTGGAACTGTGAACCCAAAGAAACTATAAACTAGCCCACACCTGGTTCTGCTGCTAGCTGCTTGGATTGTCAAGCTCTTTGGGGCAGGGACGGTCTTTTTGTTCTGTGTTTGTACAGCGCCTGGCGCCATAGGGGCCTGGGCCATGACCGTGGCTCCTTGGCACTACTGCAACGACACTGATGTTTCTCGTACAGAGCTACAGAAAGCAAATACGTTCTATAACGTCTGCACATGGACTTTGTTGTATCAGCATCCTCTGCACATCACCAGTGATGCCTACTCTCTTACCCAATAGCATGGAACATCCTCTCCAAACCAGCCCTCCAAGCCACTACTCTGTCCTCCGATTCCCTCCTCAAGACGTTTGTGGAACAGCTATTTAAGGATGTGGCTGCACAGGTCAAAGGAGGGTCCCCGGACTACAGGGCGAGGGGATGAGCTGCTGCCCGTTGCCACTTACAGCTGGCTCGCTGCAATGCCATGCAATGTTTGGCTAATACAGCCGTTGAATTGTTAAACACAAGTGCTCTGTGCTGCAAGATCACCACCACAAAAACCATTTCTATCATGATGCCTATGGAAAATTGCCAGCTGATCATGGCCAGGTAGGTGCCAGTAGGGACTTCTGATGTTTGTCATCTAAAGAAGGTAACTGACTTAACCATCCAGCTTCCTCCACAACTTGGTTTTGATTCCTGTTTCCCTCCCAACCTCGTTATAATAGTTAACCCACTCGTTGCATTTTGTCTTGAGATTGCAGGCTTTTCAGGAAGAGGCCACCCTTCATTCTGTGTTTGCACGGCTCATGGTGTGATAAGGTCCCAGGCAGGATTACAGCTGGGTGGGAATTTTCTGACAATTTGGTTTAAAAAAAAAAAAATTATTGAAAAAAACCACGTTGTCAAAAACCAAAACCATTTGTGAAACAGGACGGGGTTCGACGAACTTCCTGACTTGAAATGACGTTGAGAAAAAGTTTTGACATTGTCGAAATGAAAAATTCCAGTTCTCCTGTCCGAAACTGCCTTTTGTTGGGAAATTTCAGCTAATTAGCATGTAAAAGAATGGTGAAGAAAAGGGTCACAATCGAAATGAAAATGTTTCAATTGACCTGTAAATTTTTTTTGGTTTTATTCGGGTTGTGAATATTTTCAGAGTTGACTTTTCGTCCCCAAAAAGTTTTGAACTCTTGAAAATACGCATGGTGTGGGAAAACCATTTCCCACCCAGCTCTAGGCAGGACTGGGACCTCCAGATGGTACCTTAACACAAAGTAACCATCACCATCTCAACAGGAGGGGACAGGTGGTCAGTACAGGGCTAACATACAAACCATTCTGATGAGGCCCAGGTTAGAGGCGTGAGTCACCTGTTTGCATACACATACTCCATGCGACTTGACCTAGAGTATAAATGGCAGGGTAGCCGTAGTAGTGCAGCAGAAAATACAGACCCACTGGCTTCAGGGTGGGGTTTTTTTGGCCGGGATCAGCTGTGCCACCACTGATGCTGCTGCAGCTACGCTGCTATTTCTCCTTGCGCTGCCTCGATGGGGCAGAGGAGACACACCCCTGGCTCGTTGTGTAGACGTAGTGGGGGCCAGCAGACACCCACAGCCGGCTGGCAGGAAGCGTGCCAGGCCCCTCCTCTCCTTGGACGAGGGAAGACTGTAGGTCTATCGGGAGACAGGGTGGGAGGGACTGGAGAGAGATTTGGACCTGGTGGAGAACGTGAGGCTTCAGCCATTCTGCCTGGGCTGTGGTTGTAAGCAAAGCAGCCCCTTGCCTGAAGTCCACCACCACCACCACCCGTTGCCCTTATGCAGCACCTGAGGGATAGCTCAGTGGTTTGAGCATTGGCCTGCTAAACCTAGGGTTGTGAGTTCAATCCTTGAGGGGGCCATTTGGGGATTTAGTTGGGGATTGGTCCTGCTTTGAGCAGGGGGTGGGACTAGATGACCTCCTGAGGTCCCTTCCAACCCTGATATTCTATGATTCTATAACCCCACCCTTTGGAGGAAGCCGAGGACTAACCTCATCTGTAAAAAACGGGGTAACAGACTGAGAAAGACTAAACAATTTGCCCGAGGTCACCAAGCAAGTCAATGGCAGAGCTGGGAGTAGAAGAACACAGGAGTCCAGACTTTTGGGCTTTAAACCACAGGACCTTCCCCTTCCCTGTACCTAGTAAATCCAGATACTGAATCTCAGCTGAGCACTCAGAAAATGAATTACGAACAAAGAGCCCCACAGATCCCTGTGGGAGAGACAGACAGACCCACCGGCCTGGGAACATTCACTGTTTATTTTGCCTGGCCTTGGCGTTGATGTTAGCAATGGCGGCTGCCGCCTTTGTCTAGACGTTCCGTGTGATCGTCTGACAAAAGATGCGAGCAAACACATTAAACTGCTGGGTGCACATCCAGAGTCGGAGCCTGGCCGGCTGGCTGCTGCCAGACCCACAAGGCCGACTTTGAACTTGACAGCAGGATACGGCAAGCGGCCACTAACCCGCCAGCTCCCCACACCGAGGCTGGAGACGAGGGAAGCAGAAATGAGCATCCCATCCCGCTCGAACGTGGATCTGAGCTCCCTAGAACATTGGGGTGGTTCCAACTTCAGAGCCAGACTTTATAAACGTGGGTCTTTTCAATTGGAACCCGAATGAGGATCTGAACCCAGCACTCCAAGGAGACAAGATGTTGGCAGAAACTCTAGCACGGAAGACTTTTGTTCGCCCTCTGCCCAGGATCCTGCACTGCCCAAAGGGCACCGGCAGCTTGCTCCAAACCTGATGGATCGAACGAGCAAAATGAGACATTTCCTCCCCAAAGGAGCTTTGATCAGCCACTGAGTTTCAGGGTGAGTTGAGGGGTGACGTCCTTTAGACCCTTTGAAAATCCTACCCTAGGGCAATGAGTGAGTGAATGGGAAGACCCCCCTGCTGGGCTTCCCCCGGCCACAACTACAACCTGCCTCAAAACCATCACCCAAAGTAATACCCTCCTCCGCACCCACCATCCCAGCAACCCATGCCCCACTCCTGCCTGTCAGCACTGGCTCCTCCCACAGGTCACTTCTCCCCCCCCCCCCGCCAGAGTCCCATCATGCTCCTGGCTCTGCCCTGCTGGCCGTGATCTCCCTCTGGAAAGGGACACCTCCCCAAGGGACGGCAGCAGGGCAAGCCACAGCGGAGACACTCCCGACTCCCGCCCGCCAGCGGTTGTGCAGTGGCTGCCATTAAGTGGAGCCTTTTCTGAGGCTGCCAGACAGACCGACCGACCTACCCAGGGGTTCTCGCTAACCCTCACTAACACAGCTGGGGTTCTGAAGGGAGATACCCGTCACTCCCCATGCCCCATAATGCACCCACTCACGGCAGGTTCTTACCCCCTCACCCCGTTTCGTGATCATTGCATTATCCAGCTTCCTGAGGGACGTAAGCAGGAGCCGTGCTTCCAACCACCCCCCTAGAAACAAGGCTATGCTCCTGAGCCGACCAGCCCCGGAGCGTCCCTGCTTGCAAGCTGCCCTGTCCCTCTCTTACCGCTGCCCTCTTCAGAGAGGCGCACTCTGCTCCAGGGGAGCTAATGAGACTCACCTGGGCTGGCTGAGGGGCACTGCACCTCCCTACAGCTGCTAGCACTTCCTCAGTCAGTGGAAGCTGGGACCATTACTGGCTTGAAAGTTTTCCACCTCGCAGGAGCCTGGCTGCTCTGCTACCAAAAGAATTTGGTTGTGGGGATGAAGGAGGAAGAGAAAAAAATCAGAAGAGGAAACATCATAGGTCAGGAAGCCTTTGTGACAAGAGTGCTTATGTCTGTATATACGTAAAGAGTTTATGGCTAACAGGCCAGTAGATGGCACTCAAGGATGGGGATCATAATGCCTGGGCGGAGCCGGGTTGAAAAGTTTGAGATGGACCAGTTGTCCGTTGGAAAATGCAACTGTCGAAATGAAAACTTTTCCTAGGAATGTGTCGATTTCGACAAAATGTGATGGGGACAAAACCAGAATGATTCTCTCTCATTTCACTGATGTTGAATTAATGAATGAATAATTCATTCCAATAACCAAAGCACAACATTGCTTCGATCCACTTTGGCTATTGTGTGCGCTTATATTTAATATTTCTATTAGAACGACAAAAGTTAACAACACTGATTGCCATTGAGTGGGTCAGGCTCTTAACATGGCCTCTTAACGCCGCTGTAACGGTTTGCGTGTGGACACAGGCCCAGTCTGGCTGTCCCAGTGTTTGGAAATGGTTTCCAAACAAGTTTTACAAGCCCTAGTGTGGACGAGGTCATATGGCCAATAAAAAGTGCAAACAAACTCCGGACCTGAAAAGCAGCAGCTGTGTTTGGAGACAGGCTCCAGAAACCACTGAAGCTTCTTTACAGCTAAAAACCAGTTTCTTGCCCGCAAAAGAATTTACGAACAGTACAGGCCCCAAAGCTTCATTTTCTCTCTTCTAATCTTGCTCAGATCTGCAGAAGAGGCACGTTGTGTGTCATTGAAAGTAGACCCATAAGGAAACGGACTCAGAGGCTACGGCTTCTCCTCCATAGCCTCAAGCTCAAGTCTCACATCGCCCTCTAGTGGGCATTTGCAGTACCTTTCCCAGGCCTGAAGATGAGCTCTGTGTAAACTCAAGCGCTTGTCTCTGTCTCCATCTGAAGCTGGCCCAATAAAAGATATCACCTCCCCCACCCTGTCTCTCTAATTCGCAGATGGGTGGAAATACTGAATCAGTGTGTGCAAATGCAGATCAAAGCAGATTCAAAAGACCAGTGAAGTCAATGGACAGACTCTCTCTGACTACAGTAGGCTTTAGATGAAGCCCTTATCATCGGAGAAGGCCTCTGAATAGGACAGTTGGACGGGTCTTTGTATACTCCTCCTTGGTGACGTCTGTGTCAGATATTCAGGTCTGAAGTCACAAGTTATTAAGCAGCTGAGCAGAATCCAAAGTCGGAAAGTAAAAGAGAAGCTACAGATTTCTATCCAGGCCGTGCTCTCCGGGCTTCTTGCTGGGGCTGACGGAAGTCTCAGCAGCCCGAATGCAACGGAATGATTTCCTTGCTATGCACAATGCCATAGGAAATCTGACTCACTCTCAAATACCTCTGCTGGCTCGGCTCAGGAGCAGGCTTCATAGACCAGTCTGGGAACCTCAGCCAGTGACTTCTGCAGCAAGCCCATAAGAGCTGTTGGAGCTAGAGCACATCTTTTGGAACGTCTTGATTTAAAGGCGTCACGTGATAGAGAATCCACCATGCCCACTGGTAAGTTGTTCTAACGGTGAGTTACCCTCAGTTAAAAAATGGGCTCCTCATTTCTTGTGTGAATTTTTCTAGCCTCAGTTTTCTGCCTTTGGATCTCTGCCACTTTCAAGAACGGTCTATTATCAGAAATCTCTTCCCCAAGTAGGCATGTGTAGACCATGATCAAGTCACCTTCTCTTGGATAAACTAAATAGACTGATCTTGGTTAGTCTCTTACTAGCTTTCCAGACCTGAAATTGTGCTTGTAGCATTTTTCTGAACCTTTTCCAATTTGTCAACATTCTTTTTGAAGAGTGGATGCTAGAACTGGACACAGTTGTCCAGTGATAGGTTCACTGATACCTCCATACAGAGGTAATACCACCTCTCCCTACTCCTACCCAATACTCCCCTGCTTATACATCCAAGGGTCGTATTTGCCCGCTTAACTACAGCATTGCACTGGGCGCTCATGTAAAATTGGTTATGCACCAAGACCCCAAAATCCTTCTCAGGGACATTGCTCTCCAGGACGCAGTCATTTGGAGAAAAGCATAAACAAGAACCAATGGCCAGAAGCCGAAGCCAGACAAATTCAAATTAGACACTATTTTTTTAACAATGACGGTGATTAACCATTGGGGGAGTGGTGGAGTCTCCATCAATTGATGTCTTCAGATCAAGACTTTATGGAAGAGACGCTTTAGCCAAACACAAGTTATTGGGCTCAATACAGGGGTAACTGGGTGAAATACTTGCTGTGAAATACAGGTCAGATGAGATGATCTAACGGTCCTTTCTGGCCTTAAACTCTATGAATTCTGGCCTTAATCATAAGGGTGACTGTGACAGTCTGTACCCCTATCATAGTCCTGTAAAAGGGGTGAACATAAATTTTGTACAAAGTATGACTTGTGAGGTATCATTTGCGAGCTCATAATTTGCTGATCGTTATTATCCTGGTTACATGCAATGTTGCCACATAGATTTCAAGTTATAGGATTCCTTGTATGATATTAGACATGTTCCAAGTGGTTGGGATTATTTAGTTGGGGATTGGTCCCGCTTTGAGCAGGGGGTTGGACTAGATACCTCCTGAGGTACCTTCCAACCCTGATATTCTATGATTCTATGAAATCTGGAGGGGAGAAGCCACAAACCAGTTCCCCAGAGAGAAAAATGTAGCCAACGCCTCAGCCAGGTGTCAACAAAATCAAATGGATCATCGCCTGGTTAAGTAGCCACTCTTTGGCAGGAAAGAGGATGTGGGTGAAAATTTACATCTTGACAAAAACAACTGGGGGTTCCCATCCACATAGACTTTCTGTCTCCTGAACCTCAGCTGGAGATGATTCTTGAAGAACAGAAAGAGCTAAAAATGGAGAGAGGAGATGCTCCTAATGGTTCCTCCTTTCTCTCTTCCCACAGCATCCACGACACCTGAAGAACAAAGGAAACAGCTTTGGACTGGGGGAGGGATCCTGACTGAAACATTCAGCCAATAAGCTTGTGGTGAGAGAGACCTTGGCTTTGAATTTCCTCTAGCTTGTTCAGTTTGGCCAGGGGTAGGCAACCTGCGACACGCGAGCTGATTTTCAGTGGCACTCACACTGCCCAGGTCCTGGCCACTGGTCCGGGGGGCTCTGCATTTTAATTTAATTTTAAATGAAGCTTCTTAAACATTTTAAAAACCTTACTTACTTTACATACAACAATAGTTTAGTTATATATTATAGACTTATAGAAAGAGACCTTCTAAAAACGTTGAAATGTATCACTGGCACGCGAAACCTTAAATTAGAGTGAATAAATGAAGACTCATTACACTACTTCTGAAAGGTTGCCGACCCCTGAGTTAGGCATTAGTTGCAATTTACTTTTATTTTCCTGTAACCAATTCTGACTTTTATGCTTCATTACTTGTACTCACTTAAAATCCATCATTCTGTAGTTAATAAACTAGTTTTACTGTTTTATCTAGACCAGGGTGCTTGGATCGAAGTGTTTGGGAAGCTCCATTTGGGATACAGGATCTGTGCACATAATTTTCTATTAATAAGATGACGGACTTTCTATGAGCTTGTGTTGTCCAGGAGAGGGCTGGGCAGTACAAGACATTTCTGGGGGAAAGTCTGGGACTGGGAATTTGCAGGTGTTACTCTGCAGTGTAATTCAAGGGTGGCTGGCTGTCGCACTCCTGCAGTATAACTCAGAGTGACTTACATGCTGGAGGCTGTGTGAGCGCACATCCGGAGTGGTAGCTTTTACAGCGAAGCAGTGTAAAAGGAACCGTAGGTTGGAGAACTGAAGGGACACAGCTGTTCACCAGGTCAGATTGTACCCTGGGTATGTCACAGTGACCTGTTATTCTTTGTTCATAGATGTGTGACCTTGCATTTGGCAGCGTTAAAATGGGTTTGTATCAGTAAAGCCATCAGACTGTGCAAGTGACAGAAGAAGCGGATATAAAAACAAAAATACCACGACCAACAGTACTCAGTAAAAAACATGAAAAATAATGACTATTACTGTTAACTTATTATTTGAAGAAAGGATTTTTTCCATGTAATCACAAATACATGTTCACAAATACAATTTCTTGGTAGACACGTGTTAGTCTCCGGGTAGCCCGGTTCGATCTCAGTACCTGTTCTCCATTACCTAGTTGTGATGCACCTGGGAAACGTAGCCCCTCGGAATTAAATGGCACAAGCTAGTTTTCAAGAAAATAATGTTGATTTATTAGATACACTCAAAAAAGCAACACAGCGAAGTTGGAGATTGTACATGATTTACACACACACACACAAACACACACACACACACACACACACACACACACCCTCTCTATATACTTTGACGAATAAAAATAGAGCTTACATCCTACACATCCGTTTCAATTGCATCACTTTGCCGACGCGTCACCAGTAACGTTCTAGCAGAGGACCCATCAGCAGTGGAAGTGCACAAACCTGGCTTTCAACTGGAATCTGGCCCGCAGCGTCTCGGTTACAGTGGTGGCAAATGACCCAGCTTTTTGGAACAGTAGCAGCAATCCATGCGCTTCCCAAGAGTGGAGGCAAGGATCGGTTTGGATGGACAGTAGAGCCGACTGCTACAATTCTACCTGCTCTGACGAACAGGCGAGGGGGGGTGGAATAAATACAGCTCTCAACTATATTCTTAATTAAATATCTCTAATCCCATCCTCTGTCACGTTCCAGCAGCTCATCATGCCTGTCTCTCAACGAGCGCTGAGCATCACACGTGCCAGGTAACACTCTCGTTTGCTACAGCAGCTGGGTTGCAAACAGGTCCGGGGAGCTAACAGTGTCTGCTACGCGTGGCCGTTCGGAGGTCACCGCCTTGTCTGCGGACGGATGCAGGCGGCTTGTTCACAGTGAGAGGAGCCACAAGACGAGTGCAGCACCATGGCAACAGAGGCCATCTTTTATTAGTGGCTTTTAACACCAAGGACACAAGGGTGCGAGATGGGAGGGGTTCCCCCTTTTCAAACATTGCCCCCCTCCCCCATCCCTCCCTGACAAGGTGCAACATAGCTGTGAGGACCGCTCCACGCCCAGTCCAGGACAAATCACCCAGCTGTGGATCTGACCCAGTCACCCACAGCGAGTGGAAGAGGGCGGTCCCACGGGGCATGAAGGATCAGCTGGGGCCCCTTACGGGGAAGGTAACCATTCGACGGGGCCCTGTGACTACGACATAGCAGCTCCTCTTCCTGAGTCACAGGCGCGACTGGACCAGTCACTTGCCTGTATCTAATCCCGACTGGCGCTTGAGCCAGGCACGCCAGAGATCTGGAATAGTTTTCCGAGCGGAGGGCAGCTGCTTCTGTGGTAGTGCTGCTGAGGGCTTCCCCGCTGTAACCCCACCTGCCCTGCTTTCCAGAGCGAGGGCGGGTTGAGTACTTGCACCCCAGGGGAGGTGGGCTCCCCGGCCCTTTCTCTGCCTCCCGCATCCATCCCCTGAGACGAGCACCTTGGGGCGATCAGCGTGAGGGCTGGGCACCGAGAACCCTGCAGTAGCCAAAGCCCATGGGGAAGGCAGCGATGGACAGATGAACATAAATAAATGGAGCTGGATCGGGGAAGGCCGGAAAGCTCCCCCAGGGTGTTGCTGGATCACGGACACTGCCCTGGAGCGAGGGCTCTCCAGGAGCCGGGGCTAGCTCCCGGAGATGGACATTTTGGGTGTGGCGAAGAGCGGCTCGTTCAATGGCGGCCAGGACGGCTGCTGCTGACTGAGCTCCTGCTCCAGCCTCTTGAACAGCTTCTTGGAGGCCCTCTTCCGGCGCAGCTTCTGCAGGCAGTTGAGCATGCCGTGATCCAGGGCAGTCTGGGGGGGGAGGACGAGAGGGACGTGGGGTCAGGGCAGGGAAGGGGGGGGGAGCTCGTACCAGCGTCCAGCTCCCTTCCCAACACACCCACAGCATTCCAGGGGACGGGAACGGCTCATCGGCCACCTGTCCCTGGAGAAGGGGTGAATCCGGGCAGGGAGGATAGGCCTGGATCAGGACTGTGCTGGGGAGCCCGTCAGAAGGGCCCAGGCAGGGAGCCCACACTCATGCCAATCCAGAGCGGTCCCCTCTGGCTGATGCACTCTGTAGCACTGATTGGCTACAGCGGTCCCAATACTTTTGAGGGTGGCACCCCCCTTACCCCTGTCCGCGCCTCCCCCCCCGAGCCGGGGCTGGGAGCGGGACCGCGGCTTGGGGTGTGTGGGTGGGTGGGAGGAGGGAGCGATGAGGACAGGAGTAAGGGGGCTGAGGCTGGGAGTGGGTTTGGGGGCGGGAGCGGAGCTGCAGCCAGGCTGCGGTGGGGGCCGGCAGTCAGGCCCCTGGCCAGGCGCGGCTCCACTCCCAGCCTTGCCCTCAGCCTTGGCCCTGGGCTGTGGCTGGGGCCAGGGCTGTGTGGGGCCGGGGCCGTGGCTGGGAGCCTGACCGGAGCAGAGCTGGGGTCGGGTAGGGGCTGGGTGGTGCTCCCCCCACCTTCGTGGGGGCTAGCCTGGACCCTGCGCGCCCCCCGGACCGTCCTCCACACTCCCCTAGGGGGGCGCACCCCACACTTTGAGGACCTCTGCTCTAGAAGGAGCAGTGCCCAGCACTCCCCAGCCCATTGGGAACATTGACCCGTGGGGGGCTTAGTGAGGGGCGCTAGTAAGGGTGGGATCCCACAGGAACCCTGCCCCCATAGCCAGGCGTTCACCCTGAATTCAGCTCCCCCCCCCGCCCTCCTACCTCCAGCATGAAGGCTGTGAAGAAGTTGAGCGTGGCCATGCCTAGAAGCAGCATCTTGAAGCTCATGTCGCTTATGTCTTTCAGCTTCAGCACGGCTTTCACGAAGCCCAGCGGGTAAAGCGTTATCCCGATCGACAGGCCGAAGAGAGCGACAAGGACAAGCAGGAACGGCACTGGGGGGCAAGAGAAGACATCATGGACCCAGGACCCCCCGGGCCAGTTACAGGAGCCAAGTGGCCATGGGAACCACCCCCCCGCTACAGACAAGGCGTGCGGAGAGGAGGCCGGCTCCGCTCTTACCGTTGGTGTACAGCGGCTCCCGGAAGGGGTACCCCTTGGACATGGCGACGGCGAGGATCAGGTACTGGAAGCCCGAGATGCAGAACACCACGGTGTTCTCGTAGTTGGGCAGGTTCTGCGGGGCACTCACCGTGCTGTTCAGCGGGACGTACCTGGGCGAGAAGTAGGGGAGGAGCAGGGATCAGGCACGAGCCTCTGAACGTGGAATATGGCGCAATCCGGCGGGACCTGCCTGCAACGTGCAGCTGGCTTGGGCTGGAGCGAGCCACTGCAGAGAGCAGCATTTGGTTCCCAGCTGAGGATTAGTGGACAAGAAAGGGTACGAACCCCCATGCTTCAGGGCATGTCCCATCTGACGGAGGTTAGGAAGGAACTTCCTCTGGGGGCAGGTTGCTCTTCCGGCGCCTGATGCAGGTGGTGCTGGCCAGGGAGGAGACAGGATACCCCCAGCTCTGATTCAGTCTGGGGATTCCCTACACGGTACCTTTCACAAGGCCAAAATGAGCTTGTGTGTCCTCCCCTTTTAGCTGCTGTAGCCGGTTCCAGGCAAGGACAGACACTTACCAGCTCTGTGAGACTGTGATGAAGTAACTCATGACTTGAACCGTGATCAGCAGAGCTGTTTGGAGGAGGAGGCTGCCGAGGACAACAATACTGATCAGTGCCCCTTGGGGGCGCTTTGTGCCCAGCTCCTTGGCAGGTCCGGTCTTGCCCATCAGCACAGCCACGGTCATAGTGATGACCAGGTCAAAGAAGAGGAACTGGAAGTCACTCAGGTTGGTGTTAATCTGGGCATGGGCAGGAAAGAAGGAGAAATGGGATATTCCAGCAGGAGCAGACTGGGATGGCTCAGGGGACTGGGCAGTGGGGTACAGAGCCTCATCTCAAGGTCACCGGTTCAAATCCAGCAGTGACAGAAAGTCACTAAAGCAGAATCTTGTGAGGAAAGACCCGAATTCAAAATAGGGTAACAGATCAGTGGCTGACTAGGACATTACGGTGGCTGCAGAGCCCAGCTGCTCAGACCCGCCTGGGTGCTGAAGGGAGAGCGCTCAGTTATGAAAAAGCACAGGCCCTGCCTAGGTGAGCTAAAGGAGAATCCCAGTTTGCTGTTGGCAGTAAAGGGGGCTATGACACATGAGCGGGCAGTGGTGCATTATGGTCTCTACCATTCTGTCCTTCAAAGTTACAAACACCAGTTTACAAAGAGGACCCACAAACTGTCCCGCGTCACAGGACGCTCCCATCCCCAACCTCTGAGCCCCAGACACACATGCTTCCCTCCGCCCATTCATCTCAACCACCCCCCACTTTTGCTGAGCGCCGAGGCCTGGAGGAGACCTCCTCTGAAGCCCACCCCCTCTCACTGGAGGTGGGGCTCTCGGAGACACTGGGGAGCACGGGAGCTCGTGTTTTGCCTCCTTCGGGACCCCCAGCTCTGGCAGCATGCTGGTGAAAGGGGTCAACTGACAGCCTCAGCGATCCGGGACCTCTGTTTATACCTGGAACAGCAATGCTACCTCCCCTCCAGTCAACCAGCGCGCCTTGCCCTTGCCCTGACTGGACACCCAACATCCCTCAGGGCACCAGGAGAGCTCAGTCTCCAGGGCCTGTCCGACTCTTGGCCTCTCTGCCCACGCTCCCAAAGCAGCCAGCTCCATCACCTCACTTGCCCTGGCCAGCAAGCTGTGAGACAGTGGCAAGCAAGAGGCACTTGCGGGATTCAAACCAGGGGGTCTAGAGGTGGGAGGGTCCAGGGTCTACTTACAGCTTCCCAGTACCAGGGAGTCCCCCCTTTCTCCTCTGACCCACAAATGACGGTACCCAAAACACTCACTGTGTAGAGTAGAAGCACTGAGACGAATTGCACCAGGCTGTACAGGGCCATGTACTTAAAAACCCCAAAGGAGGTGACCAGAGAACATCGGCCTTCCCTGAAAGAGAAATCAGAAAGACTTGAGGGACCCGCCATTCGTGGACAAGGGGGCCAGGCAGTTCTGTGCAGGGGGGGAGGTATGAATCGACAGGACTCCATTTTGGAGCGGGGAGGAAGACCAGGTTTGTGGGCCAAGCAGCCGCCTCCATGGATAGTTCAAAACCCTAAGTGACAGCCCCTGAGCTAGGGGCAAGGAGGAGGGGACAGAGTGAGGGGAAGGGGAGACTCCCTTTGCTCATGAACACGGCTGGTGACGGCAGCTCGGCAGCCAGCCTCGTGGCTAGGACCTAGTGCAGGTCATGGATACGCTCAGCAGGGTGAAGAGGAGAGAGGGCAAGGGGTGAAGATATCAGGAAACACTTTTTCACTAGGAGGGTGGTGAAGCACTGGAATGGGTTCCCTAGGGAGGTGGTGGAATCTCCATCCTTAGAGGTTTTTAAGGCCTGGCTTGACAAAGCCCTGGATGGGATGATTTAGTTGGTGTGGGTCCTGCTTTGAGCAGGGGGATGGACTAGATAACCTCCTGAGGTCCCTTCCAACCCTGATATTCTATACAAGCACTGAGATTCTCAGAATATTGTTAATTAATATCAATTAATCCCCGCGCTCCAGGCCGCATCCTGGCAGCCACTACACGTCCTTCCAGCCGATTTGCCAACGCTTTACCATGTTCACATCTCCACCCCGACCCCACGTTCCATTCCCCCCACCCCGACATGCGGTTCCGTGGTTCCTGGCGGACGAAGCCCACCTTATGACCATGGGCACACACTCGATGTTGGCGATTCTGGAGGTGAACGGCGAAGCCACGGAGGCCTCCGCCTCCGAGAGAGAGATCCCCACATCGGCCGCCTTCAGCGCTCCGCAGTCGTTGGCGCCGTCCCCACACATCCCCACGCAATAGCTGTGGCAAGAGACACGCACACACGAACAGCATAAGCCAAAGGATTCCCACCTCCTCCCTGCCAGGAAACGGAGCGCCCTGGATCCAGGGTCGGCAAACGTTGGGCACGTCGCGTTAAAAGCACTGACGGTACATTGAGATCTGCCGATAAAGGCGCCAGGCCCGTGCAAAGCTCTTCACCAACTCACTGGGAGATGGGCTAGAATGATCATCAATCCCATTTTAGAGATAGGGAAATGGAGGCATGGAGAGGAGGGGACCAAGTTGCCCCAGAATCAGTGGCAGAGTCAGGAGTAGAACCCAGGAGTCCGACTCCCTGCCCTGCCCCCATTTAATTATGAAACATTTCTCCTCATAAAAATCATTCCATAAAGATTAACTCAAATCCCCTTACAGGAGGGGAGACATTTGCAACCTGGTATAACGTTTAGATTGTAATCTCCTCGGGGCAGGGACCTAGTGCCTCTAGTAATAAGGGCAACACACGTTTCCACCTGTCACATGCAGCAGCTTCAGCCTGCACTGACTCTGGAGAAAGACGAGGGTGCTCGGCATTTCACAGACTCAGGCCAGAAGGGACCCTCAGGATCATCTAGCCCAGGGGTAGGCAACCTATGGCACGGGTGCCGAAGGCGGCAAACGAGCTGATTTTCAGTGGCACTCGCACTGCCTGGGTCCTGGCCACCGGTCCGGGGGGCTCTGCATTTTAATTTAATTTTAAATGAAGCTTCTTAAACATTTTAAAAACCTTATTTACTTGACATACAACAATAGTTTAGTTATATATTATAGACTTATAGAAAGAGACCTTCTAAAAACGTTGAAATGTATCACTGGCACGCGAAACCTTAAATTAGAGTGAATAAATGAAGACTCGGCACACCGCTTCTGAAAGGTTGCCGACCTCTGATCTAGCCTGACCTCCTACATAACCCAGGCCAGAGAATTTCATGCAGCGATCCCTGTATCAAGCCCATAACGTCTATTGGCACTAAGGGCGTATTTTTCGGGAAGACCCCATTCTCCGACAGTTCACGTGATGGAGAATCCACCACACCTCTAGGTAAATTGCACCGATGGGTAAAAGCAGCAAAGAATCCTGTGGCACCTTATAGACTAACAGACGTTTTGCATCATGAGCTTTCGTGGGTGAATACCCACTTCTTGCATCCGAAGAAGTGGGTATTCACCCACGAAAGCTCATGCTGCAAAACGTCTGTTAGTCTATAAGGTGCCACAGGATTCTTTGCTGCTTTTACCCATCGGTGCAATTTACCTAGAGGTGTGGTGGATTCTCCATCACGTGAACTGTCGGAGAATGGGGTCTTCCCGAAAAATACGCCCTTAGTGCCAATAGACGTTATGGGCTTGATACAGGGATCGCTGCATGAAATTCTCTGGCCTGGGTTATGTAGGAGGTCAGGCTAGATCAGAGGTCGGCAACCTTTCAGAAGCGGTGTGCCGAGTCTTCATTTATTCACTCTAATTTAAGGTTTCGCGTGCCAGTGATACATTTCAACGTTTTTAGAAGGTCTCTTTCTATAAGTCTATAATATATAACTAAACTATTGTTGTATGTCAAGTAAATAAGGTTTTTAAAATGTTTAAGAAGCTTCATTTAAAATTAAATTAAAATGCAGAGCCCCCCGGACCGGTGGCCAGGACCCAGGCAGTGCGAGTGCCACTGAAAATCAGCTCGTTTGCCGCCTTCGGCACCCGTGCCATAGGTTGCCTACCCCTGGGCTAGATGATCCTGAGGGTCCCTTCTGGCCTGAGTCTGTGAAATGCCGAGCACCCTCGTCTTTCTCCAGAGTCAGTGCAGGCTGAAGCTGCTGCATGTGACAGGTGGAAACGTGTGTTGCCCTTATTACTAGAGGCACTAGGTCCCTGCCCCGAGGAGATTACAATCTAAACGTTATACCAGGTTGCAAATGTCTCCCCTCCTGTAAGGGGATTTGAGTTAATCTTTATGGAATGATTTTTATGAGGAGAAATGTTTCATAATTAAATGGGGGCAGGGCAGGGAGTCGGACTCCTGGGTTCTACTCCTGACTCTGCCACTGATTCTGGGGCAACTTGGTCCCCTCCTCTCCATGCCTCCATTTCCCTATCTCTAAAATGGGATTGATGATCATTCTAGCCCATCTCCCAGTGAGTTGGTGAAGAGCTTTGCACGGGCCTGGCGCCTTTATCGGCAGATCTCAATGTACCGTCAGTGCTTTTAACGCGACGTGCCCAACGTTTGCCGACCCTGGATCCAGGGCGCTCCGTTTCCTGGCAGGGAGGAGGTGGGAATCCTTTGGCTTATGCTGTTCGTGTGTGCGTGTCTCTTGCCACAGCTATTGCGTGGGGATGTGTGGGGACGGCGCCAACGACTGCGGAGCGCTGAAGGCGGCCGATGTGGGGATCTCTCTCTCGGAGGCGGAGGCCTCCGTGGCTTCGCCGTTCACCTCCAGAATCGCCAACATCGAGTGTGTGCCCATGGTCATAAGGTGGGCTTCGTCCGCCAGGAACCACGGAACCGCATGTCGGGGTGGGGGGAATGGAACGTGGGGTCGGGGTGGAGATGTGAACATGGTAAAGCGTTGGCAAATCGGCTGGAAGGACGTGTAGTGGCTGCCAGGATGCGGCCTGGAGCGCGGGGATTAATTGATATTAATTAACAATATTCTGAGAATCTCAGTGCTTGTATAGAATATCAGGGTTGGAAGGGACCTCAGGAGGTTATCTAGTCCATCCCCCTGCTCAAAGCAGGACCCACACCAACTAAATCATCCCATCCAGGGCTTTGTCAAGCCAGGCCTTAAAAACCTCTAAGGATGGAGATTCCACCACCTCCCTAGGGAACCCATTCCAGTGCTTCACCACCCTCCTAGTGAAAAAGTGTTTCCTGATATCTTCACCCCTTGCCCTCTCTCCTCTTCACCCTGCTGAGCGTATCCATGACCTGCACTAGGTCCTAGCCACGAGGCTGGCTGCCGAGCTGCCGTCACCAGCCGTGTTCATGAGCAAAGGGAGTCTCCCCTTCCCCTCACTCTGTCCCCTCCTCCTTGCCCCTAGCTCAGGGGCTGTCACTTAGGGTTTTGAACTATCCATGGAGGCGGCTGCTTGGCCCACAAACCTGGTCTTCCTCCCCGCTCCAAAATGGAGTCCTGTCGATTCATACCTCCCCCCCTGCACAGAACTGCCTGGCCCCCTTGTCCACGAATGGCGGGTCCCTCAAGTCTTTCTGATTTCTCTTTCAGGGAAGGCCGATGTTCTCTGGTCACCTCCTTTGGGGTTTTTAAGTACATGGCCCTGTACAGCCTGGTGCAATTCGTCTCAGTGCTTCTACTCTACACAGTGAGTGTTTTGGGTACCGTCATTTGTGGGTCAGAGGAGAAAGGGGGGACTCCCTGGTACTGGGAAGCTGTAAGTAGACCCTGGACCCTCCCACCTCTAGACCCCCTGGTTTGAATCCCGCAAGTGCCTCTTGCTTGCCACTGTCTCACAGCTTGCTGGCCAGGGCAAGTGAGGTGATGGAGCTGGCTGCTTTGGGAGCGTGGGCAGAGAGGCCAAGAGTCGGACAGGCCCTGGAGACTGAGCTCTCCTGGTGCCCTGAGGGATGTTGGGTGTCCAGTCAGGGCAAGGGCAAGGCGCGCTGGTTGACTGGAGGGGAGGTAGCATTGCTGTTCCAGGTATAAACAGAGGTCCCGGATCGCTGAGGCTGTCAGTTGACCCCTTTCACCAGCATGCTGCCAGAGCTGGGGGTCCCGAAGGAGGCAAAACACGAGCTCCCGTGCTCCCCAGTGTCTCCGAGAGCCCCACCTCCAGTGAGAGGGGGTGGGCTTCAGAGGAGGTCTCCTCCAGGCCTCGGCGCTCAGCAAAAGTGGGGGGTGGTTGAGATGAATGGGCGGAGGGAAGCATGTGTGTCTGGGGCTCAGAGGTTGGGGATGGGAGCGTCCTGTGACGCGGGACAGTTTGTGGGTCCTCTTTGTAAACTGGTGTTTGTAACTTTGAAGGACAGAATGGTAGAGACCATAATGCACCACTGCCCGCTCATGTGTCATAGCCCCCTTTACTGCCAACAGCAAACTGGGATTCTCCTTTAGCTCACCTAGGCAGGGCCTGTGCTTTTTCATAACTGAGCGCTCTCCCTTCAGCACCCAGGCGGGTCTGAGCAGCTGGGCTCTGCAGCCACCGTAATGTCCTAGTCAGCCACTGATCTGTTACCCTATTTTGAATTCGGGTCTTTCCTCACAAGATTCTGCTTTAGTGACTTTCTGTCACTGCTGGATTTGAACCGGTGACCTTGAGATGAGGCTCTGTACCCCACTGCCCAGTCCCCTGAGCCATCCCAGTCTGCTCCTGCTGGAATATCCCATTTCTCCTTCTTTCCTGCCCATGCCCAGATTAACACCAACCTGAGTGACTTCCAGTTCCTCTTCTTTGACCTGGTCATCACTATGACCGTGGCTGTGCTGATGGGCAAGACCGGACCTGCCAAGGAGCTGGGCACAAAGCGCCCCCAAGGGGCACTGATCAGTATTGTTGTCCTCGGCAGCCTCCTCCTCCAAACAGCTCTGCTGATCACGGTTCAAGTCATGAGTTACTTCATCACAGTCTCACAGAGCTGGTAAGTGTCTGTCCTTGCCTGGAACCGGCTACAGCAGCTAAAAGGGGAGGACACACAAGCTCATTTTGGCCTTGTGAAAGGTACCGTGTAGGGAATCCCCAGACTGAATCAGAGCTGGGGGTATCCTGTCTCCTCCCTGGCCAGCACCACCTGCATCAGGCGCCGGAAGAGCAACCTGCCCCCAGAGGAAGTTCCTTCCTAACCTCCGTCAGATGGGACATGCCCTGAAGCATGGGGGTTCGTACCCTTTCTTGTCCACTAATCCTCAGCTGGGAACCAAATGCTGCTCTCTGCAGTGGCTCGCTCCAGCCCAAGCCAGCTGCACGTTGCAGGCAGGTCCCGCCGGATTGCGCCATATTCCACGTTCAGAGGCTCGTGCCTGATCCCTGCTCCTCCCCTACTTCTCGCCCAGGTACGTCCCGCTGAACAGCACGGTGAGTGCCCCGCAGAACCTGCCCAACTACGAGAACACCGTGGTGTTCTGCATCTCGGGCTTCCAGTACCTGATCCTCGCCGTCGCCATGTCCAAGGGGTACCCCTTCCGGGAGCCGCTGTACACCAACGGTAAGAGCGGAGCCGGCCTCCTCTCCGCACGCCTTGTCTGTAGCGGGGGGGTGGTTCCCATGGCCACTTGGCTCCTGTAACTGGCCCGGGGGGTCCTGGGTCCATGATGTCTTCTCTTGCCCCCCAGTGCCGTTCCTGCTTGTCCTTGTCGCTCTCTTCGGCCTGTCGATCGGGATAACGCTTTACCCGCTGGGCTTCGTGAAAGCCGTGCTGAAGCTGAAAGACATAAGCGACATGAGCTTCAAGATGCTGCTTCTAGGCATGGCCACGCTCAACTTCTTCACAGCCTTCATGCTGGAGGTAGGAGGGCGGGGGGGGGAGCTGAATTCAGGGTGAACGCCTGGCTATGGGGGCAGGGTTCCTGTGGGATCCCACCCTTACTAGCGCCCCTCACTAAGCCCCCCACGGGTCAATGTTCCCAATGGGCTGGGGAGTGCTGGGCACTGCTCCTTCTAGAGCAGAGGTCCTCAAAGTGTGGGGTGCGCCCCCCTAGGGGAGTGTGGAGGACGGTCCGGGGGGCGCGCAGGGTCCAGGCTAGCCCCCACGAAGGTGGGGGGAGCACCACCCAGCCCCTACCCGACCCCAGCTCTGCTCCGGTCAGGCTCCCAGCCACGGCCCCGGCCCCACACAGCCCTGGCCCCAGCCACAGCCCAGGGCCAAGGCTGAGGGCAAGGCTGGGAGTGGAGCCGCGCCTGGCCAGGGGCCTGACTGCCGGCCCCCACCGCAGCCTGGCTGCAGCTCCGCTCCCGCCCCCAAACCCACTCCCAGCCTCAGCCCCCTTACTCCTGTCCTCATCGCTCCCTCCTCCCACCCACCCACACACCCCAAGCCGCGGTCCCGCTCCCAGCCCCGGCTCGGGGGGGGAGGCGCGGACAGGGGTAAGGGGGGTGCCACCCTCAAAAGTATTGGGACCGCTGTAGCCAATCAGTGCTACAGAGTGCATCAGCCAGAGGGGACCGCTCTGGATTGGCATGAGTGTGGGCTCCCTGCCTGGGCCCTTCTGACGGGCTCCCCAGCACAGTCCTGATCCAGGCCTATCCTCCCTGCCCGGATTCACCCCTTCTCCAGGGACAGGTGGCCGATGAGCCGTTCCCGTCCCCTGGAATGCTGTGGGTGTGTTGGGAAGGGAGCTGGNCGTGGGTGAATACCCACTTCTTGCATCCGAAGAAGTGGGTATTCACCCACGAAAGCTCATGCTGCAAAACGTCTGTTAGTCTATAAGGTGCCACAGGATTCTTTGCTGCTTTTACAGATCCAGACTAACACGGCTACCCCTCTGATACTTGACACCGATGGGTAATGGCCCTCACTGTGCCTTATTTCTACTCTGAATTCGTCCAGCTTCCAGCCACTGGATCTTGCTATGCGCCGTTTGCTGCTAGATGAAAAAGCGTCAGAAATGCCTACCACCCCCTCCATACTAGTGGCCTGTCATCAAGTCGCTTCTTACATTTCTTTGGACCTATGTAGGTACTAAAAACAAACCTGAAAGAGAAGTTGAAATGCTTATTTTATTTAAAAAAAAAAAACCTCTTTCATATCCCCCGCACAATAACTCTGTACTTAAAACTGTTTAGACTCAAGTCAATAAGAGAAGCCGGTTCAGCTTTAAGGACAAATGCGCTAATTTCTCAATTACTTAGATTAACTAAATTCATGTCGTTTGTGTAAAATATTAACTGGATTTTATTATTTTTGGGGTCACACAGTGGAGCTGCAGTCAGGGAACAGACCCCTTGGCGCTAGGCGCTGTACAAACCCTGTCCCAAAGAGCTTAGAATTGGTTTCTTTGCGCGGATCTGCAAAAGGCACGGGTTCCGGAGTTCTGGGTTCTCCTGCCGGTTTACACGCAAGTCTTGTCTACACAGGACTTCTTTGCCAACGTTCTCCTACCTTTACCTCTGGTGCAGCTCCACAAACAGCAACAATAATTGTGTAGCCAAAGGGCCAGTGTCTAAGCCCTGCCTCACACAGGGCGAGGCGACACCAGGGCGCGAAGTGCAGCTGGTTAAGCGCGCTCATCTCTGCTGTCATTGGAGACGGACCAGTTGTAGCAACAGTGGCAAGTTTGTGGCAGACAAGCTTTGTGTTGTTGCAGCCTGAGACTCCACAGCTCCCTGCACTGCTGGAAGCGCTAGTAACGGCCGCACACGATGCGGGAGAAACAGCCTAGAGTCTGTACTGAGACCCTGACAAGTTCCAAAGGGGGATGGATCTAGACTGTTATCAGGGGTGGCAGATGACAGAACAAGGAGTAATGGTCTCAAGTTGCAGTGGGGGAGGTTTAGTGTTTCCTAATATCCAACCTATTTCACTGGGAGGGTGGTGAAGCACTGGAATGGGTTCCCTAGGGAGGTGGTGGAATCTCCTTCCTTAGAGGTTTTTAAGGTCAGGCTTGACAAAGCCCTGGCTGGGATGATTTAGTTGGGGTTGGTCCTGCTTTGAGCAGGGGGTTGGACTAGATACCTCCTGAGGTCCCTTCCAACCCGGATATTCTATGATTCTATGAAATGTCTCACCCTGGGATGATTTAGTTGGGAATTGGTCCTGCTTTGAGCAGGGGGTTGGACTAGATGACTTCCTGAGGTCCCTTCCAACCCAGATATTCTATGATTCTAAATGCTGTCTGCCTCGAAGATGGGTTGATTTGTAGCTGGGATACTCCAGTAGCTTACACAGGTTTTATGTAATTAGAAGCTCTCAGTCTGTCAGATCAAAGGAGGAAAAAAAAAATCTAAACCCGGTGATAGTGTGGGAAAATCTATAATTCCAAGTGCTGCCAGAGAAAGTTTCTTTCCCTCTGGCTTAACCCCCCCCGCCCCCCCAAGATCTCCCCTTCCAAAACAGCCAAAGCACCTGAGCATTTGGGTTCCGAGTCCTCTAGGACTTTCCCAAGGGTTTCTTGAATCCTGACTTTTTCTCTCTCCCCCGCAATCTGTAGTTAGAAAATCATTGTTTCCACCTGCCTACAGAAACCAGAGATGGGTCTGGATCAAAAGCCCGGCTCTCAACAAGCTCAGACCTTGGGGGAAAACTCAGATTTGAACGTCACCGCTCAGACCCCCTCCTCCATAAAAGGGCCAAACACCTGTGAATTTGGGGAAAAGGCTGGATCTAGGCTTTGCAGCATGAAAGTAGGGTAACCCTCAGTTTTTGGGTGGGGGGAGGGAACAGATGGAAGTGGATCCAATGGCGTAGTCGGTCGGAAGTTGATTTCACAGCTGCCAAGAGCCCATGAGAAAGGAAGCGTCCTGCTTTGCATTGACCAGAGGTCGCTTTGGAAGGAAGTGTTAGGGCTTAAACCATCTTGTCACCCCCTTTTCCCTCCAACTTACTTGAGGTCTTGTAAGCTGCAAACCAGCTGTGTTTTCTGGTCAGGCGACATGCGAGCGAAAATCGTGGCCTGAATCAGGATCTAAAAGGGAAAGGGCTTCATGGTCAGGTAAGTCACGGCATCAGAAGCACTTCAACAGAGCAACAGCCAGCGGGGCTACTGAGTAGAGACGAATGGACCACAGGCAATGGGACGACGCTGCTGCCCGAGAGAAGGGCCATTCTCCTTGCTGGTGTGACTCTGGTCCCCGGATTGCTTCCACAGTGGTTAGGTCGGGGCGGTGGATCGTGGCAAGCAATGTGGCTATGCAGTATCCACTGCTGGTTCCCATGGTGACTCGGGAGCGTTTGTTCCAGGAGACGCCTCATAAATGACCAGTGATGGTGGGAACCCGTAGGAGAGGTTCCTAGCCATGGGCATCATAGCCTGGGGGAGGCTGTGCCTCCCCAAACAGCCAGGTGTGGCCTCACCCATGCTCCGCCCCCAGGTCCCCCTCTGTGGCTCCCCGTGTGGTGGCCCTGGCTTGGGGTGCTGGGGGGCACTAGCTGGGGGCAAGGGCTGGCGGCAGCGGTGGGGGGGCTCCGGCAGCAGCGGGATCTTGGGTGGAAGGGGTGGGGCCAGGGGCTAGCCCCCCCCAGCCGGCAGTTCACGCATCACCCACGCTCCTAGCTTCAATGACACAGGGCCCGGAAATCCTACAAGCCACGGGCTGCCTCCTTACGCGATCTGCAGGGAGACAAACTCACAAGCGGCAGCGTTCCCGGGCTGCCATGTCTCTGTTCTGCTACTGCCAGGCATGGGCAGCAAACAAGGAGGAGAAGCGTAAAGCACAGACGGGTGGTGGGCAGGAAAGACCTTCGCCGTCCCCACTGCCCAGCAGCTGCAATGCAGGCGTCTCCACCAGCAGGCTGCTTACATGAGATGGCGGAGGCGGGGGAGGGAAGGACTCACCCTGGGTAGCAGGTGGGGGAAGTGTTCACAGACCACAGCGAAGGATTTCCCGTTCAGTGCCAAGTGGCCGGGGTGCTGCTCCAGGAAACAGCCGTCCTGCTGGTACAGGCCCTGCGGAGCAAACCACACCACCAGCCGCTCAGCTCTTCGCTGACTTCACTTCTTTCCACAGTCGAACCTAGCCCCGGTCTGTGATCAGCGGCGGGGGGAGCAGGGAGATCATCCCTCTCCACACCAAAACAAGAGCGGGATTTTCATCAAGCTGGGCCACCCTGTCGGCCCCAAATCAGGGTCGCGCCCTGTCCCCAGCTCGCTGAGCCCGAGAGGCGGCTCCCTGGAGACGCCCTGCCCTGGCTGAGGAAGCGCAGGCTAGATCGGATCCCGCTGCCTGACGCAGCCGGAAGTTTGGAGCAGCCCACACCTGCCGTGCTCTGGTCTGGGCCTGCCTGTTCCAGTGTAAGGGGGTCAGCTACAGCTCAGGGATGAGTGTGTTCTTGGGGGTGGGGAACTGGCCTGCCTGCAGGAGCAAGATACAGGACACTTGTACAGCTCCCAGCACAATGGGGCCCAGCGCCAGACAGGGGCCTCGGGGCAACACGACACTGCAGATAATAAAGAGGAAAGGACGAGGGCAAGTTAGTGAGCCCCACTGCAGGGCCCTGGAGTCCCCGTGCTATGGGACGTGTGGCATCCAGCTCTCTGCTCACCACTGCACCAGCTGGATGCCTCACAAGCCCAGCTGGGGGGGGGAAAGGAGGTGGCAGAGGGCTCTTGCATGGCCCTGTTTGTTCCATAACCCATAATATTGCAGGGGGGGGAAGGGATTCACACACAAGGCTGTTGGGTTTTCCTGCCGTCCCAGCCGGGACTCACCTGTGGCTGCTCCTGCCCCTGGGGGTTGTCGGAGAGGATGAATTTGAGGGCGGCGGGTTTGTCGTGGCTGGGCGGCGAGGCGTTCACGAACACCACCCGCTCCTTCAGCTCCACCATCCGGCAGCTCTTGGCCACGTTCACCGCGGTCAGCATGTTGTCCCCTGGCAAGGGGAGAGGAATGGGGGAGTTCACACCTCTCAGAACAGCGCTGCATTGGCTCATGGTTTCACAGACAGAACCAGACTTAACACTGCTGATCTTCCCAAGGCTTTTAATAAATAAGGGACTATGAACACATGAGCCTCCCAGTCCCCTTCCCCCTGTGAAGGGGTCTGTTTGCTAGCTCCATTTTACAGATGAATAGACTAAGGAACAGAGCAACTAGCCCAAGGACAGTCAGAGTCAGTAGCAGAGCCAAAAATAGAACCCAGGACTCCTGACTCCCAGTCCCCACTGCTCTAACCATCAGAGCTAGGAAGAGAACCCAGGACTCCTGACTCCCAGTCCCCACTGCTCTAACCATCAGAGCTAGGAAGAGAACTCAGGACTCCTGACTCCCAGTCCCCACTGCTCTAACCACTAGACCCCACACTTATTAGAAAGGCTGCTTATTCCTTTACAGTTGCAATGAGCTTTAAACACGTGATCCCTTCCACAGATCCGGCCTCTCCTGTCCCCACCCCAGAAGCAGCTCTGCCGGTTACCTGTCACCATGACGGTGCGGATGTTTGCGTTCCTCAGCAGGTGGATCACGGGGGCCGTCTCTGCCTTGAGGACGTTTCTCATCACTAGGAAGCCAAGGAGAGTCATTCCACTCTCTACGGCATCCCTGCCAGGACACAACAGGGCACTCGGCGTAAGTGTTGGATGCCAGCACAAGATTAGGAGAGTGAATTAGACTGGTAGTTACTTTAGTGTCTGAGTCTTTAAAAGCCATTTAGATCTCCTAATATTCATAGATTCAGGTCAGAAGGGACCATTGTGATCATCTAGCCTGACCTCCTATACCACAGGCCAGAGAACTTCCATGAATTGATTTTTGTTTCAATGCTGACCCTAGAGCTATGCCAAGAAGTGATTTTTCTGTTTGCTGACAATTCCAAACAAACAAAAAAATCATTTTGGGTTGAATGAAACGTCTGACCATTTTTCCAACAGTTTTGATCAGTTTAATAAACGTAAAGAACTTTTTAAAATGAAGTCTTGGATTAAAACAAAAACAACCCCCCCGCCCCCCCCCAAAAAAACCATTTCAATTTTTTATTATTTATGGTTCTTCCCCTCTCCCCCCCCCCCCCCCCCCCCCCCCCCCCAAGCTGAAACAATTCAGTGAAACAGACACAAATTGGTGAAACGGTGAAGTGTCGCCGAAGCAACTTTTTTCTTCTCAGAAAAGAATTTCGGTCAAAAACTTTTGCCCAGCTCTAGCTGACTCAGGGAACTTGAAGTGCCCCAAGGATCACACAAGAAGCGGAAGGAGGAGAGGAAAGTGAGAAGGAAGGAAAACTTCACACAGGCTCACGCACCTCGTCAGCTGCTGGGCTTCCTCAAAGGTTTTGACGGTAGTTAGCGTTTTGTAGGCGAGCCCCAGGACCCGGAAACCATCTGTAGTGTAGTGTCGTAACAACTGGGAGAAATCCAGAGGGACTGCAAAAAAGGGCTGTATCAGAAACGCAGACTACGTCCAAGGTAGGGACCACATGCGGAATGAGTCTGGGAACAATGGCTGATCTAGTGGATATCAGCACTTTCAGGGCTACTGGAAATTCAAGAGGCAACTCGTTTCATCTACTGCCCACATGATGGTTTGATCCCCTCCCTTTTGCTCCCAAGATAAGGGGCCAGGCAATCAAGGTACACGATCTAGAGAGATTTGGGTGGCAGAGATTCTTAGCCTTGTTCAGTGAGTACCTGCCCCTCCCGCCCCCCAAGTCCTAACAGCTGATCTCCTGGAGCAACCAATGGGCTCCAACATCTGGCTGCCATAAACAGAGGTGTCACTATTGTCCTCCTCTCTAGGTCGTCTTTGGCGAGCAAAGGGAAATGCCAACGGGTGGTTTCCACTGCCGACAGCCATACCCGGCAGGCAGGTCAGACATCCCTAGCTGGGAGATGTGGGTCCCTGCCTTTTACCTGTATCTTCCTTACAGAGACTGGCCACCATCTCTGGAGCCCCCTTTATGTACACCTCTGAAGGGGCGTCGTCAGGCAGCTTCACCAGGACGCTCATCCTCTGCAGGGAGGAGGAGAAGGGGAACCGACGGAGAATCCCAGCGGACACCTTGTGTTTCTGGGGAGGGAATGGAATCCGTGACATGCCCAGACAGTGCCAAGCGGCACTAAGATTACATGGCACATCAGCTGTGGGTGGCAGGGTTCCAGCCATACAGTGGCACATACCCTCCTGACGGGTGGGTGAGTGCTTCTGGGGTGGTAGGAATGGCACATCTGAATGGGAGCCGTGAGAGATTTTTTTTTTTTTTGGAGAGGGGTGTCAAAAATGCATGTTGGGGGGCTCAAACTATTCATGAATTCGGGTCGAATTTGACTAATTTTGACTGAAAAACGATTTTTTAAAGTTAAAACGTTTCATTTGAACTTTTCATTTGGGAACAGTGTTTCCCAAATTCATATTTGGCCAATTAAAAAAAAAAAAAAAGTGAAAAAAAAACCCTCCCAAAAATGGCCAAATCAAAATGGAAAAAAAAATTAAAATTTTTCATTTTGTGTTGACCGAAACCTTTTGATCCACTTGAAACAACAAAAGGAAACATTTCATTCTGAATCGACCCGAAAGGTTTCGCTTGATCTGAAACAAAAAGTTTCTGAGTTTTCAATTTGAAAAATGTTGAAAAAATTCAGTATGGTTCGAGTTGAGCCGATTTTCCCCCCTGGATTTTTCGGTGAGATCCCTGAACCAAAATCATTTGCTCAGCTCTGGTGCCTCTGCCATGTGAGCTCTTTGGTGTAGCAGAGAAAGGCATGGACACGCTCCAACGGCTGGAGGCTGGGCCTAGACAATTTCAGACTGCAAGTGGGGTGTAGATTTTTAGCAGGGAGGGGGTTCACCACTGGAACAGTTTACCCAGGGTCATGGTGGATTCTCCATCACTGGCTATTTTGGAATCAGAAGTGGATGTTTTTCTAGGAGGTACGTGCTGGGAATTGCTTCGGGGCAGTTCTCCAGCCGGTGTTATCCAGGGCTCAGACCAGATGATCACAATGGTCCCCTCTGGCCTTGGAATCTAGGTCACCCTAGCAGCAGTTCCCAGCCCGGTAGTTAAGAGAAACTAAGCTGCACAGGGCTGCTCCTCTCTGAAGTACAGTATAAAACGTCCCCTCCCTCCCACTCCAGCATGGCACTTCCATCACTCTGCAATCAGGACACCAGCTAAGCAGGGGCTCACCATGCCGTGGGGTTGTTCTTCCAGAGGGGGCGGCCTCATCACCGCTAGGACCTTAGTCCCGAAGTGCTGGACTGCGCGCAGCTTGGCCTCCTCCCCCGTGGCCTCCTCCAGGATCTGAAACCAACAAAGTCAGGCACTTGAGAAGATGCAGCCCCTTTTCTGCAAGCCGAGCATCCATTCCCCACCCAACCGCTGAGCTCCCAGCGAGCCGTACAAAAGCAATGGGCTCTCTAAACAAAGGCAGCGATTTGCATTTCAGATGCGGCCTCTTAGGATATGTCTACACAGCATCTTGGAGTGAGCCTCCCAGCCAGGGTCGACCAACTTGTGCTAGTGCTTGAAGCCTTGGGTGGGGGTGGGCTTCAGAGCCCAAGTTGCGACTTCAAAGCAGTGTCTCTATGGCTATTTTGCAAGCACTAGCGCAAGCCCCTTTAATCCATCGACCCTGGCTGGGAGGCTTGCTCCAGAATGCTGTGTAGACGTACCCTTAGCGTTGCTGACGGAGCTAGAGCTTCCATGGCTTTAATGCACGGACACAGGAGTCGGGACAGTGCTGGATGGAGGAGAAAGTAACTCGAAAATGTGTTGACATTTTAGATCTACTGATATGATGTTTAAAAAAAGAAGAAAAAAATCCAGCTCTCCCCAGCTGCAGGAGTCGCCTGTGCACAGCTCCTGCCGGCGGCAGAATGCCTGTTTCATTCATTCATTCACACCTGATCCAGGAGGCAGGCAAGTGGGGACAGACTGCGTCTTATCTAACCTCTCTTTGAACATTTCCAGGAATTGTGCGCTGACCACCTCTCCAGGGGCTGGACTTGGGGCCCCGACTTTTCTCACGAATGGGGTCCCGTGAATCTTTGGAATCTTTCCCTAAACTGTAGCCTAAATCACTAGATTTTTTTAACCTACCAGTCTGTGTGTTGTTACTGGACCCAGTGCATATGAATAATCCTCTTCAGGGCTTTGCTATGGCCTCCTTGAAGTACAGTACTTGCACAGCATTTTACAGCGCCCTCTGCCCCATAGTTATGTACTGTAGTGTAGGAGACACTTCTAGTAGATCAAATGTGTTGTTGGAAAAACAAAGTGCTGCAATTTAAGTGGCTTTTTCTCGACTTTCCCAACCGAGGGCACCACCTGGCGCAAATCGTTGCTGTGTGAGACACGAGACTTTCATCGGGGTTATTGGTTCTGGAGCTATTCTAGACACTACGACTCCCATGATCAACGTTCATGCCTCCCTGAGCGAAGTCACATGGGCTGGACACCCTCCAGACCGTTCAATGCACAGACAATTCACGAGAGACAAAGCGCTTCCCGCTACAAACTAAGCAGGTGGCAAATGCTTCCTTGCCCCAGTGTCTCCATCTCTCCCTTCAGGCCAGCGGGTGCCCTGAACAGGTGATGTGGGCAGCAAACAAACATGGAGAGCGAGGCCATCCAGGGACTTTTTGCTTTGCTACAAAGGAGGCCTGGGGTTGAGTGCCAGAGTTCTGCACTTTGAGAGCAAAAGCACCATGTGTGGAGTGGGGTAGGGGAAAATGCCCTGGAGCCCTCTGCTAGCCAGTGCATACAGATTACACACACACACCACATTAATAGGTATTATGCTCATGGTATTAATATTGTGTCTGTGTTGGGTAATCATATTAAATTGAATCATGCTTATTCCTGCTCACCTGTGCTAAGGCGTATACCCCACGATGCCCCGGGACAAGTGCAGCTTAGCACTTGGCATAGGCAAATACAGAAACCGTCAAGAGTTAGACGGACGAGCGTTATGTACTAATGTGCAATATCTGGAACAAAAGTACAATGCGGTGCAAGGAAATAGTGTAAGATGTAGGAACCAGGCCCGGCGCAACCCATTAGGCGACCTAGGCGGTCGCCTAGGGCACTACTATTTGGGGGACACTGGCGCCCCGGCCGTCCATGGAAATTTGGGGGCGGGACCTTCCGCCGCCGCTGTTGGGGGCGGCATTTCGGGGGCGGGACCTTCGCTGGAAAAGCTGGCGACGCTCCTGGTAGGAACACTTTAGGGAGTAGCTTTAAGTCCCGTAATGACTGGCATTTATTATTCAAAACGAGAGAGGGGAAGATACAGGGAGGCACCAAACAAAGCTGGTACCAGCTGGCTAGTACAACATGAAGTTTAAGTGACGTGAACAGCGTTGTGTAAACAGCCATGCTATAAACGATGGCTAGTTTAAGGGGACATTTGGGAAGCACGTCTTCTGCGTAAGGTGAACTGAACACACTGCGAGAATTCACTTCCTGGGAAGGACTGGTGATGTATTAACTCTTTCTTTCCTGTACCATATTACTTTGTCTTTAGACAATAACCAAGCCCAGCCAGATTGATTGGGTCTCTTGAACATTATTAATAATGAACCACAAGTGTAGCCAATTAGTTGGCTACACCTTTCAGTGAATAGTTGGCGAGCCAGGCAGGAGCCATTAGCTACATCAATTTGGCATGGGGCAATGGGCCATTTGGATTCAGGATAGTAATCTCATAGTGGTTGGATTTTGGGGGCTAGCGGTCCTAACGACACGTGCAGCAGGCTAGCCTGGTTGGGGGGGGGGGGGGAAAGGGGAGTTTATAATAAGTGTTACATTGGCAAAACACCTTAAATAACCAGTTAAACTAATAAAAGCAAACTATTTTTCTGGGCATAAAGCCATACTTTAAGAACATATAAAGACTAATTACAAGGGAATCTTTTTTCTGGGCTGAATGCCCAGATACAGCAAACGTTAAAACAGCAAAATGCCCAAACCCAAGAATTAGCAGTAATGATGGACAAAAACCATCATAAAAGAGCTCTCAAATTTTTGTATGAAAATATGTAACTAATTATGGGGCTGGTTCACCCACGCGGGTCACAACCCTGGGATTCTTTCTGTGAAATGAAAGTTAAACAAATAAGGAAACAAGTCAAAGGACTAAAAGGAGGGTTAAAGCTAGAACAAGATCAAAGTTGGAAATTAAAACAGCAAACAGACAATGTCAGCCACTGTACTGCAGTTGTACCTTGCTTATAGTTTACAAGAAATGAAGGGAAGACCAGGAGATTGTCAGGTAAGGTACAGCCAACAGGAGGGACAGAAGTTAGGCTGGCAAAGACAGGTTAAAAAGCCTTAAAACATGTATTAACTGGCCCAGAAACAGTTCACTGCAGCAAGAAAGAGCATTAGGAGTGCAGACACAAGCAACAGGGACTTGGGGAACAAATTCAGGTTGTGCAGGGACAGTAGCAGTGCTCACTCTCCTCCCAGAGCAGGGATAAAACCCAGGAGTCCTGGCTCCCAGCCCCACCTGCTCTAACCCACCAGCCCCCACTCCCTTCTCAGAGCTGTAACTTTTTATTTGATTTAAAGTGAACGTAGTAATGTGGTATGACACCACCGTGGGTTCGGCGCTGGTCACTACAGTTCCCAGCTCAGAAGAGTGAAAGTCACCTCTGCTACTTGCTTCAGATTTAGAGTCTCTAGGAACACAAAGATCACGGATAGTGACCAACACACTGACATTCACAAGTACAAGGTCTTATAAAATTGATAAAACAGACTAAAGTTACAATTAAGTTTATAATTACCCAAGCATATAGAAATCCTATAAAGACCAATGCACGAGCTACAAATATAGTTATGCAGTACTCACATCCTTAATGATACTCAAACTCGGATGGCTGCCTTGCCCATTGAGCCTCAGTAGAGGGATGGTTCCTGCTGGAGGTTTCCCGTAGGGAACTCATTTTACCCAATCTGGGCACCCTCTTTTTAGAATGTGATTCTAACTACACCTCGTTAGCATTTACACACATGGTGCACCCTACATAAAAGAATAAATGGACACAAATCAGACCTCAGGAATGGTAACATACAAGCGCCAGTAGGAGAACACGTCAATCTCCCTGGACATTCAACAACAGATTTAAAAGTAGCCATCCTTCAACAAAAAAACTTCAAAAACAGACTTCAAAGAGAAACTGCAGAACTACAATTCATTTGCAAATTTAACACCATTCATTTGGGCTTGAATAGGGACTGGGAGTGGCTGGCTCACTACAAAAGCAACTTTCCCTTTCTTGGTATTGACACCTCCTTATCAATTATTGGGAGTGGACCATAGACTCATAGACTTTAAGGTCAGAAGGGACCATTATGATCATCTAGTCTCCTGCACAACGCAGGCTACAGAATCTCACCCACCCACTCCTGTAACAAACCCCTAACCTGTGTCTGAGTTATTGAAGTCCTCAAATCGTGGTTTAAAGACCTCAAGGTGCAGAGAATCCTCCAGCAAGTGACCCGTGCCCCACGCTGCAGAGGAAGGCGAAAAACCTCCAGGGCCTCTGCCAATCTGCCCTGGAGGAAAATTCCTTCCCAATCCCAAATATGGCAATCAGCTAAACCCTGAGCATGTGGGCAAGACTCACCAGCCAGCACCCAGGAAAGAATTCTCTGTAGTAACTGAGATCCCACCCCATCTAACATCCCATCACAGGCCAGTGGGCATATTTACCGCTAATAATCAAAGATCAATTAATTGCCAAAATTTAGGCTATCCCATTATACCATCCCCTCCATAAACTCATCAAGCTTAGTCTTGAAGCCAGATATGTCTTTTGCCCCCACTGCTCCCCTTGGAAGGCTGTTCCAGAACTTCACTCCTCTAATGGTTGGAAACCGTCATCTAATTTCAAGTCTAAATTTCCTAATGTCCAGTTTATATCCATTTGTTCTTGTGTCCACATTGGTACTGAGCTTAAATAATTCCTCTCTCTCTTGGATATTTATCCCGCTGATATATTTATAAAGAGCAATCATATCTCCCCTCAGCCTTCTTTTGGTTAGGCTAAACAAGCCAAGCTCTTTGAGTCTCCTTTCATAAGACAGGTTTTCCATTCCTTGGATCATCCTAGTAGCCCTTCTCTGTACCTGTTCCAGTTTGAATTCATCCTTCTTAAACATGGGAGACCAGAACTGCACACAGTATTCCAGATGAGGTCTCACCAGTGCCTTGTATAACGGTACTAACACCTTCTTATCTTTACTGGAAATACCTCGCCTGATGCATCCCCAGACTGCATTAGCTTTTTTCACGGCCATCTCATATTGGCGGCTCATAGTCATCCTGTGATCAACCAATACTCCGAGGTCCTTCACCTCCTCTGTTACTTCCAACTGATGCGTCCCCAATTTATAACAAAAATTCTTGTTATTAATCTACCCTGACTGAACTGGCCTTGTCAACACTGGGTATCTTTTAAGCAAAAAATTACTCTTACTGTTAATTTCTTGCAGTACCACGCATTGGCACATCTTTTCCCATAATCTTGTGGCATCAGGTCATTCTTTGGTCACTTACTTATGTCAAGCATTTCTTAAGCCTATGGCTTAGTATGGCTAAACTGGCATTTTACAGGACTAAGCCTGTAGGCCTGGCATTTCAGCCCTCCTTACTTAGATACCTAATGCATACTTCTCCCTTCTAACTACTGATCAATCTTATACACCTCTACCTCGATAGAACGCGGTCCTCGGGAGCCAAAAAATCTTACCGCATTATAGGTGAAATCACGTTATATTGAACTTGCTTTGATCCGCTGGAGTGCGCAGCCCCCCCCCGGTGCACTGCTTTACCGCGTTATATCCGAATTCGTGTTATATCGGGTGGCGTTATATCGAGGTAGAGGTGTACTTCTATAATCCTACAATTTTGCATACAATGATTATATATGACATGACATGTTAGTTAATCCTAACATCACACAATAAACGAATGATAAAGTGAAGTAATTGGCTACAGAGATAACGGCATAACCTTCTTTCGCTAACGTTTTTACATTTGGGTTAAGTTTTTCCTTTATGCCCTTTCTCTGTCCAAACCCTCCCTCTTTCTTTTCTTCTCTTGTACTACTCACTCGGCGCCGTTTGCTACACTCGCTGCTGCGGCCTGTACTTTAAAATGCCCTCAAAAGTTAATTAATCTCCACTGGCTTATGTTTCCCTCCCTTCCTATTCTGCTTCCTCCACTTCCGTCCGCCCCCTTTGTTTTAAGGGTTATAATTATTAAGGAAAAACACCCATTGCACAAAGAGATGGGGGAACGGAAAAAAATCAACAAAGAAATCATCAAAATACTTCAAATAAAAACTTCACTTTAAATAAGTCCTGTAAGACTAATGGTTTTAACCCTAAAGGAACTCCTAACTTTCTTGAAGAGATGGTTGCCAAGAAACAAAAAATGCTAATTCTTCTTCTAATCCTAGCCACTAATATATGACACATGGGGGTTTTCTTATTTCTATACAGTAGTATTCTTAAGGTAAAAGTAACGTAAAATGCCTTAAGTTAATTAACCTCATACAAGGAAGGAAGGAAATAACTTCATAGGGATTTTTATCAATTCTTATTACAAGTTTTAAATAAAAAGTTAACAAAACAAATAACCTGCCACATTACATGTTAATTCTTTGAATGTTTGTTTTCTTGCCTTAATAACGTTAAGTTCTTAATCACTTATCTTGTCTAGGTATAAATACAATTTTGGTACCACTTGTCTTTAATCGTAAGTTTGTCCTATATGTTATGCATAGCGTGTGTGCCGTATGACTTTGTTTTTACTTTGTTTGTTGCAAAAAAAAAAAATCGATTTTGCACTCATTATCAAATATATATTAGTGGTGCCACACTATTTTAACACTGGGGTTGGGTTATAACAGGGGTAGGCAACCTATGGTACAGGTGCCAAAGACGCGAGCTGATTTTCAGTGGGACTCACACTGCCCGGGTCCTGGCCACCGGTCCGGGGGGCTCTGCATTTTAATTTAATTTTAAATGAAGCTTCTTAGACATTTTTAAAACCTTATTTACTTTACATACAACAGAAGTTTAGTTATATATTATAGACTTATAGAAAGAGACCTTCTAAAAACGTTAAAGTGTATTACTGGCAAGCAAAACCCTAAATTAGAGTGAATAAATGAAGACTCGGCACATCACTTCTGAAAGGTTGCCAACCCCTGGGTTATAACCATCTTCTCAGAATACCAATTCAATTTTTTTGCAAAGCTCAAAAAGGCCACATTGATTAGCGTATGTACATATATTTCTGCCCCACCAAATAATTCAATTGCAAACAAAGATTTCTTTTTTTATTATTAATCAAAACTTTTTTGTTCAAGAAAAAAAAAAAAGAAAACTGAAGGGGAGAACCTCAATATTGATGCAAAAATATTAATAAAACCATCACTTTTTAAAGGCTTTATAAACTTGTTTGTGCCTTTATTAGTATTAAAATATAGTTATAGCTATGTCATACCTTTTTTTTTTTAAAATATAACAATATACATTATGTCTGGTTATACTGCAAAACATGACAGCTAATCAAATAAACTGCAACAGGTTTCTATCTGTGTCTATCAAGCATCAGCAAATGTCTCAAAAGTTTATTACCCTCAACGTGTTTGAATAAATCTGCATTTAACTTCATTTTGCTTTAGTTTTTACACTATTTTCTTTTGTGCTATGTTAACAAAAGTGTTGGTTATTAAAGTTTGTGCTTTCAAATATTTACCTAAAGTTTAATTGCTACAACAACCAAATTAACTCTCAAAAGCTTGGGTAAAACGTCTATTGCTAACTCTCTTCTTAAAACAGTGCTTGGGGCAGGAGAAAGAGCAATACATCTTCTCACAGAAGATTGTGAGCATCAGACTTAGCTGTCAAGTACTATATTTATTATGGAAAACTAGTAATGCCCATGTTAAGGAAGTACAAATAAATTATATATAACAAAGGAATAAAAAAAAAAGGAATAAAAAACCAGCTTCTGTCATATGCTGAACCAAAGCATAACTTGTGTTATAAATGACTTGGTCCCTATTACATGGGAAGTAAACTGAGCTCATCTGTGTATAAATTTGAGTTACTGGAAACAAAAGAAATGTGGAGAAATGTATCACGTTAGCCAACTTAAGCTGTTGAAAGGTGCATCCCACAAACCAGAGATAGGAATATATCAGTGAACAGCGAAGAAACCCCCAGGTGTCAGAAGAAACAGAAAAGATAAAGTATCAGAGGGGTAGCCGTGTTAGTCTGGATCTGTAGAAGCAGCAAAGAATCCTGTGGCACCTTATAGACTAACAGACGTTTTGCAGCATGAGCTTTCGTGGGTGAATCCCCACTTCTTCGGATAAAGTGCTTTATAAATTACAGATTGGCCAACTATACTTCAACCTACCATTTATGGATGACTGTGTAAGCAATCGACTACAGAACCATTAGAAAGACCACTAGTCTGGGCAGGTCTAAGTGTTATTTAAACTGTATATTATTAAGCACCGTGAGTTTATGCATACACCTGTGGTTTTGATTCTCTCTCATTAGAATATAGCTAAATTTGTTTTTTGTTTAAAAGCAAATGTATCATTGTCGTCTATGTCTTTGTTAATTAGTATAATAGCATCTTATCAAGATCATGCACAAGACTCAATAACTGGGCAAAAGACTGTTCTACAATAGAAGACTCCAAAAGTTAGACGGAATTATGGATTGTATTTCAGGATTATTTGGATCTAAAATGTCTATCTGGAACAGGGCTGCTATAGAAAATAAAAAAAGTCACTAACTATTTTGAACATCAGGCAGCTGAAACGGTCTCTAAACTGATCATTTATGACACTAAGGACCTAGCTACTAAAAAAAATGGTATGTGGTATATAATACGCATAACATTGCTAAAGTGTTTAACCAAACAAGAAAAAATTTATGAATTAGTCACAAAACATAATAAGATAAGGAAAAATTGTGTAGGTTTAAAAAAAAAGAAAAGAAAAGGAGCTGCTTATGGGAGTTATGCATTAACTACCATAATATTCCAAAGGAAAAACTGCCTAATCTGCCTAAAATTCACAGTCCATTTTGATCAATTTCATGGCCATAGGATTTAAAAAAAAAATCATAAATGTCATGATTTCAGCTATTTAAATCTGAAATGTCACGGTGTTGTAATTGTAGAGGTCCTGACCCAAAAAGGAGGTAGGTAGGTAGGTAGGTAGGTGTGTGTGTGTCAGTCACCAGGTTATTGTGTGTGTGGGGGGGTGTGTCGTGGTACTGCTACCCTTACTTCTGTGCTGCTGCAGGCGGTGGCGCTGCCTTCAGAGCTGGGCAGCTGGAGAGCGGCGGCTGCTGGCCGGGAGCCCAGCTCTGAAGGCAGAGCCGCCGCCAGCAGCAGCGCAGAAGTCAGGATGGCATGGTATGGTATGGCCACCCTGACTTCTGCGCTGCTGCCTGCAGAGCTGGGTCCTCAGTCAGCAGCCACCACTCTCCGACCACCCAGCTCCAGCATAGTATTGCCACCCTTACTTCTGCGCTGCTGCTGCTGGCGGGGCGCTGCCTTCAGAGCTGGGCGCCTGGCCAACAGCCGTCACTCTCTGCCACCCAGCTCTGAAGGCAGCACAAAAGTAAGGGTGGCAATACCACAACCCCCCCTAAAATAACCTTGCGACCCCCCTGCAACTCCCTTTTGAGTCAAGACCCCCAGTTTAAGAAAGGCTGGTCTCCCCCAGTAAAACTGATATAGTATAGGGTAAAAGCACACAAAAGCATGGTCTATGATGCGTTTTTCATGGCTGTGAATTTGGTAGGGCCCTACTTATTAATGATAAGCAATTAGCGAGGTGGTATTGCTCTCGGTGTAGAACAAAAACTATTGTAAATTGGCCACGCGCTACATTGTGCAAACAAATTCTCGTTAGCACAATTTGTACTTTGGGGTCAGTGACACCGTGTCCTAATGCATCCTAAACCCATATTGCTCAGTGTCTGGTTCTATGTATATTTCTTTTATGGTATTGTTACAAATACTAGATACTGACACAAACAGTTGATAAGTTGGCTACTGTGCATTCAGTAGGTCACCAAAAAAAAAAAGGCATCTATAAGGAACAAATGGATCTATCTCAGCTACTCGTTTCAAGGCCAATCTGGAGAGGGGGGGGGGGGGAATCACTGTTTTTCTGTTAAGGGATATCAATACTTGTGCAATTTTTTTTTTTTTTTGACATTGCATCTTCAGTGTGTGTCCATGCAGGCCTGGATCAGTATAATGGGAAAGCAAGGCTAGCAAGCTTCACATGGCATGAGACAGTAGTGGTGAAGAGGCAATCACCAGCAATAAGGGTAACCTATCATATGAATAGGCAGCACTCTATAGTGACTGTCACGGAGTGTGGGGGAGTCCGGGCCCTGCACGCCTGGGGTTCCTGCGATTCATCATAACTCTCAGCCAGCCAGTAAAACAGAAGGTTTATTGAGACGACAGGAACACAGTCCAAAACAGGTCTTGCCAGCACAGACAACAGGATCCCCTTTAAGTAGGTCTATTTGGGGCCCCAGGGAGGCCCCGGCCTCGCTGGGAAGCCTAGGCCCCCTCAGGCTCCCTCTTCATTCCTATCCAGCTTCCAAGAACTCAAAAAACCTCTTCCAGGCGTCTCCTTTCTCCCTTCCCCCACGGCTCCTCCCCCAGCCTTTTCCTTTGTCCGAATTCCCAGTCAAAGGTGTTACCTGGCCTCCAACCCCCCTCCTGGGTTCTCATGTTACATGCTCAGGTATCTCCCTTCCCCAATGCAGGCAGTCCCTCTACAGTCCTCCGCTCTACCAACTGAGCTATCGAAGGGACATGAAACAGCAGCTCCCCGGCAATCTTCCCCCTCAGTATCCAAAGAACACCACAAGACATTCTCACTTCGTCACAGTGACTAATTATAAGAAATGTATCACTTGTGCTGGCGCTACTCCAAACGTCTGTTTTACTCCCCGTGTAGGTCGGTACGGTGTCATACAATACTAATGCCTATCCCAGTTTTTCAGAATAAATACATAATTCAAAGTAAGTCCCAGCACTAGGATGAAGTACAAAATATATATGTGCCAGTTTTTAGTGTATATATGGATCCCCTAACTTTACATTTTAAAACCTTATTCGAACAAAAAGATACTCCACTTGTTTCAGATTAGCAGTGGCATTCTTAAAGCAGCCCAAACCTTGGATAACCTTATCCATGCTGGTGATCTGGAGGGAATACACCTCTACCCCAATATAACGCGACCTGATATAACACGAATTCGGATATAACGCGGTAAAGGTTTTTAAGGTCAGGCTTGACAAAGCCCCGGCTGGGATGATTTAGTTGGGATTAGGTCCTGCTTTGAGCAGGGGGTTGGACTAGATGCCCTCCTGAGGTCCCCCTTCCAACCCGGATATTCTAGGATTGCTTTAAGGAGTATCTTCTAGCCCCCCTAATTCAAAACAAGAGCTGGGGAGGGACAGGGAGGCACAAGCTGGCACCAGCTGGTGAGTTAAACGTGCAGTGACTTGACCAGCACTGTGTCACTTGTAAACGGCCATGCTATGGTGGCAAGTTTAAGGGGAGCACGTCTCCTGTGTCAGCTGAACTGAACACACTGCGAGAATTCGCTTCCTGGGAAGGAGCTCTCTTTCTTCCCTGTACCATATTGCTCGGTCTTTAGACAATAGATCTGGCTGAGCTCAGTTATCTGGTCTCTTGAACATTCCCCAGTAGAGTCAACGAGCGGCTATCCCTTTCAGTCACTACCTTGACGGCAGCACGAATGGGCTCCCCAAGGTGGATCTTCTGGTCTCTTTTGGCTAGAGGGATGAAGGCTGCGATGCAGAGCCTGTGAAGTCGAGCGGGGTGGAAAGAGGAAGGGAACGGGTGGGGAGAGGGCCCTAGAGCTTGGAGGGATACAGGCCAGCTGCTATCTCACCCCTTCCGCAAACCACCCAAAGACGCAAGCCAACACACACTCCCCTGGAAGCTTCCAAACTTCCCCCTGCACCCCCAAAATCAGTCCAAAGCCTTTTGGCTCACAGCCTGACTCCTCTCCTTCTTACCCAGCCGGTGGATTCCACCATCTTGAGGTCCATGGGGTCTCCTATGGGCTGCTCCCTCAGCAGAGAGACACTGTGGCAGGTGGCCAGCGAGTACAGCAAGGGGCCATCGGCCAAGCAGCGGGGCTCGTGGACGATGGGCAGGAAGCAGTTATTCTCCACGGGAACGACGCCCCAGACATCCAGGCCTTCCTCTGTGAGGGTCCCTGTCTGCAGCGATGGGGAGAAGAGAACTTGATCAGCCCACCAGCTGGCAGGCTGTCAAGCCAGCTGCACCCGCGGATGCCCCGGTGCACGAGCCCGGGGACTCACCTTATCAAAGCAGACCAGGCGAATTTTCCCGCACAGGTTAATCCGGGGAGGGCTGATGCAGAAGATCCCGTGGCGCTTCAGCCTGTTCTGGGCGTAGATGGTGCCCACGGTCATCGCAGCAGGGAGAGCCGGGGGCACGATGACCGTGATGAGATCCAGCGCACGGATGATTATTTGCCGGAGAGGAACCTGTCCACGTGCGACAGCCCGGAATGGGGGGGTGGGGGAGGAGAGAGAGAGAACACGAGAGCTCAGCTTCAGTTGGGTGTAGGCTCTTCGGGGCGGAGGACACACGAACCCACCGTGCAGCACCCCGATCCGCAGGTCATCTGAGCAGCATCGGGAGCTGGACCATGGAGCACAAACGCCCACAACACCCTGCATTTAATAAAGCTAAACCGGCTCTTCACCGGCAGCCTTCGCCTGGGTTTGAGAGCACCTGGGATTTCCCAGATCTTTCCCTATCGGAGACACACACAAGCTCGCCGTGCTCCTGACAACTCCAGACCGAGCAGAAAGGGAAAACAACTTAGAATGTGATCCAGGTTTTCAGAAGCCCCAGCTCCCTTTTTGGGGAGCATGATTTGCCCCGGCATTTTCACAAGCATACTGATTGCAGGTGCAATGAGATGATCAAATACCTGATGATTTGCACCCAGGCATTTCTGCAGGTCTTCCCCCTGCTCTCTCTAAATTTAACATCTTGCCTCTGCTTCCTTCCTCAGCAAAGACAAGCTGTGTCTGCCTTAAGCCCGCAGGGCCCAGGAGAGTTGAACTGGGGGGTTTATTCTGTGTCAGCCAACGCATCTGCAGGATGTTTGTTACTAGTAGGGATGAGAGAGCCAGAAGGAACCCAGGGCAGATCTCAGATGGAGTCTGCAGTGCTGGCCATTAGAGAAAACTGGAGGCAGAGCAATGCCTAGGCTTGCTCCCATGCCAACGTCTAACAGAACCAAACTTGTCTGGACCATTCCTGATCTAAGCCCTGGATCCAAATCAAAGGAGGGGCGCAGAAGGGAGAGGGCTGGGAGGAGAGAGAGAGAGATTTTCCCATCACTGTCAGCTCACCTGGTTTTTAATCAAAATCACAATGCTGTACGTGGTGCCGATAAGAGCTGCAAGAGAGAGAAGGGACAGCTGTAAAGGGGACGCCTCAGTTCATAAGACACTCAGCACCAGACGACTGCTGCTTGCAATGCCGCCCGCTTTCAGACGTACCCAGAACTGCAAGGAAGAGGACAAACTTCACCGCATCCCTGTAGAACCTGAAGCTCACGGGCTTGGGGTAGAGGATAGAGCTGATCAGGTCCCCTTTGGCTGTACAGAACCCTGGGGGAGGGGACGAAAGGAAAAGAGATGCTTACGGGACTTGGAAACTCACACTGTGAATTGTGGCCATTAAAAGCCACAGATTTTGGGGAGAACTGGAGAAGCCGTCCTGCGATTCCCTTTGACGTAACCGCTCATCTCAGAGCAGAGGCACTTCCAACACAGCTGGAACACGGAATTCAAAAGCAGGGTGTGTCCCCACACCCAACACCATCAGCTCAGAGCTCCTGATTGTGCAGATGTAACATCTCCCAACCCTTGCTCATGAGCCTGGCTGCAATAACATTGACAGGCCGTAATCACGGTTCTTCTGCTGTGCGAATGGGATCCCCTAAGCGCCTGTGCACATAGGGTGTGTGTGCGTGTGTCCCCGCCCATCCACGTTAGCTGGTATTCCACTTGCCCTGAAAGAAAGGAGGGAAGATTTTCCTTCCCCTTTCTGCAGAGCTCAGCGTTCTCCGGTTGCACTCATCCTGCGGGCAGGGAATCCCCAGCAGCACGGCTGGGAATCCGAGTCTCCAAGGCTGTGGGTGCGGGCCAGTGAAACACGTTGTGAAAATGCTGCTGGGTGGGTGCTCTGGGCCATGAGAGAGCAGGGTCAGTGACCACGTTACACTCCACGTGGCTCTCCCCGCAGAGCAGCAGGGCCCCAAGGATGGCACGGCGGAGAACGCTAGGGGGTAACAGGCGAACTACAGAGAACGAGAAGTAGCCAGCAGCCTAGGAACGTTACAGGTTTCAGCAGGAGAACGGCTCTGCCATGGTGCCGGGCTAGCCAAGGAGACAATACACTTTAATTTGGCTTCTAAGAACATTCTGTTCAATGGACCAGAGCTAAACCAACAGCGAAGTTGCTAGTACAGGTGTATCTGGATGGAAGGAGAATTCTTATCTGGTCAGGATAAAACAGAACCAGCCCCATGTGGCACATGCAGGGAGGAATGATACTTGAACATAAGAACGGCCATACTGGGTCAGACCAATGGTCCATCTACTCCTGTATCCTGTCTTCTGACAGTGGCCAATGCCAGGTACTTCAGAGGGAATGAACAGAACAGGTAATAATCAAGTGATCCATCCTGTGTCATCCACTCCTAACTTCTGGCAAACAGAGGCTAGAGACACCATCCCTGCCCATCTTGGCTAATTGCCATTAATGGACCTATCCTCCAGGAACTTATCTAGTTCTTTTTTGAACCCTGTTATAGTCTTGGCCTTGGGCATGGTAGTCCCTGGGTACGGCTACAGTCCAGATGGGAATTAAGGACCGGGGGCTCTGGGTTTGCTCCCAGATGCAGCTACCTGTGCGTGTCACCACAGCCAGGACCTCCTTGCCCACGTAGGATTTGGCTTGGAGGACCTGAGTCCCGCAGAACAGCGT
Organism: Platysternon megacephalum; assembly: GCA_003942145.1. Classification (NCBI taxonomy): domain Eukaryota; kingdom Metazoa; phylum Chordata; order Testudines; family Platysternidae; genus Platysternon; species Platysternon megacephalum. The sequence continues at coordinate 17,157,938 of QXTE01000014.1, read as the reverse complement.
GTGCCGTTTGTGCTCCTCGGGGGAATAGATCATGTTGGCAGCTTGGGGTCCGCTGGGTAAAGGCGTCTTCATCACTGGGACACTCTCCCCTACAGGAGAAAATCAGCCGGTGAGTGAGGTTATGGACAGACAGATTCGTACAAACATGCCTTCATATTCAGCCAGTGTTTTCCGTGCAGGAGTGGGGCAGATGGGGAATCTTTCGGGATCCACCATCCACGCTCTTAGTTTCCCCAATGCACGCTTCAAAAGCCCCCTTGCTGGACGGATCCACCCTTCCGGCCACAGAGGGCTGTGTGTTCTGATCTGGGGCCCATTACTGGAGTATCCGAGCAGCTCCCAATCTTTTACAAGTAGATTTATCCTCCCAGTGCCCCTGTGCGGCAGGGCAAGGCTGTTCTCCTCGTTGCACAGACGGGGAGCTGAGACACCGATGTTTAGATGCTGAAAGATGCAGACAGGTGCCTAGTGGGATCTTCAAGACTACCTGGGTGTCAAACGCCCATTGAAATCAAGCACTGAAATCAATGGGAGCTGGGCACCAAGGCCAACTAGACGACTACCTGCATCTTCGTGTGCCTAAATACCTGTAAAATACTGGCCCTAAGTGACTTGCTCAAGGTCACGCAGGAAGTCAGTAGCAGAGCAAGGAATTGAACACAGATCCCCCAACTCCCAGGCTAGTGCCCTAACCACGGGACCAAGTCTCCTTGTGGAGCCAGTCCCTGCCGTTCCAATGGATGGCCAGAAGGGGTCACTAAAGAGCTTCCCCCACTCATCCCAAAAGAGGCTTAGGGTACGTCTACACCAGGGGTCTCAAACTCAAATGACCTCGAGGGCCACATGAGGACTAGTACATTGGGCCGAGGGCCGCATTTACTGACACCTCCCCCCCGCCGCCCTCGGCCCCGCCCCCACTCCACCCCTTCCATGAGGCCCCGCCCCTGCCCCGCCTCTCCCCACCCCTTCCCTGCCCCCATTCCAACCCCTTCCCCGAAATCCCCACCCCAACTCTGCCCCCTCCCTGCCAGGGGGCACAGGAGGGGGTGCAGTGGGGGCTCAGAGCAGGGNGCCTGCCCTGCCCCCGGTGCTGGTCGGCCAGGTAAACAGGGGGGGGCGGGGGGGCCGGGAGGAGCTCGCGGGCCGCATGCGATAGCCCTGCGGGCCGCATGCGGCCTGCGGGCCGCGTGTTTGAGACCCCTGCTCTACACTGCACTCAGAGGTGTGAGCGTAGCACGGGTAGACTTGCCTGGACTAGCTTTGATCTAGCTGGCTCCAATAGCAGCAGCAGCGAAGCCATGGCAGCATGGGCTGGACAAGCCCGCTCAGGCCCCGGGTATACACTCCCGTGGCTAGCCTGCGCCGCTGCGGCTTCACTGCTATTATTTGAGCCGTGAAGCTCACAGCCCGGCTGCTGGCGTCAGGGAACACAGGCTCAGGCAGACAGCTGAGCTCCGATTCCTCTCCCCCGCCGGCAGCGCGTGCACTGCTAATGGCAGGAGGGGGACAGTCAGGCCTGGGTAAGCGGAGATCTCTGCCTCCCACAACGTACCTCTCTTGCGCTCCCTCACCTGTCAGCATGCTCTCGTTGACCATGCACTCGCCGGTCAGCAGCGCCGCGTCGCAGGGGACGACGAACCCGTCGGAGGGGAGACTGATGCAATCACCCGGCACCAGGTCCAGAGAGCTCACGACCGCCTCCTCTGCAAAGGCAGGCAAGCCACAGCGCACTCAGACTCCTCCCACTGCAACAAGCAGGCACGTGGTGCTTGGTACCGGCAGATCTCGCCGCGGCTTCCAAAGGAGTTAAATGGCACTGCCCCCGTTTAACAGAGGGGGGACCCTAAAGCCCACGGAAGGGAAGGGGCTTCCCCAAGATCATGCAGCAGGTCAGCAGGGGAGGGATAGCTCAGTGGTTTGAGCATTGGCCTGCTTAACCCAGGGTTGTGAGTTCAATCCTTGAGGGGGCCACTTAGGGATCTGGGGCAAAAATCAGTACTTGGTCCTGCTAGTGAAGGCAGGGGGCTGGACTTGATGACCTTTCAGGGTCACTTCCAGATCTATGAGATCGGTATATCTCCATTTAAAGCAGCAGAGCAGGGAACAGAACCCAGGGCCTTGGACTGGGAGCCAGGAAACAGAACCCAGGGCCTTGGACTGGGAGCCAGGAAACGCAACACAGGCCACGTATCATGAGCAAATATCGCCGCAGCAACACACACTTTGGGTGTATCTGGGTGGGTGTGTCTTGTACCTTCCTCCTCTGCTCACTGACAGACAACATGGCAATACCACTGCAGGCAAACGCCGTGGGGATAAGCCCTTCTAGATTCGGTCCTCCAACTTTTCCCTGCGGTACTTTAAAGCAGTGACTCTCAACCTTTCCAGACAACTGTACCCCTGGCAGGCGTCTGATTTGTCTTGTGTATCCCCAAGTTTCACCTCACTTAAAAACAACTTGCTGACAAAATCAGACATAATACTGAACAATTGCCGACTTTCTCATTTTTACCATATAATTATAAAATAAATCAACTGGAATATAAATACTGTACTTCCATTACAGTTAGGGTGACCAGACAACAAATGTGAAAAATCGGGACAGGGGGTGGGGGGTAATAGGAGCCCATATAAGAAAAAGACCCAAAAATCGGGACTGTCCCTATAAAATTGGGACATCTGGTCACCCTAATTACAGTGTATAGTATATACAGCAGTATAAACAAGTCATTGTCTGTATGGAATTTTAGTTTGCACTGACTTCGCTAGAGCTTTTTATGTAGCCTGTTGTAAAACTAGGCAAATATCTAGATGAGTTCATGTGCCCCCTGGAAGACCTCTGCGTACCCCCAGATTGAGAACCACTGCTTTAAAGCAATGGATCAGCCTCCATTTAATCATTAACGCATTTAAGTCCAAATCCCCACTAAAGAACTCGCTCTGCCTAGGATCAAGGCTGAAATTGGAGCTAACTGGTTCGTAATTACCACTTTAAAGGCTTAAAAGGATGTGCTGGGGTGCATTTAATATCTGTGCTCCGAGCGGCCGCTCAATTATTTTATATAACGTTAGCATCGCCTTGATAGGCACACACAGCAGGAGCCGCCATCCCGCGCTGGGTAGATACTAAATCCCCGCCAGTGTAAGAGAGAACCTTTCAAAGATTAGATACAAAAAGACAAGTCAGCAGGGGCTGGCGGGAATCAGTTCTTTAAGTCTCATGTAATTTTTAACCTTTTAACTTTAATCTTGTGATCACAGGGTGCTAGACCCCAGGCAAACAGCTGCTTAGAAAAGGGGAAAAAAAAAAAAGAAGCCAGCCTTTTATCTGCTGAGAAAATTTAATTTTAACTAATAAGGCGGCTTACTGGAGCTCAGCAGAGAGGCAGTCATCAGAAATTCTGCTTAATGGAGCATGGTTAAGCTGCTCAACTGGGCTGATTTACAAGAGAACACACATGCGACATTTCTTAAACAGTAAGTACATTTTTCATGTTAGAAAGGGACAGCAATGACCTGCCTCAGTTCCAAGTTTAGATGTTGTGTTAGAGGTTTTACAAAGCCTAATGCAGCCTGGCTTAGTGGCTAGAGTGCTGTCCTAGGACTCAGGAGACTTGGCTTCTATTCCTGGCTTTGTCTCTAGCTTGCTGGGTGACCTTGGGCAACTCACTGCACTGCCCCATCCTCAGTTTCCCCATCTGTAAAATGGGAATAATAATCCTGGCCTCCTTTGTAAAGCACTTTGAGATCTATTGATGGAAAAGCGCTAGATACTAAATAATAATAACCATCCCTAGTGCCTCACAACAGCACCTAACTTGCTAGAATGAAAAGCATTTCAAAAATTGGATTTTTCTTTCACTAGTTATACGGTGTTACTTTCTGCCGTTCGCTTCCTTTTGGGCAATGAAGATAAACTCTTATGTTCCCCTTCTCCTTGCCAAGGGCGTTTCCATGTGCACTGCAAACATACACGCTCTGATCCCACAGACCTGTGCATGGGCTTTCCTCACATGAATGGAGCTGCTCAGGTGGGTGGAGCCCGCTTAAAATGTTCACAGCCTTGGGGCCGTCGGAAGGAAAAGTTAAAATGCCAAATGCTGTTTTCATTGGAATGCTGAAGCTCTATAATCAAAGTGCTTTACAAAGTACCACCATCCCCATTTTACAGATGGGGAAACTGAGGCACGAACCCAGCAGGTGAGTGGCAGAGCTGGGAATAGAACCCATGTCTCCTGAGTCCCAGTCCTGTACTCTAGCCACCAGACCACACTGCCTCCATAATCACAGGGGAGGAAATGGTGTGTTCTATCTGATTTAAATCTAACAGCGTCTTTACACGTGGCACTTTTTCACAATGCCTTAACCCTCACCAAGCCTGGCAGTTTACACGCGAGATTTCACTACGTCAACAGCTCAGGGGGAGTGCAAGGCCCGACGGGGTGAAGTACACAGCCGTGCAGCCAGCACAAGGCTGGTGCACCACTTGAATCCTATTTGAAAGGCTTCAGAGAGACTGGAGTGGCACATGGACCTTGCGCATGGGTGAATTTCATCTTATGACCAGGGATCTTAACACTCCAACCGTTCCCACTGGAAGCGCTCGTAGGAGCGAGCATACATGCCCGGTAGCATTTCCAGGATCAGGGCCTAAGAGCAAAAATACCCTTGTGAAGCGTCCAGCCCAGGCTACCCTCAACCCCCACCATCTCAACCGACCCGGCTGCTCAGAGCGAGGCCGATGACACCACAGGCACGGCGTGATCTTCCCCCCCCGTAGCTCTGCCAGCAAAGGCCCATTTACCGAAGCGCTGATGGTGCAGAAGCGCGCGGCGTCTGCCTGCCTTGCACGCGGCAGTGGAGAATTACAACCTACTGCTGCTGCTCACCTCCAGCGGCTCGGTGGACTCTCACGCCGATGGCCATCTTCACCATGTTCTGCAGCGTCACGCTTTGCTGCAAGGAATCAAACAGAGCTATCCGCTAGCCGGGCAGGGCAGGGCTTTACACCAGCACTTCGCGGGGGCTAGTCCAGAATGGAAACGGCACCACACGACGGCGTGGGAAACCCTCCCCCCTCCGGGATTCATAGATGTTAAAGGCCAGGAGGGACAGTCTAGTCCTCCACCGGCCCGTGATGCCGGTCCCAAGCCCATAACGTCTGCTTGTGCTAGAGCGAATCTTTCAGTAAGCCCCCCAGGGCCGATTTCCAGACTTCACTGCTGGAGAATCCACCAGATCTGGCTCTGTTCTGTACCATCTTCGTCTCGTTTCTTCATCTCTTTCTTCTTCCTTTTTCACCCCCTCACCATCCCCTTTCCCTTTTATGCAATAAAGGCACAGGGACCTCCAGTATAGAGCAGAGATGCACTGCGCCCAGGAGGGTACAAACCCCAGAAGCACCCTTGGGTTGCTAGGGCTGGTTATTTCCAGGCAGTGCCGCAGGGACAAGAGCCAGGGGATGCAATAGGCACTTGTGCTGTGGCTGAAAACGTGAGAGCTCGATTTGGCTGCATGCTGATAACTGATGGGCCGGCCCCCCCCCTCACCGTCCTTCCTGGCTAGGAAAAGGCTATTGGAAAAAGGCTTGTCCCTGCCCGAGGAATGCAAACAAACCACGCCCTTGTGAACAGCGCCCATGCTGCAGAGTGCCAGCCTGCAGGAAGAATGGGGACAAATGGAAGGAATACTTCTCTAGAGCTCTTAGTCCCATAGAAAATAAAACTGGCCCCAAGCCACTGTTCCCAGTGTTTTTTAGCCACGGTGGTCAGGGACACAGCCCTGTGCTCTGGGTGTTCCTGGCCTCTGATTGCCAGGAGCTGGGAGTGGATGACAGGGGCTGGATCACTCGATTGCCCGTCCTGTTCATTCCCTCTGAAGCACCTGGCACTGGCCGCGGTCAGAAGACAGGATGCCGGGCTAGCTGGACCATTGGTCCGACCCAATCTGGCCGTTCTGTTCCACGGGTGCAGCGCCGGAGTCGCTCAGCATCCCCGGAGTCACCCTGCAACGCGGAGCGGACGGCAGAACGCAGCCCTTTGTCCCTCCCCTCCCAAGAGGCCGGACACCCACCTTTCTAGTCTCGTAGAGAGACAGCCCTATGGACACTGCAGAGATGACGAAGATGCAGGCAGCGTAGTAGTAATAGGCGTCACAAAGCCACAAAACGATGCTGAAAACCTGGAAGATGTAGAAGGGATTCAACACCTGGAAAGAGAGAAAAAGCAGCGGGGTCTTAGGGCACGGCGGCTGACGCAATCAGTGTACAAAGAACGGCTCAGGGCTTGTTGGAAGACAGGGAGATTAGGGTGTTCCCGGCAGTGCTGGGAAAGCTGGTGGACAGAGCACGTCACAGCCCGTGGGTCTTCGCCTGCTGGTGGGGAGCACAGGCCTCCACATCCTGAGGAGCTCAAGCAATCTCCCGCAACCGACTGACAGGCGGGGCCCATCTGACCTAGGAGATGCTACAGCTCTTGTCCATGGCAGATGCTGCGGCCTGCCGGCCATTAACCGTAACCCGCTGTGGCCTGGCTCCCCTGCCTCACCCACGCCCATCAAGCCTGGCCAAACGGCATCTGCTAAAATGGTCGTCGTCCTGCTGTTGGCGAGTCAATATCCCCACCCCTTCGGGGTTCAGAAAGGGACTTCCCCGGTCTTCCAAGAAAACAGCGAAGACCGGACCTGGCAATGCATTACAAACCAAAGAGTGGGTGCGGGGAGAGAACACACCACACAGTTCACCCGATCCACCCCAGCCCAGCCACTGAATGGAGACACGGGAAGAGTGACGGGTGTTTTTCAAAGGTCTTTTCTGAAAATCCACATTATGTGTCACTGTATTAGAGTAGGGGCAGGTGCTCAGCTGGGTTCGCAGACGGTGAAACGCAAACCACGGAACATCTGTTGGCCTGCCTGCTCCTGGAGGAAACATGGACCAAGGGAGATCTTGCCAGGGCTCCAGACTGGGCCATATCAACGTGCCCAATGCTGGAAAAACCTCTGATTGTGGCGGAAGGACATAGGAAGAAGAATGCATTAGAGTAGCACCTGGAGGCCCCAACTGAGGTCAGGACTCCATTGCGTGGGTGCTGGAAGAACGCACAGTAAGGAAGTTTGTAAGCTCTTGGGGGCAGGGACTCTAACCAGACAAGACAGACACAGGAAGCAACAAGTCCAAGATCAACCCATAGATCAGTGGCAGAGGTGGGAACAGAACCCAGGACTCGCAACATCTAGTCCGGAGCCCTAACCACTAGGCCCCTGTGCCCTAGCACATATTTAGCAGGATTTTCCCCTAACAAGGGGCTTCACAGAGGGCCCCATCTGGTCCCCCCAGGCCTGGCTGACACGGAGTCTATTTCTGCCAGGTCTGAGTAGGGAAAAGCTGCTCTTTCCCTTCTGCAGAAGGCAACAGCCACGTTACATGTTGTAGCTTTGTACCTCGTCCACCAACAGCCTGAGGTAGGATTTGACCGGCACATCAATCAGGTTTGGCCCATAGACCTTTCTCCTGCGCAGGAAACACAGAACAGAAGCCAGAGGTTTTAGGTGAAGACTTGGAATTTCAAACTTTCCTGTTAAATGAGCTACACATTGCCCAGATCTCACCCCCGGCTCGCGGTCTAAATGTCAAGCGGAGCATAGAGGAGTCAGTCTACCGCCATTAGGGAAGTCTCTCCGCCAGCTAGCTGTGCACACAGATGCCTTGAGCAACCTCCTGGTGTTTACTATAACCCCTGCCCCCCATCCCCTCCTACTGTTGGTTAAACTCGTGAGTGCATCTAGGTGGTTATTAGGTCATCAGTTCTTTGGGTGTGAGAAGAGAATCTGACACCTTTGGGGAACACCAGCACAATGAGGCCCCGAGCCATCATCATACATCGCGCCAGGAGATAAGTCAGACAGCTGTTAAGATGGATGCCAATTGGTGGCTGGGCAAAGGGGCACACAGAGTGGTCACTAGCCCTTTGACCTCTGGAGGGGGGGTGTCACTCTCAGAGTAGGTTAGGATACAAGCGAAAGTAACACTGTGGTCTCCACAGAATAGCTAGGGAATTCTTATTCACATCACCCAAGTTACTGCATCATTTAAAAAAAAACCAAAAAAAACCCCCCGATGTGAAAGTTGAATGAACATTTTAGACGTCTCCCGCCCCTCCCTCCAGACACACATCTGTATCGCTAGCCAGTCATCAAGGCTTGTACTCTACAGTCATAAATAGCCACATCCCCTAATTTTTTATAACCGTCATTCTCCCCACCCAAGTTTTGTTGCTGGTCGTAACAGCAGGTAGCAGGTAGCGAGCTCTTTGGGGCACGAAACGTGGCTTTTCTACTGACAGCTGAAGTGCCTGGGCACATTTTGGGGGACCCTACAAGTAACAAGAAAGCTGCTAATCAGGGCTGGATCCTGTGCTCATTTAAGTCAACGACAAAGCCCCCGCTTGACTTTAACGGTGCAGGATCAGGGTCTACATGAGACGGCGTCCAGAAAGCTGGGATAGCAGGAGCTGCGGCTCAGAACTGTGCCGCCTCGGCAGAGCCCACCTGCTAGTTCTCGCATGTGCCATCAGTCACCCGAAAGCCGATCTACGGCGCAGGTGGTCACACCAGGCAGTGATCTCATAGGGTCGTGCCTGGTTTGCTACTGGAGGGAAAGCCTCCGAAGCTAGTGCTGGTGATTCAGCAGGTGGTGAATGGAGGATAGAGCCCCGGCAGGGCATTTGGGGACATCGTCCTGCTGGAGGTGAAGACCTGAGTGGGGCCGTGAACATTTGTCCAGGGGACCATATTCAGATTTCCCTTTCTGTCCCTTGCACTACACTGACACCCGCGTGGGCTTTCCGAGCCGATCAGCCAGGTTCCAAATTCACGTGCTTTGCATTTGACTTTAGGAAGGCCGAAGCAAGCCAGAACGCACAAGGCACAGACTGTTGGCATGGAGGGATTAAAATCCTGCACTGATCTGAGACAGCTCTGCTCTCCGTCCCACAGGTTAACTACACGCCAAGCTTTTTACGCTTCCTTGCCACTCCCTGAAACAGCCCGATCTGCACCCAGACCGGTCCCCAATCATTAACAAAGCCATGGCGTACTTACCTGGTGCTGTGGTCTTGCTGGCTGAGGCCTGACCGGGAGAGATGGATGTCTGCACAGGTCCAGCCGTCATCTAAGACACTGAAAAATATATGCACCAAAAAGAAGACACCTGGATTTACACACGGCCAGTAATAGCCAAATCCAGGTGAGGGTACGTGGATAGAAGCGAAGGCGACCAGCACTCAGGGGCATGTGGATATTATCTCAAACATCCTTTATTATGAGGGGTAGGGCTCATTTTAAAAGAAAGAGCCCACCCCGTAAACCTGTCTCTTAGTTTTAACAACCATCCAAACAATACTAAGCTGGTGCCATCACATACCAAGCAGTTGTGCAAAGATGGTTGTAACTGTTAGCCTCCTTCAATGAGATCTACAGCATTACACGAATTGGAGAGAGTCCAGAGGAGAGCAACAAAACTGATTAAAAGGTTTAGGAAACCTCTCCGCTGAGGGAAATCTAAAAAAACTGTGCATGTTTCGCTTGGGGAAAAGACGACTGAAGGGGGACCTGAGAACAGTCTTCAAATATGTTCAGTGCTGTTACAAAGAAGATGGTGACCAACTGTTCTCCATGTCCACTGAAGGTAGGACAAGAAATAATGGGCTTAATCTGCAGCAAGGGAGATTTAGGTTAGATATTGGGAAAAACTTTTCAACTCTAAGGATAGTTAAGCTCTGGAAGAGGCTTTCAAGGGAGGCTGTAGAATCCCCATCACCGGAGGTTTTAAAGAACAGGTTAGACAGACACCTGTCAGGGATGGTCTAGGTTTACTTGGTCCTGGCTTGGGGCTGGACTAGAAAGCCGCTCGGGGTCCTTTTCAGCCCTACATTTCTACGTTATAGACCTATGCAGCGCGCGCACGCACACACACCTTCAACATGTGTCAGTACCTGCAGATCTCAACAGTACAATAACTGAAAATACATTTTCAGATCAATTGATCTGACAGAGCAGACGAACCGGTAAATAGAGCTGAATTAAAGCTCTAATGCTAAACGCTAACACAAGTGCATCATTACAGTTACAAGGTTAAGCAGTAAGAAATCAGGAAATTGTTCACCGGTGGGAGTAGAAAGCTCACAAGCTGGCCTAAGGCAGCTCTGGCAACATTCATTCTGGCACGGTGCACTTGCTGCATATTTTATAGCACGTATTTGGAGAGAGGAAAACATTAACTCAACACAGGAAAAAGGAGTTTTAAAGGCCACCCAAACCAACGCTACAGATGTGCTGTGTAACCAAATGAAAAGGTCTTCTGAAGAATCATTACCCTGAAGAAGTTGTGAACCTCCACCTCAATCTTCGTGTTGCATTAACTGTAGCTTTTCGGAGGAGTGCTACCAGAATTTCTAAGCTGTTGAATCATGAGGCATATACTCAGATAAATGCACAAGAACGCATCTTTCTTAGTGCGCACCTACTGATTAAAAAGAACGGTCTACCGTGCATGCTCAAATTTTCAAATGGCTGCAACTGTGCTAAATCGCAGCCAATCCTCTGTCCCAGCCCCCAAACCAAGCAAGGACACTAACCCAAAAAGGACTATGGTCGTGCCATGTTCCAAATATTTTTGAAGTTCTCATCACTAAAGTCTGACTTTTGATCAAATTTTGAACTTTTTTCTGAAACATTTACCTTTGGGGCTGATATTTTCTATGCTCAGATTCTGCTTGAAGATATTTATATATTTTGCACAAAGGAGGTCAGAATCACTACCCCATTTTACAGATGGGGAAACGGAGGCACAAAGAGGTGATTTGCCCAAGGTCACCCAGCAGGCCAGTGGCAGAGGAAGGAATAGAACCCAGGACTCCTTGGTCTCAGTCTAGTGATCTCTTCGCTGGGCTACGCTACCTTTCTCTGGACTATTTTCCATTCTTAACTACAGAAGGTACAATCAAGAACCTATAACAATAAAACCTAACTACAATTACAATTGATGACACTGAGACTCTATTATGGTAAGAAAATAAACCAGAACCCAGCATTCACACAGAAATAGTGCTAATAGGCCTGCCTGGCTGCTCACAAATTCTGTCTAGCAAAACTAAATGGTTTAATTTTTCTCTGATCATTTTAGCCAGATTAAGATTTTTTTTTTTTTTAAAAGCACCCCTTGGCTCAGGATTTTCATCTTATCGTCAGGAAGTATCACAAGAAACCTCAAATCACAAGGGCGAAGGGGTGATTGGTGTGTTGTCACAACTGATCCGTGGGCACAACAGCCTCTATACAAGCCCTACCCATGTGAGCTTGGGAAAAAAGTATTCTGAAAGTTCACACCACGAAAAGTTCCAATAGGGGATCAGTCAGAAAGCCTCTCAGAGAGGTGGAGCAATGTGTTTTTCTGTGCCCAGATCCAGAACGCTCACCCCCTGGCCTCAGGAGTAACACCAGAGACTTATTTCACAGTCCGATGACTTCAAAATGTCACGGTTTGGACTTCAAACAAACCAAAGTACAGCTTAAAGATTTTTAAGGCCAGAAGGAACTATTCAATCAGCTAGTCTGACCTCCTGCATTGCACAGGCCAGCCGAGTTTGTTGGCATCACTGTCCGGAGCAAAACTCCACTTCGAGTTCAATATGCATGACACAAAGGGGGGGAAAAAAGCTTCGAGTCAACAAGAATTATCCCTCCACATGTATTTCCTCTCCACGCTCCAGCTGGGAGCCTCAACATTTGAGATGGCAGCCTGAACACTCTACAGCTTTGCAGGCTGGTTCTGGGGGCTGGATCAGGATGAATCCCCGTACTCCAGATCAGGGTTTCCTGTTACATAAGCACACAGAATTGCAGAGCTGCACGCAAGAAGCCACTTCATTGTGCTGGCCTTTGAAATCACTTTCTTTCTGCCTAGGCACGGCTCTGGTAGGCTTGGCTTCACCTATCATAGAATCATAGAATATCAGGGTTGGAAGGGACCTCAGGAGGTCATCTAGTCCAACCCCCTGCTCAAAGCAGGGCCAATCCTCAGACAGATTTTTGCCCCAGATCCCTAAATGGCCCCCTCAAGGTTTGAACTCACAACCCTGGGTTTAGCAGGCCAATGCTCAAACCACTGAGCTATCCCTCCCCCGCTTTATAACCACTTTAGACCTCAATCCAGGATCAGGACCCCATGGAAACAGATAGGAGGGAAAATACCATCATTCCTTCTCCAGGGAGATTCCAATCTAGAGTCAAGGTGATTTCACGCAATCGCCATTAGACAAAACCAAATCACACCTCTCCTCCGAACCCTCTGCCACTAAATGGATGGACCTAAGTAAGGACAGCGGCACCCACAAGACATTTGCTAAGGGTGAATCTACACTAGGAAAAGTGATCTGCTGTTATTAGGAGTCCCCAGCCTCCTTCGTCTTACAAACAGACACACGGGGTTGGGTGCACTAGTCACCTCTAGGTCTCTGGGACACTTTCTGCAATGGACAATGAAGAAAACTTGATCCTAATGGTACTTGCTGCTAAACCGTTTCCCACCTTGGTACAGGAGACCTGCTCTTAACGCCCATTGTCAACAGCAGGTTATTTGCCCAGTGGCATCGCCAAACCAGATGAGGAGATGGAGAAGATGCTCGATATGGGGTATGAACTCAAGTCATTTTAGCCCCATCCAGGCTGTTCCCGGCCAATGAGAGCTGCGGCCAGTACGTCTCTGCGGCCTGCTGCTCCCATTGGCCAGGAACGGCGAATCGCGGCCACTGGGGGCTGAGCCTCCGGACGGTCAACGTCAGCAAAATGTCTCATGGCCCACAATCAGCTCACCCTGATGGGCCGCCTGCGTCCTGCAGGTTGCCCACCACTGGCTTAGATGTTGTCCTGACTGGGGATGTTTTCCAGAATCAGGGCTTCAGCCTGTAAGCTCCTTGGGGGTGGGGGCAGGTCGGTCTCCACTGCAGAGCTAACTTGGGCTCTTACTGAGTTGTTGCCCCCAACCTCTCTCTCATCCACACACAAAACCCTCTCCCCCGAGTCTGGGTGGTGCTTTCGTCCCAGGCTAGCTGGCCTGGCCGGGGGCGTGGATTAGAAATCAAGAGCCACGTTCCACGTGGGCAGGTAGCCTGCTCACTTTGCAGTGACCACGCCGGCTGCATCCCTTGAGCGCTGACAGTCCTCCAGTGCCTTCCCACCATTCCCCGGGTGCCCACAAGGACAGACAAGTTCTCCAACAATTCATTGGGAAAGAACTGTAGGGCGGCTCAGCTCACTACAGCAAAGAGCACCAGGGACAGAGTGTGCCCCCAGAAGTCCCAGCGACAAACATGCATGAGCGTAACACCTGTGAGGACGGGCAGGGCTTTGCCATCTGGCTGCTCTCACCCAAGCTAGGCCGACCCGGTGTGCTCACCTGAGTGAACTCTGCAGCGAAGACAGACCTGGGGTGTCTCTACAGCACCAGCACAATGGGCCCCGATCTCTGCTGGGGTCTCCAGATGCTACTATCGTGCAAATAAAGTTACCGAGGGTCACAGACAAGAAGAGTGCAGAAGAACAGTCAGTAGAGCACAGAAGGGAAAAGTTCTTCCAGCCGAGAGGATGGATGCCATACCTGACCTTGCAGTACGCCTGCCGTCTTTCAATCCAGACGTAGCGCGACCCTTCGAAGAGATAGTAGCGCACGACGTTTTTCTAAACACAGAGAGAAACACGTGACGGGGAGTCCCCAGCTCCCAGCGCGGCTCGGCCCCCTCTAGGAGGAGGTTCTGATGGCCCCAAGGGCAGGACCCAACAGGAAGCAGAAGGGAGGACGTTACCTCCTCCTTCCTGTGAAGCCGGACGGTGTCTCTGCTGTCGTCTTCATCCAACACTCCAACGGCGACGCTGGTTCTCCCATCATCGGCTCTGGCCCCAGGATGATGCTCGAGGCTTCTCGGGAAGAAGAGCATGTCAAAATTCCCTGCTCCTGAATAAAGGCCCCATCTCTAGGTGCTACTCTGAGCACAGAGCTTCAGTATGCAAGGGCTTTGGGAACCCTGGCGAACTCCAAGAGCCTTTCAAATTGCAACTACACGCAAGCCCATCTTGCAGCGCCTCTTATGCCAACGCCGCATGCAGGCAATCCATGGGATGGGGAGTTAACCTGGCTCTGACTCCACTAAGAAATAAACAGTTGAACAACTGTAAACTGAAATAAAACCAAGGTCTTTTCCGGTTATCCATGATCTATAGGGTTTCCCAGAGCAATCCCTGCACAGGTGAGAACTCGCGAGCTGTTATAAAGTGCTCTGAGGATGCAGAACGCTATACAGGTGTAAAGGGTGGTTCTTCTCTGAAAAATGACTTGGCAGCTTCTCATGCAGCCAATCTGCACCCTGTGCATATTCAGGATCACATCTGCCTGCTTTAGTAACTAGAAACATATTCTACTGCTTTTCACTCCTGTTAGCCCTGCAGGATCCAACATTATGTCACCTGGGTAATCTAGTGATTAAAGTGGCACCATCAACTTAATCACACTTCTGTCTGAAAGGGTTTTTTTTTTTTTTTTTTAAACCTACCATTGTTATTTATTATACCCAAGATCACTATAACTGAAAGATCAGAGCGGGAGGGGAAAAAAAAAAACTATTTACCAGTTTGTTTGCTTTGTGTATTACCCATTTTGTTTGTTTGTTTGGGTCTTTCACACAGCAACAAGGGAGAGAGAAGACAAAAAACCTTGAAAAGCAGGAAAATGTGATTGTAAAACAACACTTGTCAGATGGATTCAGGGGCTGCTCTAATATCTGAAGCTATTTTCGTACAGCGCCTTGCACAATGGAGTCCTGGTCCGTGACTGGGTGCTTGCTATGACAATAAAATAAAACAATCCAATTTTTCCCGAGCTGATTGGCTTTCAAACAGATGGTGACTTTTGGACTCCACAGATATCGGAGTAATAATCAATCGTATATTCAGTGGATCTAACTGAGTTTCAGTGGGATGGTGAGTTTGTTCATATCCCAAACGCAAATCAACGCTCTGGGTGCATGAAATGGAACAAAAGCCACATGGCTTCAAGCGATTCAGTTTTGCACAGCTCCATTCACGTCAATTTCATTGTGTTTCATTCCACAGCGGAACACATAGCAAGCCCCCGAGGGACCATTCACTCTCTTGGCAAAATCACAATGGGATCATTTGAGCACTGACCCAACCACTCAGGAAGGAGTGAATTCACAGGCCCCACTTACCTGCCCTCGCCGAGCTGTTCAGTTTGCACCTGGGTAACGAAGCACTGCCCGAACCGATCCTGGAACACACAATTTCAAAACAAGTGCTTGAGGAAGGCTGGCCCTGGGTTTAGGGGGCTTGCTGGGGAAAAATAAGTGCAGGGCTCAAGTTGCTGTTCTGCCACATAATCCCTGTGTGACCTTGGGCAAGTCACTCAGTCTCTCTGTGCCTCAGTTTCCCCCCCCCCCCAACTTTTCGTGCTATGGGAGCTCTGCTTCTGCACTTTGCAGAGTCTCTGGTAACTGGCTGCTAACATGTATCACAGTGGCACCTGTAGCTGCCATGCAGATCAGGACTCTACCGTACTAGGCCCTGGATGCGAGCTTCTGCCCTGAAGAATTTATACATTTAATTTAGGCAAGGCAGAGGGTGGGAATAAAGGCGTATTATCACGCCGAATTACAGATGGTCACGCAGGAAGTGTGTGGTGGAGCCAGGAATTGAACACAGGTCTCTTGACTCCCAGTCCAGTGTCTCCACCACCAGATCCGCCCTCCCTCCCCCTCCACGTTTGCTCACGGTGATTATGATCCAGTCGGCTTGCCGCAAAGCGCACGGCCTGCACTTTGCTCGGACCTCCAGGCTTGGCTTCCAGCGAAAGACGATCAACAGGATTCCTGCCGTCAGCACGGAGAACACGTAGCAAAGGATTATCCGCCATGCTCTGCTTTGGTAACCGCTAACCTCCTGGGAAGAGAGCACAGGCAGGAGAGTTCAGAGCTCAGTCCAGACCAAGTCACTGCTCTCATGGGGAGCGAGCAACGGGCAGCAGCCGACATTAGAACCTGCCACTCCAGGTGTGTCTGACTCAAAGATTCCACTGGGTTCCAAGGGTCACCTAAAGGAGCTGCTAATGGGTCCCGCCACCCCTGACAAGTCCACGCAACGGCCTCATTTGACATGGGTAACATTGATCCCCGGGTCTTGCTGCTTAGAGTTTATGGGGAAAAACTCACATCCATCGTACTCTCCATTCTACCCGTTTACCCTGCGATGGGGGATTTGCACAGGTTCCAAGGCCAGAAGGACCATTCGGATCCTTAGCCCAGTGGTTCTCAACCTGCGGCCCAGTCAGCACACAGCTGTGGCCCAGGTGACATCCTCAGGGCCATACAGGTAGCATTGGACGCGGCCCACATTGGTAAACAGGTTGAGAACCACTGCTCTAGCCTGACCTCCAGTGCAACCCAGGCCAGAGAACTTCAACCAGTGATTCCTGCGTCAGCCCCATAACCGGCTGATCTAGAGCAGATCTTTTAGCAAGAATCCACTTTTCATTTAAAGATTCGAAGTGATGGAGACCCACCATCAAATCTTCCTTCCTACCTTCTGCGCCAATTACGCACCTATAGGAGAGAGGTCAATTGCTCTAGCTATCCCAGGGCAGTGGACTTTAAAACAGAAATAGATGAATTATTACAGGATTGTATTCCCCCTTAGCATGTAGAGACCCCAGTCACGGACCAGAACCCCGCCGTGCAAGGCGCTGCACAAACACAGACTGCCCCTACTCCAAAGGGCTGACAGTTTAAGTATAAAGAGACGATAGATAGATACAGCTCAACCAACAGGGGAGTAAAAGGAAAGAATGAGACGATATTGGTCAGCATGAGAGGCAGTGTCTACACACCGGCTGCCTAACTGAAGTGTTTTGCACTGGCATCACGGCAAAGGAGAGTTGTACGGTGGGCTGGGAGGAAGAGGAAACTTTGCAGATGTTTACGGGGAGCTGCTTCCTAGCCTGAGGGGCGGCCTGGGACAAACCACATAGGTAATGGTCTGAAAATTCAACAAGTGGGCGATGGAGGCTGGTGCCGTGTGCTGCTCAGAGGTGTGCTCACTCCATCATTAGTGGGATATTGTTTTACTTAAACCTCATCATAAAAAAAAAAGGAATGCAAAGTATCCAACCCCTCCTGATAAAAGCCTTAAGTCGCTAAACTTCCTGGCACTGGTGGATTGAAAACAGGGTTAACTAGAGCAAAGCTGCTTTGGCAGGAAACAAAGACATCCCAGGACCAAGTTTTGGAAACCATTGGCCAGATGCAATATCCACCGAAGAGAAGGGGAGTCTTGCCATTGACATCACTGGGCATGAGATCAGGCCTCACGTCCGCTCAGCTAACAGGCTGGAGAGGACCCAAGACACCGGTGGAGCGTGGCTGACCACGTGCCTCTACGGCACCGTTCCACAGGGCACGACGGCAAGAGGCTGGATAAATCAGGTCCATCGGGTTGATGATGCAGCGCAGGCAGAGCGGCCTGAGAGGCAGCATCAGAACCACACACCAGCCAATCAGATGTCTCCTTTCACAATGCCTGTATCATAACCTCACACACAGTCCTTCACTGAACACCCTGCATGGCACAATGCAGTGGAAAATATTAACTCCTCTGTGCCTAAAACCAGCTCCCCTAGGACAGCTGTACGCCTAGCCCTAGAAAGAGCCCTACAGAGAACCCATCAATAGACATTTGTTTGCAAAGACCCCCCTCTCATTTATGGCCTTGCAAATAACCATTGACAGATATTTTCATGATCTGTTCTGCAAATGTCCTTGTATTTTCCTGCCCAAAATCCTCCTACGTACCATGCAGGATTTACCAGGGCCCTGCAGAAGCGTCCCATAGACAGGTGGATGGTTTCCCAGCAACTTGCTGCTATCTGCGAATGCAAACAGAGAACACCAGGTTACTTGACGGGTTG
Source organism: Platysternon megacephalum (assembly GCA_003942145.1). Lineage (NCBI taxonomy): Eukaryota > Metazoa > Chordata > Testudines > Platysternidae > Platysternon > Platysternon megacephalum. The sequence goes on along the minus strand of QXTE01000014.1, from coordinate 17,139,913 downwards.
GTCGTATTTCCCCGTTTTCCCAGAATCGGAAAAAGCTCCAGCACACGGAGCTGCGTGGTGGATCCCAATAGCCGCATTTGTGATCCTGCTAATGGCTTAGAGCAGCGATTCTCAGGCGGTGCCTCCAGAGCCAGCCATGTGAGGGGTCTTGGGACGCACCCAGGTCTGACCGAGGGGAACGGTGACCACAAGGGGGCTCCCCATGGAGGCTGGTGACATGCGAGGCAGACAGCAGTCACAGCACCCAGGGAACAGCTGTGCCAAATAGTTACAGCCCACAAATGGGTAGAACTGTTCGCCCTGAAGACTGTTTTCACTATCCGATTGGTTATGTCTACACTGCAACTGGAAAGGGGATTGTAGCACATGTTGATCTAACTAGCACGAGTACCAACAGCAGTGAAGCCGTGACAGCACGGGCTGACCAAGCCCACCTGGGACCCTGGGTATGTACTCGGAAGGCCAGCCTGTGCTGCAGTCAGTGCTGATGCAGCGTCGCTGCTCTTCTTAATCGAGGCAGGTAGATTAAAGCTAGCTGGGGTATGGCCACACATGCTACAATCCCACCCGACCGTACTGGAGCCACACGGTACTATTTCTGCAACATGACTGGAGCAACACCCCTACACCACCAGGGCATAGATTAACAATCGGGGAACAAACAGGGAACAAGCAAGAAACTTCAGATGAATCACTGACTTCTTTAAAAAAAAAAAGGGGAAATTAATAAAATCTTTTAAAAACCAACCCCAAACCCACCCCCCCGAAAAAAAAAAATCTACTCCGAGCAGTTTTGACCCTGAAAAGGGAGAAGCGCCAGAGATTACCCAGTCCACTATTATTATTCAATTTACGTAGCAGGTGCTCAGATACTGCGGTGATGGGCAGCAATACGAACCTCTAAGCCAGAGAGATGAAAATCGAACCCCCGATGACGCCTAAACCAGTCAGCACTGGGATGCAAGAGAACATCCAGGAATCCATCGCTGTGCCACTGGGTCAGCTCTCCTCACCTGACCCTGACTAGCAACACGGCATCAGGGCACAGGGGCTTTATTCACCAAGTCTGCAAGGCCACGTACCCCTGCCTTTGGGCAGGAAGGCGATCTCATGTCTATGTGGGAAAGGTAGCAGGAGATGCTGGTTTGGCCGGGTTCCTGGCCTTGCCAAGACCTGTCCAAAAGGGTGTTTCACTTCAAAGCCACTTCTCTAGTCACCACTCTCCCCTGGCTGCCTCAGCTTTGCCCATCAGCAAGTTTCCTTTATTGTTTTATTCATTGTCAAGCTTCCCATTCCTGGCGCCTCCCTTTCACAGCAGCAGGTGGCATTAAGCAAGGACTTTTCACAGAGACAAACACACAATGAAAGCAAATGCAAAGATGACAAAGCTTTTAAAACACTTTTAATCAAGGCTGGATGCTTTCCTAGTTCAAACAGGAATTATTTCAGGGAAGCTCTCTGGCCTGAGTTCTACAGGAGGTCAGGCTACGATCACAGAGATCTCCATTAGCACAGAGGCAGACAACGGCATTAAAACCTAGTGCAACAGCAAAGTAATCATTAGTGTTTCTCTAACAACTGTCAGCCAAGGATCTTCAAAGAGCTTCTCAGATATCAGGGAATTAAACTCTGCCCTGGGTGGGGTAGGGATGGTGATGATTATGGGGGCCAGCCGTGGGATTCATTCAGCAGAAGCGAGATGCCAGCCTCCGGACATAAACCCAGCTACCGAAGAACATTTTTCATCCAAAACATTTTTTGACTCAAAGGGAAAAAAACTGTTTTGGAAAAAAATTTACATTTTGGTTGAAATTTTCTGTTTGCTTTTAAAACAAAAATGAAAACTTCATTCCCCCTCCCCCTTTTCTAAAATGGGGGGAGAGGAAAAGAAAAAGAGGAAACACACACACCCGCCTGCTTTTGTTGAGAAACCAAAAAACTTCCATGAAAAATGTCAAAGGAGATTCGTGCGTGTTTAATAGAGAGCATTTTCCAAACAGCTCTAGTGAGCTGAAACCACCGGCTTCTAAGCCAGGATTTCTCTTCTACTACATCCGTTTTCTCTGTATGCTCAGTCGCTGTGCTGTTTGCACAAGGGCTGTCTCTAACCACAGGCGGAGGCAATATTCTCACTCAAGCTTGGTCTACACCAGGGGTTCTCAACTTTTTTCTTTCTGAGGACCCCCCAACATACTATAAAAACTCCAGGGCTCAGCAGTGTGTGTGTGTGTGGGGGGGGGGGGGGGCTTGGGGCTCCTGGCTTCAGCCACCGAGGGGGGGGGGGCCCCTCAGGGCTCTGGACTTCAGCCACCACGTGGGGGACTGGGGCTTCAGCCATGGGGTGAAGAGAGCTCGGGGCTCCGCGCAGGTGGAGAACTCAGAGCTTCAGCCCCGCAGGGGGACCAGGGCTCAGGACTTTAGACCCCGGGGGAGCCCCATGGCTCCCCGCAGCTTTGCTCCCGGCTTCAGCCCCACAGGAGCCACTGGGGCTCAGGGCTTTAGAGCTGGGGGGAGCGCCGGGGCTCGGGGCTTCAGCCCCATGGCTCCATTCCGGACCTTAGCTCCTTAGGAGGTGCCGGGGCTTAGGGCTTTAGACCCGGGTGGGGGAGCTCCAGGTCTCGGGGCTCCCCATGGCTCTGCTCCTGGAGGCGCCAGGGCTTGGGGCTACACACTTCAGGCTCAGGGCCCCGCTGCCCCCTGAAACCAGCTTGTGGAGCCCTGGTTGAGAACCGCTGGTCTACAGTACGTACGTACTTCAGCGTAACTACGTCGCTGAGGGGGTGCGAAAAATCCACACACCCGAGCGATGTCGTTATACCGACCTCACCTCTGGTGCAAACAGCGCTAGGTCAACAGGCGAGCTTCTCTCGCCGACACAGTCACCGCCTCTCGCCGAGGTGGAGTTATTCAGCCGACAGCAGAGCTCTCTCCCGTTGGCTGAGAGTCTCTCACCAGACGCACTACTGGTGGGAATTTGTAGTGGAGACCTGCCTTCAGTCGCTCACTATGTCCACACCTCTGCTCTTCCGTACTGCGTTTAGCTCATCAGCTCCATGCAAACAGCACTAGCTTCCCGTTCATCTAAGGGTTCAAGGCAAGATGGCCTTTAAAAAAAAATAAAAGGCCTCTATGAACCATCCTCCACCTCTTGGCCCTCATGTTCTCAGCGCTTTCATTGCAAGAGCTTTCTCCGCTGCATCTCCTGCCATCTCTGCCTCCAGTGACGCTCCAAATCGTTTCAGTCCCCGCTACACTCCACATCTTTTTACACCCTCTCTCTCCGATTTGTGACCACGTAACTTTATAAAGCGTTTAGTGCAGGGGTCGGCAACCTTTCAGAAGTGGTGTGCCGAGTCTTCATTTATTCACTCTAATTTAAGGTTTCGCGTGCCAGTAATACATTTTAACGTTTTTAGAAGGTCTCTTTCTATAAGTCTATAATATAGAACTAAACTATTGTTGTATGTAAAGTAAATAAGGTTTTTAAAATGTTTAAGAAGCTTCATTTAAAATTAAATTAAAATGCAGAGCCCCCCGGACCAGTGGCCAGGACCCGGGCAGTGTGAGTGCCACTGAAAATCAGCTCGCGTGCCGCCTTTGGCACGCGTGCCATAGGTTGCCTACCCCTGGTTTAGTGATACAGTTTGCATTGAAGATACTATATAAACACAGCTGCATATTGCGTGCGTTCAGTTACGCACACACACAAAGACAAGACACTATTAACAGCTAGTGCCCATACACAGCTTTACAGTCATTCCCCAGATGCACCATGAGGCAGGAAAGTTTCTACAGATGGAGAAGGCACAGAAGGCCTAAGAGACTTGCCCAAGGTCCCCCAGGAAGTCAGTGACACTGCAGGACTGGGCACTCAGGAGCTGGATCCCAGTTCCCCAGCTCTGACAAGAACAAGATGCCTCGTTAAGAGCATTTGCACCTAGCTACGTAACACTGTAAGGCAGCCGTTCCTGTACTCCCAGTGACAGACGAGCACAGCATACAAGCCAAGACTGTGAGACCACAAGGATTCAACAGCCATATCAGTTCTCAAGACTGCTCAGTAATGGATCCGGTGTTCTCAGAGTGGCATGAAATCTTTGCACTTGTTCTCTCCTTGTTTACGGCCGTACCGGGTCTTCACAGCTCGTCACAGTTTTTCTGAACGAGGCCGACATGAATTCCGGCCCCAAAGGAATGAAGACACAGCAGCCTTTAATACACTGGTGCGTGTATTATCCTCTTCCACCCTCTCCTTCCCACTGCCTCTTTCACTTCAAAACAAGGAAATCCAGCACGCTATCTTTACAACTCCTAGACCAACAGCTCTCAGTGGGTAACTAGCATGAGAAAGAACGTAGAGCCGTCCAGATACACTTTTCCAGCACGGTTGTGGGTCTCTTACAAGGCACTTTGGGCCAGGAAAGCTGCGGATAGAGTTACCACCCAGGATCATGAAATTCAACACACGGAGATGGCGCTAGGACAGTGCTGTGTAGAGGCCAGGCTAAAGCCATGTCTACATTACAGAGCCTGTGCTGGCAGAGCCCCTCGTTTAGACGCAGCGTGTGCCAACAGGAGGAGTTTTTCTCTCCGTGTAGGCACATTGCCTCCCCAGGCGACATTAGCTAAGCCGACAGAAGCTGTGTCTACACTGCGGCTTTGCTGGCATAGATATAATAACTAGAGGAGTGTGTGATTAGACCAGGCCTTAGGCAGCAGCTGTATCAGAGCTGGTGCAGGCAAGCAAAGCTGCTACATGTACCAGTGCCGGTTACCCCTGCTTGAAATGGGAATAAACAGCACTGGGGCAACTTCTAGGGGTCTCCTCTGTCTATAGCAGGCTCAGAAGAAGGCGGAAGGGAAAGACTAAGAAGCAAAGAGAACTAGATAAATTCATGGAGGTTAAGTCCATTAATGGCTATTAGCCAGGATGGGTAAGGAATGGTGTCCCTAGCCTCTGTTTGTCAGAGGATGGAGATGGATGGCAGGAGAGAGATCACTTGATCATTGCCTGTTAGGTTCACTCCCTCTGGGGCACCTGGCATTGGCCACTGTTGGCAGACAGGATACTGGGCTGGATGGACCTTTGCTCTGACCCGGTCTGGCCGTTCTTATGTTCATCCTTGAGTTGACACAGGTGCAAAGTCTCATTTGTCGTATTGCACTTGGGTCTTTGGCGCGTTAGAAAATTGAGACCCAGTCTGAAGACCCAGTTTGAGGGGAAGGCAGATAGAACTGAAAGGGAACTAAAGGGCCAGACTCTGATCGACAGAACCGTACCTTGCTCCGAAAGCAGCCCCATTGATTTCAGGGGAACTGTTCGGGGAGGATGGTGCTATTCAGCATGAGAAAGGATATCAGAAAATGGCCCTAAGGCTATGTCTCCCCTCCAGCTGGGGGCCGGCCTCTCAACCCAGGTAGACAGACTCACCCTGGCTCAGGTTTAGGGCTTAACATGGCAGCACCAAGATAAGGACAGTTCAGCATCTCAGAGATGACAAGGGGATCTGAGCCACACAGCCCACGTTCCTGTCAGTGGCGGCCAGGCAGCTAAATCCACTGGTCAGCTTTGATAACAGACACAGATTTTCAAGGGAGAGGGGTGTTCTGTTGAATATCTGAAGTGGAACCATCTCACAAACAGGTCCCACATTTATACTGTGTGCCCGTCCGTGTGCCCCTCTCCCTTCTCATAGAATATCAGGGTTGGAAGGGACCTCAGGAGGTATCTAGTCCAACCCCCTGCTCAAAGCAGGACCAATCCCCAGACAGATTTTTGCCCCAAATCCCTAAATGCCCCCCTCAAGGATTGAACTCACAACCCTGGGTTTAGCAGGCCAATGCTCAAACCACTGAGCTATCCCTCCCCCCAGCAACAGCAAAGGGGCGTCGCAGCCAACTGCAACCAGGTGTCTCACATCCCATGGCGAGAAGTCTGTTCTAAGGGAGCTTACAACGGATGGCTTGTCTACACTTACATTTTACAGCACTCTAACTTGCTGGCTCGGGGGTGGGGGTGAAAAATCACCCCCCTGAGCGCAGCACTTTTGAGCGCTTTAAAGCGCTAGTGTGGACAGGAGTGCTTGGAGCTATTCCCCTTGCGGAAGTGGATTACCAGGACGGAGCGCTGGGTGCGTGCCCGTGGCAGCGCTCTGAAGTTTCTAGTGTAGACGCAGCCTGAATACAATTCAGAGGGGCGGCTGATAAAAATCTGACAACAGGGCTCAGCTCCCATTTAGGCACCACAATAAGTGGCTCGATTTTCTCAAGAGCCCAGGGTGCTGGGTGCACATTAGGTGCTGGCCATGCTTGAAGATCCAGTCCCAGCTGTGGGTGCTGAGCACTGGGAAATCTGGCCCCGAGCTCTTTGATAAGATCTGGCCACCCAAGGGAAGCTAGCTGGTCGCTTTCTCCACTCACATAACCCGGTTGGGTTTGTTCCGCATTCCTGTTGTTTGACTACAAACATCTCCTACTGGCTATGTCGCCGATTCACAGGGAACAAGTCTGAGCAACCGTTTCATCGAATAAAGTCAAACCTCACAGGCAGGACTCCAGAAAGTTTGTGAAAGGCAGGGGAGAGAGCTGGGTTAACTGCATGCTCCAGATCTGTTAGTTATCAACCAAACGCCATGGAACGAGCGGGTCTGCCATACATGCATTTCTGGCAGGTCAGCTATGCATATAAGTCAGGTGAACACACGGTTGAAACCATCTGTCTTGGATGGTTTAGACACAACAAATCCTGCATCTTGGCAGGGGGTTAGACTGGATGACCCTTGGGGTCCCTTCTAACCCTTTGGTTCTACGATTGTATTCTGAAAACCTAAGATCAACAGAAAAACATTGTCATCATTTGGGGGGGGGGGGGGGGGGGGGGGGGGGAAGGGAGGAGAAAGAGGGTTTTTTTTTTTAAACACAAGCCTCCCTTGCTTCCTTTGCAACCTAAATATTGCAGCTAATGCATGTGAAATTGCAAATGAAATTAAACTAGAAACTGACCACCCAAAGGAATGTGGAAGTGATGAATTTGCTGTCTGTATCTCTCCACATAAACAGCAAGAAGAACATTAGCATTTTAAAATGTCTTTTCCTTTTAAAAAGATGGTGTTGGCAAGATAAGGAGCTTTGTTTCAGTATCCGACCGGGTCCCTTTAGGCCTTTCCTTTCAACCGAACTGAGAAATCCAGGCCGCAAAAGTCCACAACCAGATGATTTTTATTTGGCTGCATCTCGAGAGTAACAGAGCTTCACGCTTCAAGTCATTGCTAGCTGCTAAACCTGCGCACCTGCATTCTTACCTCCCCCTCTCACACCAGCTGCCTTCCAATAAGCACATTCTAGAGAGGATTTCCTGGCTGCTTACCTGTTTCAGCAGGTGGCGATTCCCCCTTTCCAAGGTATTTCCTGTTCTCTCACAGCCCTGCCTCACAGGGACACCTCTGCTGCAGGACAGGTAATAGCTGGGCATTCGGGGTGAGGTGGGGAGGAGGAACGGGGGGGGGGGGTGTAATAACAATGCTCCGCCTCAGAGGCCTGCACTACCAGTAAGAAACAAAGCAACCACACCTACTGCCCAAACACAGCCCAAGGGAAGGGGGGGGGGAAGATTCTCACCCCCATCCCCTTCCACGTCAATGCTTTTTTTTTTTCCACCCTTGCCAGTCATTTGTGTGTTCACAGAGCCATGTAAGTGGCTGTGGATAATAATCTAATAATCAGAACTTCTCTGTTAGCCACAGCCAGGGGAGCCCAGAACAATGGTGCGTGATTGACAGCCTGCCTAATTACAGCCTGGGAAAGGAGAGGAGGCAGGAGGCACAGAGCTCTTTGATCTCAAAGGTGTGATACGACAGGGAAGCTGTGAAGTGCAGAAGGCTGTCCAGCAGCAATACCCTACCTAGGCACTGATTTCAGGCTAGAAATCTGACCCTTCCCGAAGAGACGCTTGTTGGGTTTTCACTCTCGGAATGAGAGATCCAGCGCATCTCCCCGCCAACGTGGGATTGTTCTCTACGATATGACTGCCTAGGAAGGAGTGCTGCAGAAAGGGATCTGGGGGTCAGAGTGGATCACAAGCTACATATGAGTAAACAGCAAAACACTGTAGCAAAAGAAAGAAGAAAAAAAGCAAAAAAGCAAACATCTGGGATGTATTAGCAGGAGCATAGGCGCTGACTTCCCCTCTACTGAGGGGTGGAGTCGGGGGGTGCTTGACTCCCTCTCTGGGAGGGAGAGGGAGGACAATGGGGCCGCCAGCAGGGGAGAGGTGCTGGGAGGGGAGAGAGGGGGAAGCTTGGCTGCCGGTGGGTGCTAAGCACCCGCTAATTTTTGTCCCCTGGGTGCTCCAGGGCGCAGGGTGGAGTCAGCACCTATGAGCAGGAGTGTTGTAAGCAAGACACAAGAAGTAATTCTTCTGCTCTACTCTGCGCTGATTAGGCCTCAGCTGGAGTATTGTGTCCAGTTCTGGGCTCCACATTTCAGGAAAGATGTGGACAAATTGGAGAAAGTCCAGAGAAGAGCAACAAAAATGATTAAAGGTCTAGAAAACACGACCTATGAGAGAAGACTGAAAAAAATGGGTTTGTTTAGTCTGGCGAAGACAAGACCGAGGAGGGATATGATAACAGTTTCAAGTACATAAAAGGTTGTTACAAGGAGGAGGAGAATAATTATTCTCCTTAACCTCTGAGGATAGGACAAGAAATTTAAATTTCAGCAAGGGCAGTTTAGGTTGGACATTAGGAAAAACTTCTTAACTGCCAGGGTGGTTAAGCACTGGAATAAATTGCCTAGGGAGGTGGTGGAATCTCCATCACTGGAGATTTTTAAGAGCAGGCTGGACAAACACCTGTCAGGGATGGTAGAATACTTAGTCCTGTCGTGGGTGCAGGGGACTGGACTAGATGACCTCTCGAAGACCCTTCCAGTTGTTGGTGTCACTAGGCATAACAGTCCTGCTCTAGGCCTAAAATGAACCAAAGTCCCTCCATGTTTAAACTCTAATCAACCCCAAAAGCCAGCTGCAGAAATTGGAATGGGTAACAGCCAGTTATCAGTTGCAACACCGCTCATACCGGCAACAAGCGGTAATAATGAGGCCTGCAGGTTTCTGGCTGAGGGGAAGATAACAGTTCAAAGGGACAGGGACAAGATAGTAAATCCAAGAAAAGTTACTAACGAACTAGCCTTGTAGCTGCCAAGATGATTTAATTGCTTAAATGTATTTGCTACCTGCTTGATGTAACTGCTATAAGGGAAGGGAGGGGGAGAAGGGGGAGTGGGGGGGGAAGAGCTTAGCTAGAGTAAAGTATAAAAAGAGAAAAACTGTTTTGTATCTGTGTGCTTGATCTGAGACGTGCCAGTCTCCTTGCACCGCTTTGAGATCTCAAATAAACTTTGTTTGCTTCTCCACCCTGGTGTGTTCATTGGCGCGAAGCACACCGGGCAACGAACCCCGCTGTTGCTGTCCTCGGGCACC